>CM053580.1:495673160-495688278 GCA_028627135.1 Pseudochirops cupreus
CCTTCTATATGACCAAACTATTGTACAATGTGAAAGTATTTGCAGATCCTATACGTGATTGCATGCCACCATGGGGTGGGGGGAAGGGAGGGGAGAAAACCTGAAACTCAAGTGAATGTGGAACTGAATCTCATAAATTAAAAGTAAATGAACAAGTCATTTAAAAGAAAAAAAAAGTCTACCCATTATGTCAAATCTTTAATAAACTTTGTTTTACTTTGCCTGAGAGAAGGCTTGAGTCTAATTGATTTGGCAGGACTTGGAGTGTTGATATTTCAGGGTATCAAGCACCCCTAAATTCCACGCCCTAACAATTTAAGTCCTGTCCAACTCTTTGAGACCCCATTTGGGGTTTTCTTGTAGAAATAAAAACTCTACTACTTTGTAGAGTAGTTTCCCATTTCCTTTTCCTGCTTGTTTTACAGATGAGGAAACTGAGGCAAATAGGGTTAAGTGACTTGCCCAGAGTCACACAGCTAAATAACTTTCTGAGGCTGGATTTGAACTCAGGTTTTCCTGACTCCAGATCTGGCGCTCTATCCATTGTGCCACCAAACTGCCCCAATGATAGTGAAAGAGAAACTAAAAAGTAAATGAGTTTCCCAGTGACCCATAAATCAGGAAGTAGCAGAATAATGACACAGACTCAAATTTCCTAATTCCGCACCCAAGGTTCTTTTCTTCTATACCATGCTCCTCTTAGTCATGGAAAGTGTTTTTCAATTATCCTTCCATAGGCTAAAACATTGGTACATGAACAAATCAAATTAGTAATAAGCAATCTTGACCTACCAACTCCAAGGGTGGTCTCATAGGAAGTATTAAGTCCTGTTTTGATTTTATACTATTTGATTCTTCTGTTTCCAAATCTAAGATTTTACCCTGTTCTAATTGTGAGATGTAGGACAGAATGATAGAAAGATCATTGGCTTGGAAATCAGGACACCTGACATCTGTATGAATTTGAATAAGCAATCCCTTCTTTGAGCTTCAGTTTCTTTACATGTCAGATGGGTAGGTTTATGCATGTATGTGTATAATGTATAGGTGTATGTGTGTATATACATGTACATGTATATATAAAGGCATGCATATATGTGTGTCTATGTTAATGTATACATATAAGAATATATAACACATGTAATATGTATACACACATATATGTGTGTGTGTGCGCGCGCGCGTGTGTGTGTGTGTGTGTGTGAATATGTATAATCTTGAAAGTCATTTTAAGCTTTGATGAGAAAATGTTTTTTCTGTTGATTTCATTTTCTATTTATTAAAATTACCTGGCAACCAGGATATTTAGTCAGAAGATATACTTGTGATTGGTGGCATTAACTTTTTTAGTTAGAATTGAGTCTGTGTACTATTAACACAGAGTTTGGGGCTAATAATCTTCTGATGGAGATGAGAGACCATCTAACCATGATTCTGAAGGGAATGACAGGCCACTCCGCAAGTAAGAAAGCAAAGTGTCTCACTCTCCTTCCCCTGGTAGGACCTTGACTGATCCATGGCTGAATGAAGGGCTGATAACTTTTCTGTAAGCCTTTATTGATCCCCTTTAATTTTAGTGTTTTCTATCTCTTGATTATTCTCTATTTATCGTAATTACACCTTGCTTGTGTATAGTTTTTTGCCTGTTGTCTCAGAGTGCTTGTCACAGTGCCCAGTACATAGTAGGCATTTGATAAATGTTTACTTACTGACTAACTAAAGGTAAATATATCGACGAATGCTTCTGAGGTATGATTTTTGAGGGAAGGTGGATCTTTAGAGGTCAGCAGTCCAACTACCTTATTTACCTAAGAGGAAGCTGACTCTCAAGCTGGTTATGATTTCCCTAAGGTCACATTAGTTGCAAGTGACAGGGAAGGGACTCAAATCTAGATCCTCTGACTCCACATAAATGGTATACATGTGGGCACAATTCAAACCTAAAATGGAAAAGGCTGGAAAGATAAAGTATCACATTCGACAGAATTATACAACAGAGACATTTAGATTTTCTGCTGTGAAATAATCAGATATGCCTAGGGATAGTGAAGACTACTTAGTGTAGGTATGCTTAGCTTGTGGATGATTTCAAGGGGCCTGTAAACTTGAATGGGAAAATAATTACACCTTTTTTTTCCCACTAATATCTAAATGAAATTTAGCATTTCTTTCTAATATGGATGAATATAGGCAACAAACATTATTTTGAGAAGTGATAAATAAGCTTCACCAAACTACCAAAGGAATCCATGACACAAACAAAGTTTAAGAATTTCTCACTGTGAGAAATATACTTAGTCTAGGAATAAATAATACTTGTTAGAAAGCCAGGAAGGTTTTCATGACCTTTATTTTACTTTTATTCTTTCTGAATAAATGAGTAGCTTCTTTCAAAAGACTACAGAAATTCAGACAAATGTGTCTTTTCAAGCTGCTAGTCCTGCCTGGTCCCTCCCTTCAGAACTGGGATTGGTTCCAGCTCTTCTGGGTTACAATAGTTCTGATTTGTCCACTACATGTGTCCCCCCTTTCTGAACATGGGCTAACATGGGTTGTATTGCAGATAATGAGGCTTTAATTCTATGCAAGGTGTGTCAGTTAATATGCGTGAGGCTAGTTAAGCATGAGTGTTAATAAAAAGTTGGTGACCATCCCTTGACCCTGGCCAGTTTGAGCCAGTTTGGCCTGTGCCTCCTTCAAGAGGAACTTACAGATTTCTTCCAGCTATATGACTGGATAGGGTCGCTCTGCCCTTACTCTGCTCATCCTGATTTACATCTTCCTGAATATCCTGTGTAACATCTGTCTTTGAAATATCCAGTATTCCTATAGCATCTGTGGAAACCAAACTTAGCATTTCTCACATCACTAAATGGATTAATTACATCTGCTGACTAAAATATATATATACATATATATGTATATATATATATACATATATATGTATATACATACATACATATATATATATGTATGTATTTATATATATGTATGTATGTATTAGTACACATGGATCTATGAACACATGTAACTGTAGTGAGACCTAAAATTTATTACCTAAGACCTACTACCTAATAATCAAGGAGTACTTTTTCAGTGTTCACTATGTGTTTATACTGGAGTAAACACCTGGAGATACAAAGAAGACAATAATGGTTCTTGGCCTCAAGGAATATACATTTTAATGGGAGAAAAAAACACACAAATAAATAGTTCTATACAAGATATATATAGAGTAGATGGATGGTGTGAGAAACATGCTTATAGGGATTACAGGACTTCCCAGTCAGGGTCAGGGAGTTAGGCCGGATTAGCTTCCACTGCCCAGTGTCCACTGCTTCCCTAGGTGCCCTTAGGAAGATTCACAAGATATGCCCCTTAACACAATACAAACCCCTTTTACCCTTTCTCACTGAAAGAATTCAGAAACAAGTGGGCAGAGGAAGGCATTTATTATGCTTCCCTCAAGGAAGCAGCTGTAACGCTCACTAGGAACGCCCGCACTCATATAGAAGCAGAATTGAGGTTATATAGTTCTGTCCTTCCTGTCAGGGTTAGGGTGAGTTCAAATTCCTCCTTTTATTTCCCTACATTTAGTCTTTCTGCAGATTATGTAGGCATGGTAGTGAGGATACTTGTGACCAGCATATGAACTCTAGGGTGGAGCTGTTTGTCACATGTCCACCTTTCTAGTTCCTCCTGGGGTCAGGATGGCCATTGTCTTAGTAAAATAAGGCAAAAGAACTTTCTCACAAATATTGATTATTTCCCAACAACTTTTGTGGACACAAAACAAGATTTCATAATATCCCTTCTTATAATTGTAATCTGAGAAAGGAAGACACTAGGAGTGGTGGGGAGGGAAGGGAGACCAGGATTTGAGCTGAGCATTAAAGGAATCCAAAGAAACCAAGGACAAGAGGTGAGGGGGACAAAACTTTCCAAGTATGGGGGGCAGAAGGGTGAAGATAGGCAGTGGAAAGTCATGGAGACTGGGGGCAGAACATCATATTGGAGCAACTACAGGAAGGCTGGTGTAGCTGGAGTGTAGCATTCATGGAGAGGGGTAAAGTATAAAAAGACCAGAACGTTGGGAAAAGTGAGATGATTGGATGGAAAATCTAGATTTTGAAAGTATTTTAGAGATCAGAAGGAAACTGTCTGTAAACATTTAAGGGTCTACTGTGTGGCAGGGACTGTGCTAAACTCTGGAAATATAAATACAAGTAAAAACAGATTTTTTTCTCCCCTCAAAGAATTTATAATCTAATAGGGAAAGATAGCACACAAAAGAAAGTGGAAAAGGGTGGCAGCCAGTAAAGAATGTCATGGGGGCTTGATGGAGAATTCCAGAGGATAGTAAAAGCACAGTAGCTGGTGGGAAATAGGAAGAAAAACAGTGTCAAGCACCCTCCTTAAATGAAGACGATAGATCCATGCCCTTGTCTTACAGTCAGAGTCCAATCAGAAGGGAAGAAAGTACTAATGAGATGTGAGCACCAAACAGATTTAATCTTGCAATATAATATGATTGCCCAATGATGGGTTTTCTGGGGAAGGAAGGCATGATGGAGGGTTCTAAAGAAGTTACAAAGCAATGTAGATGGTGGGAAATAAGGAACTCGGAGAATTCAAGTGACTAGTGGATAATATGATTAAAGAGAGGTGACTTTTTTTCTTTTAACTAGCTTTCAGTCAGATTAGAAATGAGTTGGTTATGATTTCAATACAACTTAGTTAATTTTAAAAGTTAAACAGAAAAAATATTTCAAAATAATCCTTTGGGGACTTTGAGGACACTGGAGGAGAGGGATTAGAATTGTACTGTGGCAGCCAGTTCAGGGCATGGCCTCCAATACCAATGAAAGCACACCAGGGTTTCTTGGAAGACACTTGGATTCCCTTTCATCTTAGGTCATGACATGACATAATACAAGTAAGTGAAAAGTGCTCTATAAAAGGCAAGCCTCCAATATGTAAGTAAGATGGCAGGGTAGTCAGTCAGAGAGAAAGGGGTGGAGGACTCATTGTCGTCATTCAATTCATTTATGTATTTACACCTCTTGGTGCCTTATAGGGATCAGAGCCCAGATCCAGGGAAAAAAGAAAAGGAAAAAAAAAAGAAAAGACTAGAAATTTTATTTTTATAATCCCATGTCCTTTGTTGCCATCTCTGTTCAGATAGCCAGAAGATGGGCACATCCCACAAAGCTTCTGGTTTTCCAGACAACTCTTTGTGGTTTTGTGGGATCTGGTTTACAATACATCCCTTCATCCCAGCCTAGTGGCTCTTCCTATAATAAATGGTTGGTTACTTATACAGCAAGTGAGGATAAGAGTTGACATTCTAACCTGGGTGTCCTCACCACAAAGTCAGAGCTTTTGGTTCTCCAACCACCTCAGTCTGCCCCCTGGGAGTAGAGTTGGGGAGATGGGACTCAGAGTTATCAGGGAGGCTATGGATCTCTGCATGGAATCACTTTTAAGGTCAGAGCTCTTGTTGCTTCAAAAATGATGTCTGACCTCTGAGAGTTGTATAAAAGCACTACCATCCAGTTCATTTAATGATTCAGTATAAAAGATGTCTGCTGTACACTCAAAAGAAAATGGATGTCTCATGTATATATATACATTGGTATTTTTCAAATGTAGGTAGAACATAAATTCATATAATAATAATAACAAATAACAGTTATATAGCCTATACTCCATGCCAGGTAATAAGCTAAGTACTTAACAATTACTCCATTAAATCCTTGTAACAATCCTGGCATGCAGGCACTATTATTACCCTCATTTTTTATATGAGGCAAACTGAGGTTGTTACTTCTCCTGGGTCACTCAACTAGTAAATATCTAGGGCTGAATTTGAATTCAGATCTTCCTGACCCCAGGCCTGGAGCTTTATCCACTGAGTCACCTACATCACCCTAATGGCCAATTCTTTTAAAAGCAGAAGTAAATTCATATGAGGTTTTTGTCAATATAGGACAGGTAGGTAGTACAATGAATAGAGTACCAGGCCTGGAGTCAGGAAGACTCATCTTTCTGAGTTCAACTTTGTTCTCAGATCTTTGTGACCCTAGACAAGTCACTTAACTCTGTTGGCCTCAGTTTTTGTTTTTAATCTATAAAATGAGTTGGAGAAAGAAATGGCAAACCACTCCAGTATCTTTCCCCCAAAAAAGATCAAATTGGGTCATGATGAGTGGGACATAACTGAAAAGCACTGAACGTTTTGCCGTTATGGATTTTTTTCAATAAAATATACTAATATTACCACTACTACATTATGTGTAGTTCTATGATACTTTTTGACTTTGAAAAAGAATCCCCATACTCAAAAGAGCTGCCAGCCCTTACAAGGTACCTTACTGCCTTATTTCTCACATTCAGGTCTGATTTTCTTGCTAGTCTATCACCACCATAAGATCTCAGACTGTATTTTATGTATCTTTTATCTCCCCAGCTAATAGAATACAGCTCTAATGCATAGTAATTGCCTAAGGAATGTTTGTTGAATAAATGAATTAATGTATGAAGGAATGAATACATATTAAGAAAGACAAAATTCTCATTTAAGTAACAATATTCTTAAATTTAATTACTGTACTTCTATGAATAAAACATGATTTCCTTGGAGATAAATTTCTGAAATCACAATGGAAGACAATGGCTACAATAGTTAGAAAAAATTATTTCCCCCTCCCTGAACAAATTTTTAAAAATAGATGGATTTTTTAGGGTAATCGTTATATATGCAGATACTGGACAATAACTTATTTACTATATTATTACACTTTTTGTGTGTGGGTTGGGCTAGATGGCTGCTGAAATCTCTTCTGACTCTTAAATTCTATGATTTTTCTGTGAAACATTATCTCATAATTTTAGCAAATTATGAAAACAGTATTCAATTTCATCTGGGTCCAGGAATGGACTGAATGTCTTCTATCTGAAGTCAGGTAAATTTGGGAAGGCTCATGAACAGATGATGAACTCAATGTAAGGGGTGTGTGTGTGGGGTGGGTTGGGGTGGGGTGGGGTGGACTTCCTAATTAGAACTGTTCAAAGGGGTTGCTTCAGAAGGTAATGGGTTCTTCTTTATCAGAAGCCTTAAAGCAAAGGTTGTATGGTTATTTCATATTCATTAAATTGTAGAGAAGGTTTTTGTAGAGGTACAGTTGGAACTATCTAGTGTCTGTGGTCCTTCCTTTCAGTTCTGAAGTTCTATGATTATGTTTTGACCACAGCAGTTTATTACATGCTTTGCTAAGGCAGAGTGGTACTATGGTCTGTCTCAGAAAATTACAAATGGATAAAACTATATATCCTTAAAGTACTCAAGTTATATTCATAATATCAAAATAGAAGAAGAGAAAAGGGGGGTGGAGCCAAGATGGCAGAACAGAAGTAGGAACATTTCTAAGCTCCTCCATGAATTCTGTCACTAAATTTTAAAAAGTGAATCTGAACTGATTTTAGAGTGACAGAATCCATTGGGAGACAAAGTGTGGCAGATTCCCAGCCCAGGAAAAGTGCCCATGTAGGTCTGGGCAGGGGGAGCGTGGAGCACAAGGGGGCTGCACCAGCGTGGACCAGAGAGCAGACTACAGAGGAGTTAAAAGGAGCCCCAGGCAGTAGATTCACCCACCCCAAGGATGATTCTCAGCCATCTCACCATAGGATGGAAGATCAGTCAGAGCTAGGTAAGAGAAAGTGCAGGGCCCCCAGCAGCAACAGTAGCTTCTCCTGGGGCTATCAGCCCACAGCCTGGAAGTTTAAAAATCACCTACCTGAATTTCCAGAGGCCAAGATGGCAAAGTGATCCCTAGCTGCTCCAATTCCTGCTCCCTGACCCAGAAAACCCAGAGATAAATGTCCCACCCAGAGTAAAACCCTAAAATAGTGGAAATAGCCTCAGGCTTAGGAGTTACTGAGAAGGGGTGTAACTGAGTGAAGGGCAGGTCCCAACAAGCCCCACCTAAGCTGACCAGCAGGAGCTCCCAAAGCCTGGAGTAGTGGAGCCAGCAAGCACTAACAACACAAGCCCAAGTGGGCCTTAGCACCACCAGGGAAATCTGTGGACACTAGCTCTGCTGGCTGCCACCTGCTGAGCCTGCCTGAGCTTTAACCCAGGGGCATACAGGCAGAAATCTGAAGCAGCCAGACCACCCTTCCCTAACTCAGGGGAAACACTGGCCTTGGTCAGTCTAGATACCCAGAGGCTACAGTACACAAAGTCAACAACCAGGCACCTAGCTCCCAGCTTGAAAGGCATCGGTCAGAGCCCTCTGTACCGCAGAAGCAGAAATACACTTTAAAGGTCAGGAAATAGGCAATCACAATGGGCTAGAAGCAACTTGGAAAGGGAAGACCAAAGATTGAATCCTATTATTGTGAAGGAGAAGAATCACTTTCGGGAGACACCATGGACTCTGTATCCACACTTGAGACAACAGAAGGAAAGATGAACTGCTCTCAAGCCAAAAATGTATTCTTGGAGGAGCTTGACATAGATTTTAAAAGCCAAATTAGAGAGGTAGAAGGTAAATTTAAATCTACAGTGACCAAATTGGAAAAAAAAATCTCACTGAAGAAAACACATCCCTAAAAAGTAAAATTTGTGAACTGGGACATGAGCTTCAAAATCTAACTGGAGAAAATATCTCCCTAAAAAAGGAGCTTCAAAAACTAACCAAGGAAAATAATTCACTAAAAATTAGAGTCAGTCAAATCAAAGCTAAGGACTCTATGATGCATCAAGAGCTATTCAAACAAAGCACGAAGACTGAAAAATTAGAAGAAAGTGTAAAATATCTCACTGGAAAAACAACTGACCTGGAGAACAGATCCAGGAGAGATAACCTAAGAATTATTGGACTACTGGAAAGCCATTATGAAAAAAGGAGCCTGGAAACATCCTCCAAGAGATTGTCAAAGAAAACTGTCCTGAAGTCCAAGAATCCGAGAGTAAAATAGTTATTGAAAGAATTCACCAGACGCCTCCTGAAGGAGATCCCAAATTGAAAATTCCAAGAAATAGAGTAGCCAAATTCCAGAATCATAAGGTCAAGGAGAAAATACTGCAAGCAGCCAAAAAGAAACAATTCAAATATTGTGGAACTAAAGTCAGTATTACACAGGACCTAGAAGCTTCTACATTAAAAGATCAGAGGGATTGGAATTTGATATTTCATAAGGCAAAAGAGCTAGGACTGCAACCAAGGATCAACTACCCAGCAAAACAGAGCATATTCTTTCAGGTAAGGAGGTGATCATTTAATGAAATAAAGAACTTCCAGATTTCCTGATGGAAAAGACAGAGTTCAATGGAAAATCTGATATCCAATTACAAGACTCATGGAAGACATAAAAAGGTAAACAAGGAAAACTCTCTCTCTCTCTCTCTCTCTCTCTCTCTCTCTCTCTCTCTCTCTCTCACACACACACACACACACACACACACACACGTGCTTGTGTGTGCACACCCCCACAGGCACACATGTGCATAACTTGGGATTCAATAAGAGCAAACTGTTTACATCCCTATATGAGAAGCTGATACCTGTCAATATTGAAATTTATATGATTATTGCAACATTTAAAAGGGATATGCATAGATAGAGGCTGTGGGTATAAATGAATTAATCTGATTATAAAAAAGTCCTTATTAAGGTGTTCAAAGGGACTGTAATGGGAGAAAAGGAAAGGATGAGGTAAATTATGCCACACAATGAGGAATAAAAACATGCTATAGTAGAGGGGAAGGAGGGAGAGAGATGAACACCATATGAACTTTATTCTCATTGGTTCTGGTTCAAAGAGGGTTCAACATAATCAGGTAAGTTTAAGATTCTAATGTGAAAAGACACAAAAACTCATTATAATGGAGGGGAGATGAGCACTGTATGAAATTTACTCTCATTGTTTTGGAGTCAAAGAGGGAATATACTCTGACAAGTATAAAAATCCATTGTGACCTACAGGCAGTAGTAGGGGTAAGGGAGGGATAAAAATGGGGGGGGGGTTAGAAGGGAGGGAAATAGTAGTAAGGGGAAAGGGTAGGTAAAAGGGGGTCACAGGGAGGGAATAGTGAGGGAGGCAGTGGTCAAAAGGAAAACTCTTAAGGAGGGGAAGGGAAAAGGAAGAAACACAATTATAAACGGGAGGGAATAGGATGGAGGGAAAGACACAGATAGTAATCATAACTGTGAGTGTGAATGAGATGAACTCTCCCATAAAACAGAGATGAATAGCAGAATGGATTAAAAAACACAATCCTACAATATGCTGTCCACAAGAAACACATTTGAAACAAGGGGATACACACAGGGTAAAGGTAAAAGGATGGAGTAGAATATATTATGCTTCAGCTAAAATAAAAAATAAGCAGAGTTAGAAATTCTTATTTCAGATAAAGCAAAAGCAAAAATAAATCTAATTAAAAGAGATAAGAAAGGAAACAATATCTTGCTAAAAGACACCATTGAGAATGAAGCAATATAATTACTTAACATATATGTACCAAGTGGTATAGCATCCAAATTCCTAGAGGAGAAGTTAAAGGAATTAGAGAAAGAAATAGATAGCAAAACTATACTAGTGGGGGACTTCAACCTCCCCCTCTCTGAATTTGATAAACATAACCTCAAAATAAACAAGAAAGAAGTTAAGGAGGCAAATAGAATTTTAGAGAGGCTAGATATGATAGATCTATGGAAAAAACTGAATGGGGATAAAAAAGAATGTACCTTCTACTCAGCGGTACATGGAACATACACGAAAACTGATCATGTAATAGGACATAAAAACCTCACAATTCAATGCAGTAAGGCAGAAATATTAAATGCATCATTCTCATATCATGATAAAAATCATATGCAATAAAGGGCCATGGAAATATAGACAAAAAACTAATTGGAAACTAAATAATTTAATCCTAAAGAATGAGTGGGTCAAACAAGAAATTATAGAAACAATCAGTAACTTCATTCAAGAGAATGACAATAATGAGACATCATACCAAAACTTATGGGATGTAGCAAAGGCAGTTCTTAGGGGAAATTTTATATCCCTGAATGCAAAAATGAATAAACTAGAGAAAATGGAGGTCAATGAATTGGGCATGCAATTGAACAAGCTACAAAAAGCACAAATTGAAAATCTCCGATTAAATACTAAATTAGAAATAATGAAAACCAAAGGATTAATAAAATTGAAATTAAGAAAACTATTGAATTACTAAATAGGCTAAGAGCTGGTTTTATGAAAAAAAAACAATAAAATTGATAGAACTTTAGTGAATATGATAAAAAAAGAAGAAAACGAAATTATGAGTATCAAAAATGAAAAGGGTACCCACAACCACATCAAATACCTATAAAATATGACTCTAAACAAGTTTTAGAGCTCCAGAACCCAGAAAATTACAGAAAAACACATCTCCTGCTGAAGGCAGCCTAGCAGGCAGATGGGAAAGGTTGATCACAGCACGCTAGGAGCTGAAATCAGCCAGGCAAGAAACCACAGCTTAGGCCCAGTGCCCAGGACAAACTGTGGCTGGAGCATTTGGGAGAGTGGATCACCGGCAACTGTGGCAGTTTCCAGAATTATCAACCCATAAGAAACAAAGACAAAGTGAAAGGTCAGTGGAACTCGGCTAAATTTGGGGGAGAGAAGTGGGTCTGGCCAACTGCCCCCAGGGCAAGAAAGCAGAGGAAGCGGCCCATGAAGCTGCTGCTTCAGAGGTCACAGCCTGCAGATTGCAGGGGGGCAAGTGATCAATCAGAGGCTAAGTGCACTTGCATTACCTGCCTGGATTGGGATTGTGGTCTTGGGTGGTGGTTCTGAGGTGTGTGACCAGTGAGCCAAAGCTGGTGGGGGGCTGCAAAGACAGTGGCCCCCTAATAGCTCCAGCAGCTGCAAAACCCCCAGCAATTTGGGACAAAGCTTTCCCCCCAGGAAGCAGAGATCCATTGTGGCTCAAAAATCAAGTTAATTGACTGGCAACATTATCAGGCAAAGGAAGCAAACCAACTCAACAATGCAACTTTAGATTCATTTTTTGGGGGACAAAAAGGATCAAAGCATGGAATGGGAAGAAGACAGTCAGGACTCCTACACCAAAAGCTTCCAAAAAAATGTAAATTTGTTTCAAGCTATCGAGGAGCATAAGAAGGATTTTGAAAACCAAATAAGAGAAGTGGAGGAAAAATTGGGAAGAGAGATGAGAATGATGCAAGAGAAATCCTGAAAAGAGAGTCAACAACCTGACTGAAGAAAATAACACCTTAAAAAATAGATTAACTCAAATGGCAAAAGAGGCCCAAAAAGCCAATGAGGAGAAGAATGCCTTCAAAAGTTGAATTTGCCAGATGTAAAAAGAATCTCAAAACTGTGCTGAAGAGAATAATTCCTTCAGAATTAGAGTGGAGCAAATGGCAGCAAACGACTTTATGAGAAATCAAGATACTATTAAACAGATCAAAAGAAATGAAAAAATAGAAGGCAATGTGAAATATCTCCTTGAAAAAACCACTGACCTGGAAAATAGCTACAGGACAGACAATTTAAAAATTATTGGACTACCTGAAAGCCATGATCAGAAAAAGAACCTAGAAATCATTCTTTAAGAAATTCTCAAGAAAAATTGCCCTGATATTTTAGAATCAGAGGGCAAAATAGAACTTGAAAGAATTCATCAATCACTTCTTGAAAAAAATCCCCAAAAGAAAACTCCTAGGAATGTTTTAGCTAGGTTTCAGAGTCTCCAGATCAAGGAGAAAATACTACAAGCTACCAAGAAGAAACAATATGAATACTGTGGAAACACAATTAGGATAACCCAGGATCTAGCAGCTTCTACATTAAGAGATCATAGGGCCTGGAATATGATATTCTAGAAATCAAGAGAGCTAGGATTAAAACCAAGAATCACCTACCCAGCAAAATTGAGTATCGTGTTCCAGGGGAAAATATGGTCATTCAGTGAGGTGGAGGACGTTCAAACATTCTTGCTGCAAAAACCAGAATTGAAAATAAAATTTGACATTAAAATACAAGAAGCATGAGAAGGTAAACATGGAAAAGAAATCATAAGGAACTTATCAAAGTTGAACTATTTACATGCCAACATGGAATGTTTTGTTTTTTTTTTTTGACTTAAGATTAGTGTTTAATGGTCTTGCCAAGTATGTTTCTACATAAAATCATCCACTTCTTTATGTTCCTAGATATCGGAACTCTATCCTGGGAAACTGTTTTACTTAGGAATCCCAATTATGCCACAAGCTAGGCGAGGTCCAGCATTTCCCGTCTTTTCACTCTTTGCATTTCCCCCTTTGCCCAAGTCATCAGCTTTCTCATGGACTACCATAGTATGGCCAATGATAGACATTGGTCATGAAAGTTGAATTAGGTAATCTCTGATAGATACATCTGCCATACCATCTTTGTTAGCAGTGACATTGCCAAGGTCACCAACATGCCTTTCATCATCACCTGGTCCACCATGTTTTTTGGAATGAGGATTAAAATCAGCACGTGCACTCGTACATCTTTGAGTGCTGTCACCAAATTCATGGACATAATTGTAACTTATGAAACTTTTCATACTATGAGGATAGGTGAAGGGAACACAAATGTATATATACATACACATACACAGCTGTCTATATAGGAGGGTTAATATATGTGTACGAACCCATGTCTGAGTATGTGTCGATATGAATACATAGAGGGCACAAGATCAATTGAATAGGAAGGGACAATACTCTAAAAGGTGAAATTCTGAGGTGGGAGAAGATTAGATTGAGAGGAGAGAGGGAGAGCCAGAATGGGGTTAATCATCTCATGTAGAAGAGGCAAGGGATAATTGTTACAATGGAGGGGAAGAACAGGAAGGCAAAAGGGAAAGAGTCAACCTTACTCTCATTGAATTTGGCTTAGAGAAGGAATGACATAAACTCTAAACTGGGTATCTTGCCACACAGGAGAGTAGGGGGGAGGGGGATGAGAGGTGGGTTGACAGAGGGGAGGGTAGGTGGGAAGGAGAGCTGATGGAAGTACACACTTCTGTAAAGGGACAGGGACAGGGACAGGGTAGAGAATAGAAAAGGAGGGGTCAGATAGGAAAGAGGGACATATAATCAGATTTTCACAATATACCCACTGTGGAGAGGTTCTGCATAATTACATGTGTACAGCCTGCATTTAATTGCTTGTCCTTCCACTTGGAGTGAGTGATGAGAGAGGAAGGGAAAGAATCTAGAATTTAAAGTTCTATAATCAAACATGAAAAATATATATGTATACATATTATCACTATTGTTATTATTATTATTATTATTAACTACATCCAACTGGGAATCAAGATATACAGGCACTGTGGTAGGGAGATCCATCCTGCCCTGCTGGAAAGTCAGAGGGGTGAGGGGAGGACATGGGAGAGAACAGATGGGGGATGGCTACTTAGAGGTGTTGGATAGAGGAAAGATGGGGAGAAATTTTGTAACTCAAAATCTCGTGGAGATCAATGATGTATACAAGAAAATAAAGAAATTAATTTATTTAAAAAAAGTTTCTGGAGTATTCAGAACTAGGTCAGTGGGCCTTGCAAGGTCTTGGGAGAAAAGCAGTCTGGCTGAAATGCCTCCAGGGTGGGAAAGCTAAAGGCAGAGGTTCTGCACCCACCTCCACATTGTAGCTTCCACGCCCTCAGCCTGCAGACAGCAGGGGGACTAAGCGATTGTTCAGAGGCCAAGAGCTCTCGTGTTGAGTGGCCTGGATCCAGATCGTGGTCTTGGGCTTTGGTCCTGTGAGTCTTCATTATCCAGTGAGCCAGAAGTAAGTAGGGAAGGGACCCAGCACCTTCCTGAGAGCTACGGCAGCCAGGAGGACCCCAGTGATTTGGGACAGAGCTTTCCCTTTTGGAAGCAGAGCCCCACAGAGATTTTAAAAAAAAATCATGGACTGACCAACCATGAGTAAGAATAAGCGTAAGAAGCAAAGTAAGAACAGCAACCAAACCCTAGATTCCTTCTTTGGGGGAAAGAAAGATCATGGCAAAGATACTCAAAAAGATCATGGCTAGAGCTCGCCCACCAGAGGCTTCCAA
>CM053580.1:495688778-495696278 GCA_028627135.1 Pseudochirops cupreus
ACACACACACACACACACACACACACATAAGTTCTTGATCCTAACATTACATACTTCTTCCCAAAGGTAGACTGAACTATCTAAATGAACAGCTTTAGAAATAGAATAGACTCACACATTCATTTAGCCCAAACTCCTCACTTTTCAGAGGTCATCAGAGATGAAAATGAAACACAATCATATCTACTATTTATCTATCTTTCTACTATATTAGATAGAAGTTTGGGGTTGCCACAAGTAAATCAAGGAAACTTTTATCTGTTACCTATGGAAATTAGGAGTGCTCAGATGCCTTCAAGGGTAATTTGTCAAATACAGTTGATTGGAGAGATCCCAAGATCATAAAAAGTTATAGTAAGAAGAGCACTAGGTTGAGAAGCCAACTCTGATGTTAGGAAAGTCGTTTAAATTCTATGGGCCTCAGTTCCTCATCTATAAAATGATGGGACTGCATAATATGACCTCTGAAGCCACATCTAGGGCTAGCTCTATTATCTTATAATTAATTGATCAATGGGCATTTATTAGATACTTAATACTATGTGACACAGGTTTTATTGGCACTGCATATAAAAAGACAAAAAATAGAAAAATCCTTACCCTTTAGGAGCTTATAGTCTATAAACAAAAACATTTGAGTAATGACAAAATATATACAAAGTAAAAATAAAGTAATTGATTGGGGCTTCAATTTTCTTTCTGTACCTTAAAAAGATTTTCCTTTTTTAAACTTCATGAATTGTTTCCCATCTTCTTACACTTAACCTGTGGGAGAAAAATACAAAATTATTTTAAGAGATAAGCATATTCAAGCAAGTTGGCTAAAAATATTGGCCAAAAAACTAGCTAATTTCACATACTAGTCTAGCACCTCTTTGTGATAAGGTGAGTAGCACTCTTTATTATTAATCCTCTGGAATAATGATTGCCTGTTGCATTGACTAGGCTTTTTTAAAGCTTTCAGATTTATCAATTATTACAACATTGATTCTATAATATAAACTATTCTCTTGGTTCTGCCTGTTTCACTCTGAATCAGCTGATACAAGTCTTACCAAGTTTATCAAAAACCGCTTTTCATTTCTTATAGCACAATAATATGTTATATCCATATATTACAAATTATTTAGGTTTTCTCCATAAAAAATTTCAGAACTGAAAAAGGAGTTAAAATGTATTTTATGACACAAAATGATTTTCTCAGTACAATACCATGTTTGTTTGGATCACGGAGAGTCAAAACAGAAAGAGAAAAACTATAGACTTAACATCCTTAATGAATATCAGTGCAAAAAAAATTTCAAAAACAAATGAGCAAAGAGACTATAGCAAAAATCACAAAGATTATTGTCAGGGTTCTCTTTCAGAGTACCCTAACTTGCCAGCAGGGGCAACCGGTTACTCTCCCTACTAATTGACGCTTGTGTACCTTTTAGAACAGAAGAGTTATGGCTCTGAGGTCCAGACAGGAAAGGTTTATTAAGGTCTCTCTATGGGGAAGCCTTAAAGCCATATCCTAAGGCAGGCTTCAAAGATATCTCCAAGGCTTAGATCTTATATAACCCCCAGATCCACCTACCACACGTGACAGAGCCCAGCTGAACAGAATTGTGAGAGGGGAAGTGGAACAAGGAGCCCTCTGAGAATTTTTTCAGAAGTTCCACTCCCTTTGAGTGGGGGGTTGAGAAGCATTTCACTCTCTAAATTCTCAGGAATAAACATAAACACTAAAGCACAAGGTAAATTGTAATCACAAGGGTATGAAGGTCGCAGGGTGTGGAGACGCCATCAGGAACAGCAGGTAACCCCACGCAAGAGGATCTTGAGCAATGCAGTATCCACTGGCCAGGGACTGTGCAATATGCTCTGACCTCCATGTGACCCAACTAATTCCCGGGCCTCAAATACTTCCCTGTGCCATGACACAACCGCTTGCAATCTTGCACATATTTTCTGAACCTCACAGATTATGTACTTTGATCAGTCTAAATTTATACCAGAAATGTAGGACTGGTTCAACGTTAGAAAACACACACATATGTATATATGTACCGACACGTATGTATGATGAAATACTATTTTGCCGTGAGAAATTATAAAAGGGAAAGTTTCAGAAGACTTTTATTAACTGATGCAGAGTAAGGTAAGCAGAACATGAGGAGAAATTTCTGTAATAACAATGAAATTGTAAGGACAAATAACTTCAAATAGTTGCGTAACTGATCAACACAATGACCAGCCATAGCAGACAAATGTTTAAACATGCTGCTGTGCACACATATGTTTGAGCGTGCATGTGGATATGCACATATGTGCATATATTTATATATTTCTTAAAGGGAGAGATAAATGAAAGAAATTAATGCTGTATCAATATCACTGATAAATATTGATGTAAAAATACTGAACTGAATACTAGGAAAGAGATCATATTTGTACATTAAAAATTTCACTCTTACTAGTTCATTCATACCAGAAATGTCAGCCTGGCTTTGTACTTGTGAGACTAACAATGTGATAATGATAAAAATAATAAAAACACATGTTCATATAGGTTTATAAAAAGTCTGCAATAATATATAGCACCCATTTTTGTTTTTAAAATTCACTAAGGAATAGGAAATAAAATACCTTCTGTTAGTAAAATAAAAATATTTATTTAAAATTCACACTGTAGTATCATTTAACAATATAGGAATAATAATAATAATAATAATAATAAAGAATGTGCAGTTGATATTAATATGTTCATTCATTTTAATCACATCCAACTCTTTGTGACCCTATTTGGGGTTTTCTTGACAAAGATATTGGAAGGGTTTCCCATTTCATTCTCCAGTTTATTTTACAGATGAGGCAATTGAGACAAACAGGGTTAAATGACTTACTTAGGGTCACATAGCTAGTAAGCGTCTGAAGCTAAATTTGAAATCAGGAAGATGCATTTTCCTGACTTCAGGCCTGGCACTCTATCCACTGTGCCACCTAGTTGCCCAATTTTATATAGCACTTAAATTTTATAAAGTACTTTGTGTGTTGTCTCACTTATTTCATACAATGGCAAGTGTTATAATTATTGTTATCCTCATTTTACAGATTAAAAAAAACAAACTGAAGCTGAGAAGGTAATTTGACATGTCTAATGTCATATAGCTTTTAATTACTAGAGCAAGGATTCAAGCACAATTCTTCCTGCCTTAAGTGCAGATCTCTTTTAAATACCTAAAAGCTAGTCAGAGAAAAAAAACATGAAAAAAAAAATTCATAGAATTAGCATTTGTCAAAGGTGAGATAAATTTATTTTTATTTGAAGATCGCAGTTTAAAATTTTCTTAAAGAACTCTAATGGAAAATTACTTCAGGAAAGTAGTGATAGACAAAAATTAGCTTCATCACCTTTCCTTCCCCTGTATAAATAGGTGTCTAATAAATGCTTTTTGATTGGTTGATTATACATAAACTCAGGGAGAGAAAAAATGTACATAATACACACCTATGTGTACATATGTGCATATGCAAACCATATTCAAAATAACTCTAAAATATTACAAAGCCACATGGAGGTCTCATGTTTACACAACAATCTTTACAGAAATCGATTCAATAAGCAATTACCTAATGCTATTACGTGTAAAGCTTTATACTAGTACTAGGCATACAAAGATAAAAATGGGACAGTCTGGGTGTTAAAAGAACTTACTATCAATAATGACCTATAGAAAAGTAAATGAGCAAAGAAAAGCGTTGGAAGTTGCTTGAACTTCACACTAATCCCAGTAACTGATCTTTGTCACACAAAACTAATGATGAAACATACTTCTGACCTCTCAATAGAGAGGGGAAAGAGTACATTGACAGAATTTTATATACACTGTCTGGGATTGCCACTAATTCAGTTTTATTTAATCGTTATTTTTTATAAGGGAGGGTTCAATGAAAGGACAAGGGGGAGTAATATCCAGAAACCACCGTGATGTAAAAAACAAAATACATCAATAAAACTTTTGTTTGAGTGCAGTGAAAATCCATTACACTGACGGCCTTCTCCTCCCATCCCCACCCCCACCCCCTTATGAGAAGAGGATCTCCCTACAGACTGGTAAGAGAGCTACACCTCTCAGAGAGACCAAGTAACCAGGCCCATCTGGCTGAAACCTTGCTGCTATGGGGTTAGTTTACACTTGACGTAAATCAAAACTGCTTAGCTGACAAAGTAAGTGTCATCACTTTGCCCTCTGTTCTTCTCAGCTGCTAAAACTTGTAATGTTTACAACTGATTAAATCCCATTTGCCGTCTGAGGTGTGGGACATGGTCATTCTACCCTAGAGAACTTTAAAGGTTTCTTAATGAAGAGGAGACTTAAGCTGCCTATTTTGGCACAGAAGGCTGACTTACTATTATGTTTTGCTTCAACCAGTTTGGGCTTCCCCCCACAAAAAATTGCTTTTGCCAAATTGAAGACTTCTTTGATTTGGATTTTTCAGATAGAGATGTAATTCCTTCCAACTTGGCTATAACTCTGGGGAACTCCCAACTCACGTACATTTACGTTAACGACCACATGGCTCAGTCCCTTGACATTTATCTCCACCCTAGTCTCGCAGTCCTACTCCCCAAACAGCTCTGACTTTTTGCTTATGATAGATTTCCCTGGGACTATAATTTCATTCAAAGTCTGGTTTGTTGATGAGTCAGAGAGGCCCTGTCCATGGACTGCCAGGAGGCACAATGTAGGCCTCAGTACTTTTCAATCCCTAGCAGCCCTATTCCTCCATCTGACAATTATTATAAGTCAACTGAAAAATCTTCCCAATATCCTCTATCAAATACGGTCAGAAAGAAAGGTCAGAAAGTCAATTAGAAACCAGCAAATATGAGCATGCATACCTCAACATTAGCACTTAAATATTTATGTTTATAATGGTCAATAGTAGCAATAAATTCAGAAATAGAAAGAAAATATACTTGTAAAATGAAAAAAACTCTGAATATTGATGTTTTAGGTTAATTTCATATAATGGCAAATAACCATTTGAATATGGTAGACTTCAGAGATAAATTGAAACTTGATTTTCTAAATCACCAAAAAAATATTATGTGAAGAACACCAGTTTTGTTTGTGTGTTAATGTGCTATGTATTTGGTATACATTGTTATGATTCAATCATGCATTCATTTCTAACTCTTCATGACCCCATCCATAGGGTTTTCTTGGCAAGGATACTGGAGCAGTTTGCCATGTCCTTTTCCAATGTGTCTCTATTTTACCAAGGAGGAAATGAGATTAAGTGACTTGCTCATGATCACATAGCTAGTAAGTGTCTAAGGCCGGATTTGAACTCAGATCTTTCTGACTTCTGGCATGTTGCTTTATCTACTAAGCCAGCCACCTGACTGTTCCACCTAGCTATATGGTACATAGTAGTCCTTAAACCCCATCAAGGTTAAAAACATTCAGCAAGTTCTTTAACATTATTGAATTCCAGATAGATATGTGTAATGGGAATGGGAATTTGAAGATGGGAGGAGGAGCTTGCTGAAAGGGTAGAGCAGGAAGAGTGGAACAGGAAGGAGCAGGAGAGAGCCAGAACACCTGGGAGCAAGCAACGTGGAGGCAGAGCAGCTAGCATGAGTGAGAAAGGGTCATTCTTGCTTAAGGGAGCCTGTTTTGTTTTTCCCTGATGAAGGGAAGGTTTGGAAATGCTGGTGTTCACTGCATTGGATTTATGTACCAATTTCTTGGTTGCTATGAAGGATTTGGCTTTCTGGTTTTGGGATTGGGCTTTCTGGTATTTGAATAAATGTTTTGCTTCCATCTTCCATGTGGAGAGTCTGTTACATTTTGTGATTCACAACTGTACCAACATGTTCATAGCTGCCATGAGCACTGTGAATATCACATTGGTGTTATAATATGTAAGGCTATAAGTTGTAGAGAAGATTCCAACTTGCATTGGTAAAGGGAATTTCCTCATTGGGGACTTCCTTGCATCATTGAAATCAGTAGTCCAGTCCCTATAGTGTGTGTGTGTGTGTGTGTAACATACATATATTCATACACACACATTAGATACTTGACAAATACTTGTTGATTTGACAACAATATTCATGCATATTATAGTTTAATTCACACTGTACATATGGATTTCCCTCAGTAGAATGTAAGATCCTTGAGGACAAGGACTACTTTTATTTTATTTATTGTTATCATTTCCCAGTCATTCAATGGTCAATAAGCATTTATCAGGCATTTACAATGGACCAGGTTACAATACACTAAACCTTGAGGGTGCAAAGAAAGGCCAGAAATTAACAATAACAACAACAAAAACAGTTCCTACCTTCAAAAGAGAACATTCTTTTTTGTTGTTCTTATTTGTCTTTTTTTTTTTTTTTGGAGACAGTTGAGGTTAAGTGACTTGCCCAGAGTCACACAGCTAGTAAGCATTGGAGGTTGTATTTGAACTCAGGCTGTCCTGACTCCAGAGCCAGCTCTCTATCCACTGTGCCACAGAGCTGCCCCAAAAGTACATTTTGATGCAGTGGGTGGGGGATCTTGAGGGGGTAAGTGAATATAAGACATATACAGAGTATATAGAGAAAATCTGAAAGGGGAAAGCAATAGAAATTAGGGGAACCAGAGGAAGACTGCAGAAACATAGATTTGAGCTAAGTTTTGGAAGGAGACAGGAAAATTAAGAGGCAGAGGTGTGGTATTCCTTCGTCAGTTCCTAGCACTTTTTTATTGTGTTGTTTATCAGTCATGTCCAACTGTTTGTGTTCCCATTTGGGGTTTTCTAGGAAAGATACTGAAATGGTTTGCCATTCCCTTCTCCAAATCATTTTGCAAATGAGTAATGGAGGCAATCAGGGCTAAGTAAGTGTCTTAAGTCAGATTTGAGCTCACAAAGATGAGTCTTCCTAACTCCAGGCCCAACGCATCACCTAGCCCTCCTAGCACCTAGAAAGTGATTAATATATTCATGTTGAATTGAAATCAGATTGAATCTGCAATGCCCTATTCCACCTGTCTAAAACGAGGGCTGCTGCCTAGTTTGTTATATAACAAAGCCAGCACAGATGTTTGGGTTGTTTCCACACAGTGCCAAAGAAACCTTTGAAGGAAGGAAAAGTATGAGACAGGGTTCACAGTAACTCCTTTTTATTTTAGCCTCATTTTGAACAACCAGGTGCTTTCTTGGTTTTTTTCTTCCCCCTTGAAAGGAGTATGCCAGTTAAAAATCCCCATGATTGAATATAAGTATATCATTTCTTATTAGTGTCATAGACCAAGTCTGGCTGTCAGTGATTTCAGTTTTTAGCACCTTCATATGGTTGTAGGTAGACAGCCAAACCCACAGAACAAAAGGTTTAGGATCAAACAGTTGGAAATACTCATTTCTATAACCATTCATTTTGGTGTACAACAAAATATTGTTTCATTCATTTTGAGATGATATAATTAAAACAAACAAACAACTGGAGATAAAAAGAATCAA
>CM053580.1:495698778-495724266 GCA_028627135.1 Pseudochirops cupreus
TATGTGGCCCTGGGCAAGTCACATAACCCCATTTGCCTCAGTTTCCTAATATATAATGTGAGCTGGAGAAAAGACAGCAAACCTCTCTAGTATCTTTGCCAGGAAAATCCCAGACAGGGTCATCAAGAGTCACAAATGACTGAAATGACTAAAAAAATTGGTATATATAGATATTATGTGCCCATATTTTATATATATTATATATCCTCCACGCTAAAGGTATTTGATGTTATAGTGGATAAAGCACTGGCCCTGAGGTCAGGAGGATCTGAATTCAAATGTGGCCTAGAAACTTACCATGACCCTGGGGAAATCACTTAACTTCTATCTACCTCAGTTTCCTCATTTGTAAAGTAGGGACATTAATAACACATACTTCTCAGGATTTTTGTGAAGATCAAATGAAATAGTATTTGTAAAAGTGCTTAGCACAGTGCCTGGCACATAGTAGGTGTGAGTAAATCATTACTTCCTTCCCTTTCTTCCTTCCCTTCCCTTAATGTACATGTATCTAAATACACATGGATTCATATAAAAATTTATATCAATATAGGTGTAGATGTAGGTATAGATATAGGTATAGACTGAGATATCAATGATATTGATGATTACATCAATGATGATAGAGACCTAGAAATTGATATAGATATAAATATAGATACATACTTGCTAGATCAACTATATCATCCAGAAAATAAGCATTTTTCATCCACTTAGATTTTCTTGAATGGATTTTTATAATGTTTTTAAAGTGTTTTTGTAAATCTTTTGTAAGCCACTATGTAAGTACCAGCAAGCCTTATGGTTGCTGTTAGACAAGATCCTTTTCTAGAATTATGGATTATATTTGGTGCAACTACAGCATTTTGGGGCTTAATGCCCACAGAAAGTCATCCACAAAGAGGAGCACTGCCTATAGATCATAGGATCATAAACTTAAGCCTGAAACACACCCTAGAGGTCATGCAGTCCAATGACCTCATTTTATACATGAGGAAACCAAGACTCAAAGAGGTCAAATGGTTTGTCTAAAGTCAATCAGTTCTTACGAAAGATCTCACTGTAAATAAACAATCCAACTTTTTTTGAGGTTTTGTACCAGACATCATCCACAGAACAAGTGAATTCCTTTAGCAGCAAAACAACTTTCACTTTTATGCCTCCCTTGACATTAATAAGATGATTTTTTTTTCTTTCACTGGATGTCTCTGTCTTGCCTGTTCTGGAAGTGCTGTAGTTATGCATGGTTTTTTGAACCCACTATTAATCTACACAGAAGCTTTGGCCTGCTCCATTTCTGACCTCGGATAGCCTACCTCTCCTTAGGCAGCCTTATGTACCTACACTTCTGGGGTCTCATCATTTTTGGCACCTTACAACTTTGGCCCCCTAGCTCAAGTGATCCACCTACCTCAGCTTGTGCTCAGTAGAAGGGATTGTAGGTATGAGAGATCATACATAGATACCTTTTTTTTCCCGCAGAGGACATTAAAAAAGTTCTCAATTGTGTGTAATTTATCCAATCTTAACTATGATGTGTAAGAGAGCTTTTGTGAAGACAAAATTTAAGTCTGCATTTTTATCATTGAAATAAAATACTTTGTAAAATTATAAAACAACAAACCCCTTGAGATTATCAAGGAATTCAGCAATTGATAGGGACCTTAGTAGCCCAAGGCTTCTTGAATTGAGGTTAAGCACTCTTCTCATGGCACTACCTTGATACCTGTCTAATTACATGACCAGATCACTTAGTTTTCTGGTTATGTCTGTCCTTAACACTATTTATTTTACCACTTCTCTTTAGCAAATTGTTACCAGTAACATGCTATAGTTCATTTAAGGCATATATGGCACTCCTCTTTTCTCTTCTCTGTTATCTACAAAACACATACTGTTTTGTATTAATTGCCAATTATTGTGTGTGTGTGTGTGTGTTTGTGAATGTATGTGCCTTGCCTCTCCAACCAGATTATATTTCCTAAATCTAAGCACAAATGGATGATTCTTTTGCATGGCCAGAGGACCCAGCACATGGCTGAGTGCCACAAATGATTGTCTTACCATTTGTAGATTGAAAAAGACCTTTAACAATGAACATGGCATCAGAAATTTAGATCTGAGAATGATCTTGGAAATCATTCTTTCCAACCCATAATTTCATAGATGGGGAAACTGATAATGTCAGAGAAGTTTACTTGCTCAGAATTCTAAAACTAGTAAGTAGCCTAGCTGAGATTTGCACTTGGGTCCCTCTGATTCCAAATGAAGTATTCTTTTCACTGCACCATACAACATTTGGAGTAAGAGTGTAAAATAAAACAGTCTACACATGGGATTTTTCTTATGAAGCCTCAGTTTATGAGACTTCTGCTGTTTCTAATCTCTATAGACGAACAAGACAGATGGAAAATGACATGCTACTTCGACTCATCAATTGCTTGAAATGAAATAAAACACACACTCAACAATGAGAATGCTGTGCCTGCTCTGTAAGGGGGCTGATGTGGTAAGTCAAGCTTGATGTGGATAAAAAAAAAAAGAACTATATAACCCACTTAAGAATAACAAATGAACATATGTCAGAAGTGAAACAAAAAGCAGAAACATAGAAAAGGACTCCAGAGATTCTTCTCTCAAGCACATTCATGGTGAAGAATAATGTTAGCGGGGAAAAGATGATACTTTTAGAGGCTCTCAAGTTAACAACAAGTTAACAATTTTTGTCAAGTTAACATTTTTTTGTGTAGTATATGCCTTTATGCTCCAGTGGTCTTCCTTCACTTGAGTATACACTGATGAGTGGTGATGTAGTACAATGATGGGGAGGGCAGGGGGAGCTCTAGATTTTGAGGGAAGAACCTGGGTTCTAATCCTGGTTCTGCCATTTACTTCTGGTATGACTTTGGTAAAATCACTTAATTTATTTTGTTTCAGTTTCACCATTTGTAAACCAAATAAATTGTAATAAATTACTTTTGAAGTCCCTCATAGATCTCAATCTATGATCCAAAGATTTAAGACATTGACACAATGAATGAATCAATAAAGAGTTATCTAAGCACCATGCAAACTGCAATGGATACCATAATATGTCCCAGATCTATGATTGTTCTACCATTCACTAGCTGAGTGGCTTCAAGAAAGTAATTTAATTTTTTTGAGTGTCTTTTATTCATCTGCCTACCTAATGTGGTTGTTTGTTTTATGGATCAAATGAGATTATTTAAATCATGTTTTGTGAATCTAAAGTAATCTATAAATGTAAATCATTACATACACTTGACCTCTGGATTCCCTGTCTGACTATTCTACATACCTGAACATAAAATATAATCTCCTTGAGGTCAGGGATTACTTTTTATTTAGGATCTCAGCATAGAGCAGTGCCTGAAACAAAAAAGTCATAATTTTTGATTTATTCACTTTTTTGAAGACTGAATCATCCCTTCTCACCTAGGCTGGAAATGCAAGGGCTACTCATGAGCCAGATATCACCACCTGTTGGCATAGAAATTTTGCTTTCCTCTGTTTCCAGACCATGTTGGTTTGCCCCTCCTCAGGCAACCTAGTACCTTCCTGTCCCCACCCCGATGTATGGAGTTCACCATATTGATGCCAAAGTTAAGGTAAACACATAATTGCTGTAGCCCAATTAGCCCAGAACTTCCAAGCTCAAGAAATTCACAAGTCTTAGTCTCTCTGGTAGCTGGGATTACCACCTGGTCAGGCTCAATAGGTACCTAATAAATGCATCTTAGATTATACTAGTGTGGCATAGGTGAATTGAGTTTCATTTATAATTAGTCCATTGATTTCTCAACTTATATATGTGAGAATTTTCTTAGTACATGTGCTTACTGATAGGGAAGATGCAATGTATGCCTTTCCATTTCTTAAAACTCCTTAAGTCAGATTCACCGAAGATATTAGCTAGCCATAGAAATAAGTGAATGTTTTTGAGATGTGATATTATTGCTTTTAGGACTGTCTTTGCTCATGTTTCTTATTCATTTTGCAGAAGAGTAAAGCAATAAGTGTACAATAAGTATTTGAATTGAATTGAACTTCGTTTAATCATGCTCAATTCAGGGTTAACTAATACATAGCCAAAGTAGGCTATGCAGATCTAGTCATTTGCCTCCATATTTTCTAGATGCATTTATTTAATATGTTAACATTTAAAAGTTCAGCCAGTGAGAGTTTTGTACATAAGAGGGAACAATAAATAGGGTTGGAGAGATTATGGAAACTGTCTATTTCCAACCAGAGATAATTAGCAGAATTTCTTTTGAAACTAGGATAATATTGGAGAATAAAACCCATCCAATTCTCGGTAAAGTTGGTTTCAAAGGACCTTTCTCCTACTGAGAATGAAGCAAAAATGAAAAAAGAAAATGAAAAAGTTAAATGAGATAATAATAATTCATATTTACATGGTAATCCACAGCTTACAAAGAACTTTCTTCCACAAAAACCCTGTGAGATAGATAAAGCAAGCAACATGACTCTCATTTTACAAATGAAAAAATTAAGGATCAGAAAGTTTAAATGAGTGGTCTAGTCAAACAGTCAGTA
Organism: Pseudochirops cupreus; assembly: GCA_028627135.1. NCBI lineage: Eukaryota > Metazoa > Chordata > Mammalia > Diprotodontia > Pseudocheiridae > Pseudochirops > Pseudochirops cupreus. Next base: position 495,703,357 of record CM053580.1, read on the forward strand.
AGTGTCAGAGATAAAAGTGGAACCTAATTTTCCTTGATTCTTTGCCCTTTAGCATACTAAGATGTTGAAGGGAATGGTTCGGTCTGATACAAATTTCAAAATAAAAATAAGAGTAAAATGCTAACAAATTGTAGAATTCCAAATTAGCACCAGGAATTCTTTGTGCTCTGCAAGTGAAGTTCAAAGAAGGTTGCATGAAAACACAGCTGGTTGTTGGGCAGAGGTTATGGTGAGTTATTACCTTCTCCTTTCACTTGACATGCATGACTAGTGGGTTCTCTTCTCTTGTTTTATTCTAAATTGATGACAAAATTGTGTGTGTATGTGTGTGTGTGTGTGTGTGTGTGTGTGTGTGTGTGTGTAAATCATCGCACCATTCTTAGGATCTGGTAAAGTATCTTAGTAATAATAGGTACTTAATAAATATTAGCTAAAAATAATTCAACCAATCTTGAAGAGGCCTTCAGCTGGTACCCCCAGTGATCTGTCCTTGGTCCTGACCATTCCACAATTTACCGTTGAGGGACAACATTTATTGGATGACACAACTGCCATCCCAAAAGACCACAACAGCTTAGAACAGAGGACCCTAATTGGTGGGAATCATTACTATAGAGATAATAATTGAAATCATGAGAGAAGATTACTTCTGAGGTTGAAGGCAGAGAAAGTAAAGAACAAGGAAGCCTAAAGACTCAGACTTGAGGGAGAATTAATTGGGTGGAGAAAAGAAATTGGAAAAGGAGAAAAATTGAGTTGCAGAGTGGATCCAAGAAAATTGTGCAACATCATGGAAACCAAAGGAGGAGATATTTTTAGGAAGGAGGGGACAGATGAGAGTATTAAATAATACAAAAAGGTTAAAAAAAAAAAGGATAAGGGAGAGAAACATATTAAACTTGATAATTAGGAGGTCACTAGTGAATAAACAGCTTCAAGAGAGTAATTGAAGCTGAAATCAGATCATAGCCTATGATGAGGAAATGGGCATGATTTGAATAATCTGGTAATGAGGAAGAAATAAATTGGATGGCAGCTAAGGGTTTGGGAGGAGAACAGGGCAAAAGGGATTGTTCTAAAGGTGGGCAGGATATTCTGTGCATGCTTGTAGGCCAAGGAAAATGAGTTAGTAGGGTGAATGCCATAGAGGATGATGGAAATAGTAATAATGACATCAAATGTTTCTGTTTTCAGATGACATTATATGGCATAGTGGTCAAAACAACACACTTGGCTTCAGGAAACCCCAAGTTAAAATACTGCTTCTGACACTTATCGACTAGTTGTGTTTCCACAGGCAAATGACTTAAATTGTTTGAGACTTGCCAAGGTTCTAGGAAGGATGGGAAAGGACCAGGATTGAATACATGTGTAGAGCTATTGACCTTTGAAAGGAGAGTGGTCCATTTTCTTCAGAGATGAGCAAAAGAGAAAAATTGTGAAGAAAAATGATACTCATATGGATAGGAAGCTATAGCTGGAGGCATGCACACTAGATACATTTAACCTTGAAAAGTGAAAAAGGGGAAGATGGGCATACAGACTTGTTTAAGAAAAAAAAAAAAAGGATGGTAGATGTGGGGCCTCACACCAGATCACTTTCCTAAAACTTTTAATCAAAATGAGCAATTAAACTGACAGACCAAAGTCAGGCAAGTAACGTGAGTGCTTGAACTGTAAAATGGGTTATAATGTGAAATTTTCCAGGGGCCAACGACAGGATTTTGCAGTAAGCAGAGAGAGTAGGACCAAATAGAATGAAAGATGGCATGAAAGTACCACATTAGCAGCTCCAAGTGATAAGGCAGTTAGGTAACACAGGATGATGGATAGGGAACAGAGCAGATAAAGAACTAAACTTGGAGTCAGAAAAAACTTCTCATGATTTAGATTCATCAAACAAAATTTCTCTGTTATACATTTCATGGATTTTTGTCATAGCTAGCATTCACGTTGCACTTTTAAGGTTTCCAAAGTGCTAAATTAGTATCTCATTTGATTCTTACAACAACCCTGGAATAAAGGTATTATTATTATTGTCCCCCTTTTTATTTTTACAGATGAGGAACCTGATAGAGACAGAGATGAAATGACTTTTTTCTGGGTCACATAGTTACTGTCTACAGCTAGATTTGAACTCAAGTTTTCCTGACTGTAGGTCCAACGTGTCACCTGGTTGATGGATATAGTTTTAAGATATGAATGGGACAGTTTGCTGGAGGAGAGCCTTTAAGGTGATGTTTGGCTTTCCTGAATCAGATACTTCTGGTAGTCAACAGACAATTGCATGACAGGTTTTCACATTCTTGTCACCTTTCAGTTAATTTTACGATGGCAAGGAGATGATCTAATTTTACTGTTGATGAAAGTCTGCTTATAGCAGTGGTTCTCAACTTTCCTAATGCTGCAACCCTTTAATACTCATATGTGGGCATATCTGCATGTGGGTGGACCTGCCTGGAGACAGATAGAGGAGCGGTGTCTCAGTTCCTAAGACCATCAGAAATATGTGTTTTCCGATGGTCTCAGGTGACCCTTGTGACCCCTGTGAAAGGGTCATTCGACCCCCAAAGGGTCACGACCCACAGGTTGAGAATCACTGGCTTATAGTGAGGTGGTCTAGATGCTCCAGATGTTTCTGTTTTCATATAACATTTTGTGACTTAGTGGCTAGAGTATGGAACTCGCCTTCAGAAAGCCTGGATTCAAATCCTATCTCTAATACTAGCTACTTGTTTCACTTTATGCAAATCACAACTCCATGAGACTTAATGTGTATGTATATACACACCTATATGTGTATATATGTGTGTGTATAAATATGTGTACATATATATGTGTACATTGTGTAGTTATTTACAAACACTGAGTCATTATGAGACTTGAATGAAATACTATATGTCTAAGCTTTGATCTAATACATTTAAAGTTTGAACTTACAAGATAGAGGTCCAATCTTGAAGTGCCCCTCTTTTTCCCCCCACCAAATAGTTATATTTTGCTCTCACCTGGAGTATCATCTGGAAAATCTCAAATCGTAACATCAATACAACTTATTTAGGGATACCTGTAAAAGGGTATCTAGCTCCCATACAATCCTTCCAGGGAACATTGTATAATGGGCACAACACATTTTTCTTTTAATTTTCTCCCCACAAAGAGGAAACACATAAAGAACGCACAGTAGTCCGTAAGCAGTTTATGACACTCTCTTTCATCTGTAGTGAATCCCACATTTTTTTTTCAAGTTCTCTACTTTCCATTAACCTTTTGAAGGGAAATGAATTTGATGTTTCAGGAAGGGTAATCTGCTTCCCATTGGTTTTACACTGTTTAAATTAGTCATTGTCATAGCAGAGGGAAAAATTCAGGTTTTTTGCTTCCCTCATGTTCAGACCTTAGTCCCTTATTACTCCCCCTCCTGCATGAGCCATGCTTACTTACAATGGCCTTCTTGCCAAGAGTCAGGAATAGCTCAAAAACACCTTTTCTCTAAAAGAGTGGGCTCCTAAATCCCAAACTTGGGGCTACAACACTGAAGCTGGGGTTAACCAAAGACTCCAGAAACTCCTTCTCTATCAGGCTATATTATTGAATTCTCTAAGAACACAGAATTGTCCAGTAAATTCCCTCTCCTCTGTGTGGGTTCAGGAACTTGGGATAGAGGACCTCTATTCTTGGGTCATGCTGATGAGAACATGTGCCTCTGAACATTGCTTCTCCCCTGTGCCATTCACTAGCAGGTCCTGTTATTAAGAAGGCTAGGAACTTATATGGGAAGAAGTAGCATTTATAGAGTGCTCACTACATGGCAGGCACTATGTTGTTTAAAAAAATGTAAAAATTATTATCTCATTTGATTCTTACAACAATAACCCTGGAAAGCAGGTACTGAAATTATCTCCATTTTACAGATGAGGAAACTGAGGCAAACAGAGGTTAGGTTACTTTCTCAGGGTCACACCGCTAGTGAGTGTCTGAGGTGGGATTTGAACTCATCTTAATGACTCCAAGCCTGCCACTCTATCCATGGTACCACCTAACTTACCTCATTCAATTCTCATTTCATAATTTAGGTCCATTTTGTTACTTTCTAGCTTAACTCTCAGGATTTGCTAACAAGGGCCAATATGATAACTTTTCTTTTTCTTTTTTTTTTTTAATAAACAGAGCACAGATGGTTCCATCCTTAAACAATCCAAGCTAAATATTTTCCCAGTTGACCTATATCAACCCAAGCCAATCATTTCATCATCAATGAGATTATATCTCTTGTCCTTAATGAGGTATCTGAAAATATGTCAATGGACATGCCTACAACCTCCGTAGGCAAATGTAATCAAAGTCTGAAAAAGAAAGTCTCGTCGAGCTAATTGAGAAACTGTACTAATTTAAGTTCTTGCATATATATATGGTTTTTGGAATCTTTAAAGTGTTAAACTAATGTGTTTATTGTCATTTTCAAGCCCTACAACTTGGCAGTGACCCTTAAATGATGTGATCATTTGTAATGCCTAAAAAGAGCTGGATCCATACAAGAAAAGACTCTGTGGATGCGCCTGCAAATTCTGTGCATTTTACTTCTCTTTGTTCACATCTGAAGTCATAGCACACAGTAAATACCATGAGGGGAAGGATTATGTTTGTATCTAAACTTTGTATTTACCCCTCCTCTTCACCTCGTCCCCTTCCCCATTCTATATCTATCATAAAGTTCTGGCCAATTTTAACATAAATGTTAATTGTTTTGAGTTGAATGGGAAATAGATATTTTGGTTGTGTCTTGTTATAAAGAAGCCAAAAAAAATTCAGAATCAGGGCCTTAACTCTGGATGCTCTACCTTATTTGTCTGCTATTCATGTGGATAAAATAGGAAATGAACCTGCTTTTTCATCAAGGTAGAGAACTTCCTGGTGAAGAAACTCCTTCTACCAATATAGGTAAGATCCTTTTCTGCAACTTAAAATTTGACAGTTACCTAGAGCCCTAAATGATTAAGTTATTTGCCCAGGGTCACAAAAGGTGTTTACGTCAGCTGCAGGACTTAAATATAAGTCTTCCTTATCCTGAGACTGTCTCTCATCCACCACATTGCTAGCTTCTGGGTATTGATAAATTGAGTCTAACTCAATATTTCAGTTTCACTTAATTGTCCAAACCTTTTCTTCTGGAATACACACTCTTCCTACTGGGCCCCTTCACACTCTACATACGTGGTTTAAATTGGTATTTTAAAAACTACAACCCTGTAGTCCTCTCTGTGGCATGGTGCAATTAATCTGGCTGCTCATAAGGTTGAACTGGTCACTGGGACAAGGCAGCTTTGATCTGGTCTTCCCTGTGTCTGAGGAGGAGATGCCTGATGTACAGAAAGCTTCTCTGCAAACAATTAGATGTTCTGGGAAAGGTCAAATGCCAGATGAGATAAATCTTCACCAATGAAAAGGTACTTTACCTTTTCTCCTTTCTTTCTGTCATTTATCTTCACTTCAGTTTAGAAACTATTTTTCTACTTTCTTTACACTCTCTGGTTTCCTTCAAAACTGAGCTCCAACACCTGCAGGATGTCCTCCACTATTCTCCTGAATCTATCAATTCAAACAAGTAAGTGTTTATTAAGTAATTACATGTGGAACACAGAGGAACACATGATCTAAATTTGAAAAAGACTCAAAGAATCATCTAAGTGAATAGAACACTGGCCCTCAAGTCAGGAGGACCTGAGTTCAAATGTGGCCTCAGACACTTAACACTTACTAGCCGTGTGACCTTGGGCAAGTCACTTAATCCCAATTGCCCTGCCCTCCCCCCTCCTAAAAGCAAAAAAAAGGAAGAATCTATAACAAATATAAAGAGGTGTTTAGATGCTATAGATGTGTCTCCCCTCCCCTAATCTCCATTTGGAAACATGTATGTCCAACAGTTTCATCTGAAACTGCTCTCTCTAAAGATCTTTTGAACATCGAATCTAATACCCCTATATTAGTCCTCATCTTTCTTGACCTCTCTATAGCCTTCAACACTGCTGATTACCTGTTCTTTAATTTTTTTTTTTTTTGCATTTTGGAGGGGGGAGAGTAGGGCAATTGGGGTTAAGTGACTTGCCCAAGGTCACATGGCTAGTAACTGTTAGGTGTCTGAGATCACATTTGAACTCAGGTCCTTCTGACTCCGCATCTGGTGCTCTATTCACTGCACCACCTAGCCGTCCCTACCTGTACTTCTTGATATTCTCTTCTGTTTTAGATTTTCCCAACACTTGTCTCTCATGTGTGATTACTCTTTCTCGGTTTCTTTAGCCAGATATTTATCCAGGTAATACCAGCTAAAATGAGTGTCCCACAAGGTTCTCTCCTCGGTCTTCTTCTCTTATCCCTCCATACTATTTCACTTGGTGATCTGTTCAGCTCAGATGGTTTTGATTCCCTTCTTTATGAAGATGATTCTCACATTTACTTGTCCCTTCTTAACATCTATCCTAAATTTCAAACTCAAATCTCAAACTTCCTATTATACATGTCAAGCAGTGCCCCATAGACATCTTAAGCTCAGTATGTCCAAAATGAAATTATCTTTCTTAACCACATGGACACACACACACACACACACACACACACACACACACACACACACACATAAAACCTTCCAAGCATCCTATTACTGCCAAGGGAATAAATATAATCCCAAATATCCTGGCTTAAAAGGTAGGCATCATTGTCTACTCCTCTCTCTCTGTCTCTCTGTTTCTCTGTCTCTGTCTCTGTCTCTCTGTCTCTCTCTCTGTCTCTTTCTCCCCCTTTCCCTCTCCCTCTTTCCCTTCTTCCCTCTCTCCCTCCTCCATATCCAATCTGTTGCAAGTTCTATTGATTATGTCTTTGAAACATGTCTCAAATATGCCCCCTTTTCCACTATGACACTGCCACCACACTGTCATCAAAAACTCCCATCTGGACTGTTGTGATAGACTCCTGATGAATTCAGCTGCATTCAATTTTCTCCCCTCTCCAGTTCATCCTCCACTGGGCTGTAAAATTGATCTTCCCAAAGTACACATTTGGAACTATCATCCCTTTATTCAACAAATTCCAGTGACTCCCTGTTGCATCCAGGCTCAAATATACAATCTTCTGTTTGACTTTTAAAGCCTTCTACAACCTGGTCCCTTTTGGTCTTTCCAGTTTTCTTACACTTTATTCCCCACAATGTGTGATCCAGTGATACTGACCTTGATTATTCCTCACACTTTCAGTCAATACAGACTTAAATTAATTACTATTTTCCATAATGTCCCAAGAACTGAGTATATATTTAAAAAAAGACAATCCTTGCTCTCAAAGAGCTCGCAAACCATTGAGGGAGATAATACAAGTAACTATGTACAAACAAGCTATCTACAAGATACATAGAAACAATCACCAGACATAAGGCCCTAGAGTTAAGAAAGATACAGAAAGGCTTCCTGTAGAAGGTGGGATTTTAGATGGTACATGAAAAAAAGCTGGAGAAGTCAGGAAAGAGAGATGCAAAAGGAGAGCATCTCATGCATGGGAATCCCATGCCAGTGAAAATGCCAGGATTTGGAAGGTGGAGTTTTCTTTCTTTTTTCCCCCCATTTAACTATCTATATATCTATATCTACACACATATGTGTGTATATGTATATGTGTGTATGTGTGTGTGCATATATATATATATATATATATGTATATATATATATATATATATATATATATATATATATATGTATGTATGTATAATTTGGAGTTCCAAATTCTTTTCCTCCCTCCAGTCACTCCCCCACCCATTGAGAAGGCAGGAAATATGATATCAATTATATACGTGAAATCATGCAGAATATATTTCCATTTTAGCCATGTTGCAAAAAAAAAGGAAAAAATTTAAAAATGGAAAAAATTTACTTCAATTTGAACTCAGAATTCATAAGTTCTCTCTCTTGAAGTGTGTAGTATTTGTCATTATGAGACATTTAGGCTTGACTTGAATCATTGTACTGATTTACAATAGCTAAATCCCTTGCACCTGATCATCATTATTGTGTACAATGTTCTCCTAATTCTGCTCACTTCACTTTGTATCAGTTCATCTGAGTCTTCCCAGGTTTTGCTGAAACCATCCTGCTTGTCATTTCTTACAGCATAGAAGTGTTTCATAACAAATCATATTTCATAACTTGCCCAGCCATACCTCAATTGATGGAAATCCCCTCAATATCAATTCTTTGCCATCACAAAAAAAACTCCTATACTATTTTTGTACTAATAGGTCCTTTTCAATCTTTTTTTTTTTTTATCCCTTTGGGATACAGATCTACTAGTAGTAGTAGGAAGTTCCCTTTTAAGGAACAGAAAAAAGGCTTGTATTATTAGTTCAGAGTTGGGGGTGGGGTGAAATATGTATGAAGACTGGAAAAGTGTGGGGGTGAGGGAGAATGATATTAATTTGATAGCTAAATGGAGGATGGATTGGAATGGGAAGAGACTACAAGCAGGCAAACCAAACAAGTAAGCAATTGAAATAGGTTGGGTAAGAAGTGATGAGGGCCCAACTTCCCAGACATCCTAACTTCCTAACTTCTTTCAAGTCTCAGACAAAATCCTACTTTCTGTAAGAACCTCTCCCCATCCTTATTAATGCTGGTGCCTTTCCTTTGTTGATTATCTTCAATTTATCTTGTATATATCTTATTTGTACCTAGTTTTTTGCATTCCTCTCCCTTTAGACTATATAGACTGTAATCTCCTCAAGAGTAGGAACTGCCTTGACTGTCTTTTGTCTTTCTTTGTATCCCCAGTGCTTAGCACTGGGATTGACATATATTAGGCTCTTAATAAATGCTTGTTCACTGAATGTTAAAGTATGCTAACTCAAGTAGATTTCCGCCACCCATAGCCTTAGTCCTGACAACTTCTTATGACTTTAAATGACCAAGTGGCCAAGGGATTGGGGTGGGTTAGAGGACACCCAGAATGGTTAAGTGACATAATTGGGAGTTACTGTTATCATTTCTCAATTGAAGTATAAAGTTTCATATATATGTATAAATATACACACATACACATATGCATATATATAAACATACATATACATACACAATATACACACATATAAGTACTGTGTTCACATGTAATATTAATACTTATGTAAATTGAGTGTATTGCCTGATATTCATAAATATGAGTTGCCATCTAATCAAAATGATACATATATACATGTATGCATATAGACATACATATGTAAATATCAATTGCATATATGTTTACATATCTTTACTCTGTTACAGATATTTTACAACATACCCAGTTGATATACATGAATACATAAAAATATATATGTCTGTGTATGTGTGTGTGTGTGTATATATATACATAATAGATATATGTATATATACACACATTGCATGTATATGTATGGTTTTTCTACAGCACAAAAGTTGGAGGTCCGAATGTAAAATGCTAAGTGGTATTAGCATCCACTCATATTACTGTTTAGCAAAGCACAGATGATAGAATTGGGAGGGGGGAGAGTAAAGGAAATTAAAGGAAAACAAATGCAGAACAGATGTTGGCTCAAACATTTCCATTCAAGAGAATAATAAACGCATGCTCTAGCCTGCCAGATGAGGTTAAAGAGCATGAATACCAAGTTAATTTCATAAACAATTAGATGCTCTTTGGGGGAAATCCTATGCCAATTGAGACAAATCATAATTAAATCAAAGTGTACCTTCTTTGCCCCTTCATTTCAAGTCCTCTCATTGTTAGCTTTTTCCTCCTGCTTTTATTTAGAAAGCGAATTGTATTACTATGGCAGATTTGGGGGGGTTGGACTCTGGGTCCTCCTAGAGCTTCTTATACCCACTTGGAGAAATGCATATCAAGTCAGCCCTACAATATCTTTCAAGTTTTGAGAGATTAGTGAAATCAGAGGGAGATGGAGAAAGATATGTACACTAGGTAGCTAAATTACAACTAAAAGCAATGTGTAAAATATAGATTTCAATTTAATAAACATCAATTAAGCAATACTGCATTAAAGGCATTGTACTGGGAGTTGGAGGGGAGCCAGATATCTAGGAGCTTACAATTTATTGGCAAGTTATGATGCAAAAAATATTACATGCAATTCCTTCTCCCTGAAGTCATTCAACAAAAATATTCCACTTTTATTGAGTGGTTATTGTGTGAAAAACTGTTAGTATTGGGTATATAAAGTCAAAGAAGGGGATACTGTCCCTGCCTTCAATGAGCTTACTTTCTACCTTAAAGAATTGGGCAAAGGAGATATCCAAATAAGGACTTCAAGGAAATTGTGAGGAGGAAGATAAAATAGAGAATTGAACTAGATAAGGTAAGACCTCACCAAGGAAGTGAAATACTAATCCTTGAAAGAAGATGAAAATTCTGAAAGGCAGAGATGACAAAACAAAACAATAAAACAAAAAACAGACTTATAGCTCTAACGGTGGAAAAGACCTCAGGTCATCTAGTCCTAGGTTCCCAAAGTGAGGGATATCTACCCCTGGAGGGCACTGGAATGATGGGGCAGGGAGCAGTAGTAGCCTTGGGTGCAAATGGGGTGTGTTGAATAACAATAAGGGGCCATGGAAGCATAAGGAAAGAAGAGGAGATAAGAAAATTTTGAAAAATTGTTCATATGTGTTTTATCTGCTGTGTAACAAAGTTAAAGTCATAATGATTACATTATTTTCCAAATAAACACACAAAATTCAAATTATAACTAATTATTGGTCAAGTTGGCCAATAGGGAGAGCCTGTCACACATTGTTGGGAAATCCAGCATGGATTGGCAGGAATATGTGCATGTAATGACTTGCTTACAATGTGATACCATATGGTTATATGACACAATATTGCATCATCAAAATTCAATGCAAGAAAAAGACTCCACAAATTTACAATAATTTATTAAACTTAAGATGTATCATTTTTTAAAAAATTTTTTTGAAATGATGCCAAAAAAAATCTTGTTAATGGGTTAAAGAAAGTAGATTTCCAGGGGGGTGCTGAGCAAATTTTTTTTTAAGGAAAAGTAGGTCAAATAAGCTTGGGAAGCTCTGAATTCTAGTTCAACCCCCTTCAATTTACAGATGAGGAAACTCAGAAATATTACATGACTTGCCAGAAATCACACAGGTAATAAACATCAGGGAGAGATTTTGAGGCCAGATTTCCCAGTTCCAGAGTGAATACTCTTTTCTCTGTACCACCATTCAAGAAATGGAAGATAGCCTTGTGAGAATTCACTGATGACAGAGACAATGCTGAGTTGAATTCAGAGGATAGTAAGCAGACTAGTTTGCCTTTAATAATGAGTGTATGAAGGGAAACAATGTAAGAAAAGATGGGAAAGACAGTTTGGATTCTAGTTATGGAGGGGCTTAAATCATGTCCCTTTATAACTTCCTCAGACTGTTTATAGACCTTTTCTGACTCCTCTTCTGTAATAATTTGCCTTCAGGCTTCTTGCTCTTCCTGACATTTAGGCTCAAGTTCCATTAATCAAGGCACTCTTTGATTTTCATTGTAACCTGATCTCTTTGAATCTATGTTCACTCCTTGGTTTCATGTGCAGATCACAGGGCTTTGCCATGTTCTCACGCTCCACAATTCTTGTCCACATTTTTCCATAAATCTTCAATAAAGAGATTATCCTTAACCTACTGGAGAGACCTTCTTTAGTTCATTTAATATCAGAGGCTGGGGAAAGGTGGGGCATGAATAAGCTTCACTACCAGTGTTCCATCTGCTCTCAATCTCTCTCTCTCTCTCTCTCTCTCTCTCTCTCTCTCTCTCTCTTTTCTCTGTCACTCTCTGTCTCTCTCTTTCTTTCTCCCCCCTCTCCCCCATCCTATTGTGTCTCATTCTCTCAGTCTCTATCTCTATGTCTCTCTCTGTCTTTCTCTGTCTCTGTCTCTCTGTCACTTTGTCTCTGTCTCTCTCTGTCTCTCCCCCCAAACTCCCCACTAGTGTCTCTTTCTCTCTCTCTTTTCTTTCTATGGGCCTGTGTCCCAGTCAGATCTGTCCTTGAATATGTTATTTATGCCATTTCTTATAGGACTTGAAGCAATCACAACTATCATTTAGTCCAATATTCTTAATTTGTAGAGTATAAACTGAGGCCCAGGGAAGTGAAAAGACTTCTCTTTAGTAATGCAAATAGTATGAGACAAGACTGAGATTCAAACCCAGAGTAACAAAATTAAAAGATCACTTACTCTAGAGTCTGAGGGCCCGGGTTCAACTCTTTCCCCTGACTTTTATTATATATGTGATTTTGAACAATTCATTTATTCTGCAAAGGTCTGCCTCAGTATCTTCAAGTATAAAATGAGAGATTTGGGTTAGGTGGTCTCAAAATACCCTTTCAGATCTCGAGCTTTGTTTAATGCATATCATCACTGACGCTGTGCCTACTTGTACTCATCATGTTTTTCCTTTACCATTTAGTCTAATTATTATTCTCATTTTTTTTTCCTAAGACTACGATGCTACATGATTTGCACCATATAAATAGCATGGATAGACAGTATAGTATCATGGATAAAGAGGTGTCTCCAGAGTCAGGAAGATCAGTGTTCAAGTCCTGTCTCTGACCCATACTGGCTGTGTGATTGTGAGCAAATCATTTAATCTGTCAGTGACCTAAGCAGCTCTCTAAGACTTTGAATTACAAAGCAGCTGCCTAACTGCATTGGTGGAGGAAGTGTCCTTACCAGGGACCTCCTGAAACTGAAGAATTCATGGGTCTAGACTGAAGAGAAGATTTTTTTTAATTTGCAGGAGATAAAACTGGCCAACTTATAGACAAGAAGAGCTGGGTGTCAATTCCATCTCTAACATTTACCAAGTATGAAACCATGGGCAAATCTCTTAACCTCTCAGTCTCAGTTGTGACATAGTGATAATAATCTTTGTGGTCCCTGTGTCCCAGGTACAGTGTATTGTAAAGATCAAATGAAGCCATTCATCCAATCAACAACAACCTCTTTTTGATTACCTGCCATGTACCAGTCACTTTGCTACACTCTGGGGATACAAAAACAGAAACAAAACAGTCCCAGTCCTCATAGAGCTTACATTCTATAACAATGTATACAAAAATGTATGTAAAGTGATTTATAACCTTAAAGCACCATATCAATGGCAGTTTTCATAATTAAAGATATAAACCATTGCTATAGAAAACTTTGGGACATCATTTCTCCAACCATGATTAATGAGAGCAGTTATCACAGTAATCACTTATGCTCATTGGTGGTGGAAAAATCCACATAATGTTACTAGGAAAACCCTAATTCATGTGAGTCACAGTCACCCAGGATCCCCATGGCTTTGATTTGACTTATTATAATCTGCTTGCTAGGAATTGCTATAACTATTTCACCATCAACTACTGAATACCATTCTCTCTCTGAATAAAGGAAGAGCTAATCAAAATATTCTCATTGAAGGTAAAAGAATCAAACTAGCCTTCGCTTTTTTTTCAAACTGCATCTTGTGGAAGTGTGACTTTAGTTGCCTATAAAGGAAAGATTATTGAGTCCTAAGGTAGTTAAAAAGAAAGTTTAGTTAAAAAGAAAGCTTGCTTTGGACCTCCAAATTTGACATTTATTAGTATGATGATCATAGGTGAATCATTTCATCTCCTTCATCCTTAGCTTCCTCATCTATAAATGAAGATAGTAATATCTGACTAAATATCTCAAAATTTTATTTTAGGAATGGATTTTTTAAACCCGCAAACACTGCACAAAAGGGCATTTTTAAATTTTTCCTGCCTTCATTTAATCTTCTGATTTTACCATTGGAGGAAACTCCAGAAGAAATATCTTTCTCAATCAAGGCAAAAGACAGCTTCTCTGCCACTTATAGTCATAGCTACCTGATATTACTGAGGGCTTAAGTAACTCATCTATAGTCACACATATAGCACGTACCAGAGGCAGGATCTAAACCCCATTTTCCCAACTGCTAACAATCTTCTAGCCACACTACACAAGGCTAATCACATTCTGTGGATAAATAATATACTTTAAAATGTGATGGATAGCGACATGACCTTTAAAAGACTGAATAAGATGTCTGTAAATCACTTAGCAAAATGCCTGGGACATAGATAATAAAAGCCCATTCGCTCTCCATAATTTGTTCCTTTTAGGGCCAGAGACACTTGTTTATTCTTTACTCTAACTCACAGGTAGAGCACCTAATGTGCCATGTGTGTGACACAGGCAAGTGTAAAGCCAAGCATGAGCAGCTCTCCAGAGGACTGCTGCTGTGAATAGCTTTAAGGTTCTGATCACACAGTATAGTGAACTCTCTATTCAGCAGTAGCAAAACATTCACAGAAATCAAAGTATAGCATTCACAGCGTTATAACATAACAACTTATCACTAAAGTGGTCACATAGTTTTAAACAAAAGATATCATTCAGTAAGCCCTTAATTAAGTCATCCTTAAGGAGCAATCCTCCTTAAGGGACACAAAGTACAAAGGTCAAAGTTCACCACCCCTAGGTCACATTGTCTTAATCTCTCAATCAAAAAGTCTTCTTTCTTCTTGACTGGAGATTACTTTCCAATCATCATTAACTCATTCATCCTTAAGAGGTACAAAATACAGAGTACATAGTTCTCCCACCCCTAGGCCACAGTAAATCATGATCTTTGTACCCAAGGAGAGGTCTTTTCATCTTGACTTGATGCTGGCTCTCAGATTCCATGGTTCCTCTTCCATGAGTCCAGCTCCTGCTTGAATCTACCCAATCATCATCTGGAATCACAGGTAGGCAGCTCTCAGCTCCTTGTCCAGCTCCTTGACCAGTTCCTCATCCAGTTCCCTTTCAATATTAAAGCACACATGTCCAGTCCACATCAAGTCCTTCACATTTTCTGTTTCTGGGAAGACAAAGCTTAATAGAGCCAAAACAACATTCATACACGTTGTCAGCATCATCATCAATTCACTATTTGCCTGTGAAATCAACAGAGACCCACAAACAAGGTCCAAGAGGTCAACACAAATCATCAGCATAGAAATTAACACAGACCCACAGAAAAGATCTGAGAGGTCAACACAAATCATCTGTAAAGTCCCAGGATCTCCAAAAATCTCCTCCAGGACTTCTGTAAACAGACAATAACAAAATCCTCTTTCGGGGCTTCCAGTAAGATCCCAGGGCTTCTATACAAAGTATAACAAACAAAAATCAACACAGACAGAACAGATAAACAGAGGGCTGTCACTACAAGTGTTCCCTCCTCAATTTTGCTCTTTTCCAGCTTGGGCTTCTCCTTATATATTATGGTCATTAGCTCCTCCCACTGTGGGTTTCACAGGTTCTGTTTCTTAACAAGGACTTAATATAATCAACAGCAAGACTCAAAAGAAACTTGAACTGGAACAAGGTGCTAAATAATTAAATAGCTGAAGCAAGGCACTAAGTACATCTTTGCTTGCCATTATAGCAAAGCACTTAATCTTTCAGGGGTCCAGGCAAGTCTCTAAGATGATAAACTGTAGAAAATTGCAGAAATTTATTAGTAATGGGAATTCTTTTCTAAACTAAATTTTATTTTGTTTTCAGTTTTAAAATATCTTTCCCTCCTCCCCCTTCCCCACCCACTGAATAATCATTTCTTTAATTATTTGTGATTTAGAGCATTTTTTTCATATGTCTGTATATTGCTTTGAATTTATTCCTCTGAAAATTTCCTATTTGTATCCTTCAATCATTTATCAGTTGGGGAACAGCTATTTTTCTTGCAAATTTGACTCAGCTACACATTTATCTTCAAAATGAGATTTGTATCCAAGAAATTTGTTGTAAAATTTTCCCAACTTTCCTGTCTTCAAATTTTAGCTGCATTGGCTTTGTTTATGCAAAAGCTTTTAAATTTTATGTAATCTAAATTATCCATTTTTACCTCAAGGGAACTTCTCTATCATTGTTTGATCATGACAGGTAGAAGGGCTGTTAGAAAGATTGTACTTAGGCAGAGCATATGTGTATAACTTGACTTTGATGTGATGGTATAGAAAAGTAAGGGGTAAAAAAAAGGATTGTGTTAGGAGAAGAGGAGAGAGGGAGGCAGAATAGGGTAAATTACATCACAGGAAGAGGCACAAAAGACCTATTACAGTAGAGGGAAAGAAGGAAAGCGATGAACATTGTTTGAACCTTACTCTCATTGAATTTGGCTCAAAAAGAGAATAACATACAAACTCAGTTGGGTATAGAAATCTATTTTATCCTATAAGGAAGTGTGTGGGGAGGGAATGATACAGGGGACGGCAGATTGAGGAAGGCAGTGGTCAAAAGCAAAATATTAGTGAGGAGGGACAGGGTGAAAGGAGAGAGAGAAAAATAATATATAAACAGGAGGGAAATAGGTTGGAGTGAAATGCACAGCTAATAATCCTGACTATGAAGGTGAAAGGGACCAACTCTCCCACAAAATGGAAGTGAATAGCAGAATGGATTAAATACCAGAATCCTAAAATATGTTGCTTACAAGAAACACCTTTGAAGTAGATACACATAGAGAGAGTAAAGTCAACAGACTGTACCAGAATATATTATGCTTCATCAAAAGTAAAAAAAAAAATTATTAAAAATAATAATAATCCTGGGTAAGAATCCTGATATCTGACAAAGCAAAAGTAAAAGCAAATCTAATTAAAAGAGATAAGGAAAGAAACTACATTTTGCTAAAAGGTACCATAGACAGTGAAGTAATATCAATACTAAACATATATGCACCAAATGGTATAGCATCCAAATTCTTGCAGGAAAAGTTAAGCAAGTGACAGGAAGAAATAGACAACAAAACTATACTAGAGGGGGACTTAAACCTCCCCGTCTCAGAACTAGGTAAATTTGACCACAAAATAAGCAAGAAACCAATTAAGAAGATGAATAGAATTTTAGAAAAGCTAGATATGAATGAGCTCTGGCAGAAAATGAATGGGGGCAGAAAGGAATATTTTTTTCCAGTGGCACATGGCACCTACACAAAAATTGACCATGTATTAAGACATAAAACTATCACAATCAAATTTAGGAAGGTAGAAATATTGAATAAATCTTTTTTCAGATCAGGATATAATTAGAAATAAAATGTAATAAAGTGCCATGGAAAGATAAACTAAAAATTAATTGGAAACTAAATGATTAAATCCTAAAGAATGACTGATTCAAACAACAAATCAAGAAAAAATCAATATTTCATCAAAGAGAAAAACAATAATGAGACAACATACCAAATTTCATGGAATACAGCTAAGTAATAGGGGAAATTTTATATCTCTAAATGCTTATGAATAAAATGAGTAGAGGAATGAGTAGATCATTGGACATGCAACTGGAAAAGATAGAAAGAGAACAAATTAAAAATCTCCAATTAAATACCAAATTAGAAATTCTGAAAATCAAGGGAAAGAGAATATGATTGAAATGAAGAAAAATATTGAAGTAATAAATAAAACTAAGAGCTAGTTTTATTTAAAAAAAAAAACAAATTAGATAACACTTTTGATTTTAAGAAATTTGATTTTTAGAAAAAGAAAGAAGAAAAACAAATTATCAACATCAAAAATGAAAAGGGAGAATTCTCTAATGAGGAGGATATTAAAGGCAATAATTAGGAACTATTTTGCCCAACTGTATGCTAATAAATCTGACAATATAAGTAAAACGGATGAGTATTTAAAATATATATATAAATTGTCCAGATAAACAGAAATGGGAGGCCAAAGGAAAGATGACAGAGTTTGGAAGAGATGCTGTAAAGAATGAGATATTGAAGTATTTAGGGAGAAGTAGAATTTATTGCCTTAAAAGAGATTAGATAACATAAATTTCTACTAGATTGTTCAGCATTGTTTCATAGTTGCTTCTTGCTCCAGTTAGCAGGATGTAAATTAGAGCAAAGGGGGCAAAAGGCAGGAGAAACCAATTTTGGAATTTTCACAAGTCATGACCAGCAACAGGACAAAAAGACAAAGGATTTGAGAGTAGTAGGTAGTATAGAGATGAGTCAGTTCACTAAGAAGTCAAGATAATGAAAGGAGGAAAACATAGCCTGTGTAGAAGGAATGTCCTAGGAAAGAACTGAGGAGTGGAAGCACTGGAAGTCAAAGTGAGGATGAAGAGCAAGACAGGAGTCATAAGGCATATGGAGGATAAAGATTATGATCAGGAGGAACCATTTCAAAGTTTATGACATAACAGAGAATTGTGCATGATGGCAAGGTCAAATTTATGACCATCTCTCTGGGAAACTGAGGTAGAATGGAAGAATGGGTGCTGAGAACTAAGTAGATTAAAGAACTGAGAAGGCAATATATGTGTTTTAATCTCTGAACATGAAGTAAGGTGAATAAGGTGAGAAACTGAGGTGAGAAAGATGATGAATCAAGCCCTTAACTCATTGAAGAAGGAAAGAGAATGCCCTGTGGGACAATTAATAACAACTCCCAGGCACAGACCCTGGAGTCAGGAAGATCTGAGTTCAAATCCGGCCTGAGACACTTAATACTTACTAGCCATGTGACTGTGGACAAGTCACTTAACCCCAATTGCCCTGCCTTTTCCCCCTCCAAAAAGACAAAAAAAAAAAATTAACAACTCCCAGCATCTAGATTAGGTGATAAATTTGAGTAGTTTGGACCTCAAAGGAGGAAAAGTAATTAAATTATGATGATAAAAGGAGTCTGGGATTGGCAATTTGGGAACAAGGAGTGTGCTGGCTCTCCCAACATAACCAATGGTATGAAAGAAAGAGTAGCCCATATAGGAAATAGTGGAGGGAAATGGGGTCTTGGCAGCAGGGACTCAGGTCTCAATGAGTGCCAGAAGATTAAAGGAGAGAAAAAAATAAGATGTTTAAGATGAAAGGAAATCAAGTACCAGATTTCAAACTGTATTATAGAGCTGTAATCATCAAAACAATCTGACGCTGGCTAAAAAACAGAGTGCTATGTGAAATAGATTACGTACACAATGCAGAGTAATAAATTATCATAATAATCTAGTGGTTGATAAATCCAAAGATCCAAGATTTTGGGACAAGAACTCACTATCTGACAAAAATTTCTGGGAAAACTGGTAAGCAGTTTGGCATAAACTTGGTATAGAGCAACATCTCACACTGTGTACTAAGATAAGGTTTAAATGGATACATGATTTAGACATAAAGGGTGATATAAGTAAGTTAGGGAATCATAGAATATTTTACCAGTCAGATATAGTCAACCATCAAAACTGAGTCAAATTTAAAAGAATACAAGTCATACCTCAATAAATTAATGGTCAAAGGACATGAACAGGAAGTTTTCAGAGGAAGAAATCAAACCTATTTACAGTCATATGGAAAAACATTCTAAATCACTATTGATTAGACAAATGCAAATTAAAACAACTCTGAGATAGCACCTTATACCTCTCATGTTGGTTAATATAGCAGAAAAGTAAAACTGCAAACTTTAGAGGAGGTGTGGCAAAAATGGAACACTAATGCATTGTTGGTGGGTTGTGTACTGGTCCAACATTTCTTGGAGAGCAATTTGGAGCTATGACCAAAATGCTATACACCTGTGCATACCCTTGTACTCAGAAATGTCACTACTAGATCTGTATCCAAAAGAGTTCAAAGAAAAAGGAAAAGGAGCTATATGCAAGAAAAATATAGCAGCTTTTTTGTGGGTAAAGAATTAGAAATTAAAGGGATGCCCATCAACTGGGTAATTACTGAACAAATTGCAGCATATGGTTGTGATGGAACACTATTGTGCTATTAGAAATGATTAGCCAGATGCTTTCAGAAAAAAACCTGGGAAGACTTATATGAACATGGTACACAGGATCAGAACCTAGAGTGATCAGAACCAGGAGAATATTGTACACAATAACAACAGTATTGAACCATGATTAACTGTGACTGACTTAGTTATTCTTAGCAATGGGATGATCCAAGACAATTCCCAAGGACTTATAATGAAAATACTCTCCACCTCCAGAGGAAAAAAAAAGTAATGAAAGTCTAATGGAGACTGAAAATGCTTTTTAAATTTTATTTTTCTAGGTTTTTTTTGGGGGGGGGGGTCTGTTTTCTTTTGAAACATGGCTAATATGGAAGTACATATATACATATATATGGAAACATAATCTATATCAAATTGCTTAAGGAGAGAGTGAAAGAGAGAGAAAAAATTTGAAACTCAAAAAAATTTAAATAAATGTTAAAAATTATTTTTACATGTAATTGAGAAGAATAAATTTAAATTTAAAAACAAAAACAAATAAAAGGAAATCATGATACAATACGAACTCTGAAGAACCAAAAATGAGTGTTATACAGAAAGAATTGGAAAGCACACATATGTGATCTGACTGCAAAACAATAAAAACTACAATGGATAATTAAAAGCAAAGGAATACAAAGGAGAAGCAGAGTAAATAAACAATCTCATAAGTGTGTGATTTTTTTTAATAGGCTGTTCATATGGCAGTTGTAAGAGATAAACAATGGATGATCAAGAGGCTCCAATGGTATTCATAAGATGTTATGAAGAACATGGAAGGCAGTTTGGGCATCCTATCATGGCAACCTTAAAGAGAAGACATGAGCAAGAATCTCGAAGGATATGTATAGTAAGTTTGCCTAAATTGAGATCTTAATCACTGGAGTAAATATTCATATCAATGTAATCTGAGTTGTCCATTTGAGTATTTCAGATTGGAAAATGGTTTGGAAAAAGACTAAAGTCAATGAAACTAATTAGGCAAGAAAGAAGGTCATGAAGACTTGATTTAAGATCTATGTATTAGGTAGTCTTATTTCATTAGCCAGTTCTTAGGGTTTTTC
>CM053580.1:495724766-495736303 GCA_028627135.1 Pseudochirops cupreus
TTCCACAGACTCATGCAACACCACCTTACTGATCAGAGACATTAAATTTAAGAACATTGGAAGAAAAGGGGCTTTACTGATAAAGACTGATTTCAGAAGTAGATTTTTTTAATGATATAATCAAGAACAAATCATTCCAAATTAAAGACATCATGTGACCTTCAAATGGATACTATCCCTTGCATAGACATAGAAAAGGCTTGCTCATAGTCAGGAAAAGAAAAAAGAAAAACTGGACAGGTATAGGGGAATATACTCTTTATCCAAAATAAACCCAGTGCAGGCCACAGGTTGCACTGTAGTCACCTAAGACTGAGGTAATTGTAATTTATTTCTGCAAAAGCTTACACCTTTCAATAAATCTTACTGAAATATATGACAGATGTGTATTTGGCTATGTTTTCATCTTTTCATATTTTAGAGGTAATATTTATTACATGCATTATATATTTAGAGAGCATTGGCTACTGAATGTGGTGGGAAAAGGCAGACAAACTTATTCATGAATCCAAAACTTGGAATCAATTCCAAGAACCTGGAAATCAACTATTAATAGAAGTAAATTCCTAGGAGCAATAGATATTATTGAGATATGCAAAAGACTTGTAAATGTTTGCAAGTGTGGTTTAGGGGCAGGGAGAAATTGAGTTTCACTTATGAGTTGCAAACCCAGTTGACTGGAAGTATAATAGTATCAACAAGAGAAACAGTGAAGTCTAGAGAAGGAGTAAGCTGGAGGTGGGGAGAGTAGAGCAAAGGGAAGGATTATAATCTGCCTCAGTAGAGAGAACCCACACAAACTCTTAGCTCTTCTCCTCCCCTGCCTGTGGTCATGATCTCAGGGGTACAGAATAACTTGGATACTGATTGATGAAAGTGCTTTGTACAGTTTTATTTGTTATCCAGTCTGCATTACCCCAAAAGAGTGGGCTGGTGTTACCTTTGATGGTTCTGCAACTAGGTCATGCCCACCAACTGTGAATATTCCCCAGGGCTTTGTTGTGCTTCATCCTCTTCTCTTTTCCCTTGATATTATTTCATTTGGTTATCTCCTAAAATTCCATGGATTCAATTATAATCTCTATGTTGATGTCATATCTACTTATCCAGCTCTCTCCTCTCTTCTAATCTCCAGACTCATATTGCCAACTACACATTAAGACCACTAGATCTGGATTTTGAAAACTGAACTAACTTGCCCCAAAACAACCATTTGTCTTTCTTAACTTCCCTCTTACTGTCAAGGGCATCATCACCCTCCCAGCCACCCAGGCCTGAAATTTAAGCTTGAAATTCAACTTCCTACCCCCCATCCCTGATATCCAATCTGTTGCCAGGTCTTGTTAATTTGACTTCTATAACATTGCTCATATGTGTCCTCTTCTCTCCTCTGATCCTGCCACGACTCTGATTTAGGCCCTCACCACCTTACACCAGAACTTTTACCGATATCCTGTTTGTTGATCTCCTTGACTCAAGTCTCCAATGTTATCATCTACTCAGCTGCCAAATTATTCTTCCTGAAGTGTAATCTTAATCATGTTTTCCCCTCTCCCTCCATTTAATAAATTCTAAATTCTATCAACTCCAGAAACAAATCTGAAAACCTCTGATTGATAGTCAAAACTCTTCACAACCTTCCCCACTCCTCCCTTTACAATCTTCTTCCACCTTGCTTCCCCATACACATATTCTGAGACCCAATGAAATAAGCTTCATATAATACATTCCATCTTCTAACTCAAGGCATTTTCAGTGGTTGCTCTTCATGCCTGGAATATTCTCCCTCTTCTTCTCTGCCTCCGAACTTCTTTTAAGTTTCAGATAGAATTCCATATTTTATAAGAAGTTAAGTCCATTCAACTCCAAAAGACTCATGATTGAAGGAGATATCCACATCCAGAGAAGGAGGTGTGGAGTCTGAGTGCAGATTGAAACAAACTACTTGCTCTATTTTTCTTGGTTTGTTTCCTCTTTCACACTGATCGTTCCATCAGTTACAATCCTTCTTTACAATCTGACTAATGATTAATGGGAAGATATTTGTAGATTCTGTATCTGAGTGCATGCCACCATGATGGGGAGGAGGGGGAGGGGGAGAAAATCTGAAATTCAAGGGACTGTGGAACTGAATGTTGTAAACTAAAAGTAAACAAATCAATTTAATTTCAAAAAAAAGAAATTAAGTCCATTAATATTAGTGTCTTTACTGTATTAATTGTCTCCATTTGATCTTGTATATAACTTATTGTACAGAGTTGTTTGTATATCGTCTCTCCCTCTTTGGTATGAGCTCCTCAAGAACAAGGATTGCATTCTGTCTGTCTCTGTATCACCTGTCTTCAGTATAGTGCTTGGCTCTTTGTAGCAATTTGGTAACTACTTATTGACTGACTAATTCAACAAACAATTCAAATTCTTTCATCCTTGGAGAGATCTATATGATATTAAACATCACCCCTAAGCATCACCATATACCTTCATGCTGTCTTGTGCTTTAAGGATATCTACCCTCAAAGACAGATCTAATTCTCTCAAAGGTCAAAATAAAATTCCTTCGTACAGTCGCCAATCAATAAGTGCTTTTTTATGTATGTGAGTTTTAAGATTAATCTTCTTTGGAAACAAACATTTTTCAATCCAAGTGTATTATTTTACTATAGCTTTGTTTGGTATTTTTCTCATTGAAAGCTCCCTGTGTGTCTGATGAAGCATAAGGTCCCTTATTCCTATCTAAAAACTGATGAAATCATATCCTCCAAGCACTGAAGTGTGTTTCATGACCACAATTGGAATTACGGTAAATTGGTATTCATGAAATAAACTGTTTTAATGGGACTCCACTGTAAAAAGAGTACCTTTAAATTGCCTTTGTTGTTCATAATTAAAAGCGTATAAATCACTTCAGTATTTATTAAAGAAGTTTAACTGATATAAAATAATCACCACAATAAGGAGACCAAAAAGTCTAGAAACAACAGCCAATAGTCAATATATAGTTGATCTCCTTGCCAAGTAGAGAGGCATGGCAGTTGAGGGCAATGTTGTATTAGAATGCAAAGTAATTCCTGAATGAGGAGAATGATGGGAGATTGGAAACAATGTCATCTCACCAATCAAGAAGCTTGTTCAGCAAAGAATCAAAAGTTTTGGCTACCTAAGAGACTATGATAGAAAAATGAAGGGTGAATAAATTAAGTAAGCTAAAAGCATATTAGCATCAATGACTTTGTAAAGATGCATTAGCAGATTTTCTCTTACTTACTAATAAAATCCTGGTGGGATGGCTATGATTATCCCCTTTTAGGAGTAAGGAGTACCAAAATCAGTCCTTCTCATTTTGGGAGCACCAGCCAAAAAACCACAATATTGAATCAATAAGAAGTAATATGAAGTGTTGTATTGCAAAGAGCACTGAGGTCAGAGTAAGAAGGTTTCAGTTCAGATCCCTGCTATGACATCCATTAGCTGTGCAACCTTAGGCAATGCATGCAACCCTTCTGAATTAATTTTTTCTTCATCTGTAAAATAATCTCCAAACTCCCTTATAGCTCTAAATCTCTCATTACATTTGCTTTAAAGTCTCTTTCAACTTGTTGTTCTGTGACTATATAGGCTTGGGACTCCATTTCCAAATTTCAGATAATCATTCTTCCTTTTGCATTTGTTGGCCAATTTACTCAAAATGCAAGGAACTGGAAAGTTAAGCTATGTTCCTTTCAATTCAAATACGTTAACCGTACATGTCCACAGAAAGGATTTAGTCAACTAAAAGATAAAGACTTACAATAGTGCCAAATAAGAGTATGTATTGTCTAAAGATTAAATTATTTTCTTTTTTCTCTTTTTGGAGCAGGGAAGGCAGGGCAAATGAGGTTAAGTGACTTGCCCGAGGTCACATGGCTAGTAAGTGTTAAGTGTCTGAGGCTGGATTTGAACTCAGTTCCTCCTGACTCCAGGGCTGGTGCTCTATTCAATGTGCCAGCTAGCTCCCAGCTAGCTGTTCCCTAATTAAATTATTTTCTGCTGTGTATTTAAGTATTGCTTGAAAACATTCACAAAAGGCAGTTATTAAACTCTTTTTTACTTTTTAAAAATCTATTTTCCCTTAATCAACAGAAGTTGGAGTTCAATTAAAAGTGGCTGCTACATCAAGGAAATAAAATATCAACTCCAGAGATAGAATACATTCATTTTGACTCATGCCAGAGGCTTTTAAATCTGAATGTTATCATCAATGGCCATGTCCATGCCTGATTGCTTTTCTTCCTACCCCCCATTCTCTCCTCTTTATGTTCAAAACTATGTGTACTGATTATTTTCCACTTCTTTCTATGGAAATTATAGTTCTGTTGTGTTCATATAGTGTTGCAGTTCCTATAGTTCCTATAAGTGTGCCAGAAATTAGAGTTCCTGAAATATGACTCCCAAGAAACATCTGCTCTGTTGTTTGTTGTATTTTGGTTTTTCCTTGAAGAGTCTTTTTTAAGAGTAGCAGGGGAAAGGAAGTCTTACATTATAAATTGATAATTCTTATAACATTTTTATACAATTTATTGCTCATCCCAGCTCTTCCAAATGACGCTTCAGATAGAGTAGCATTAGTACAAACATTTTACAATGTAAAACTGTTACTTCAGAAACATATTTCTTTCTCAGCACACATTGTTTTAATATGGAGCCCCACCGTGACATCATTTTCTTCTTCTCTATTCTCCCAATTGACTGAGAGATCCAGACAAAGAGATCGGCGTCAGTTTTTTTGCCATCCTCTCTGAAGCTTGGTGCAAATCATTTCAGCAGCTCATTTAAGGCTCCGACTCTCTAGCCTTGGGGAGCTCAAACAGAACTCGACCTGGGGATCCAAGAACAAGTCCATCTGCTGGATTATTTAGGCATCAGAGCAGAACTGTGTGTTGCACCATCCCTGGCAAATAAAGCCAGACAACTTGGTTTGGGAGTTCTGGTTTCTTACAGAATGGATTGTTGGTTATTCATTCTGGAACTGACTCTCTTAAAATGGTAAAGAGGGCTTGCCAAGGTGTGGGTTTGGGTTTGTTCCAGTCAGAACATTTTATATTTGTATAAATTTCACTTTAGAGTTTTTCAAAGGACTTTCTTAGATATCATGGCATACATACACACAAGTATTTGGCCATACCAACCTTAACACATGCCATCTCTTCATAACTTAAAAGCTAATGAGGTTCAGTCCTAGTTACCACTTTGATGGGAGATGGCCCTAGAATCTTAAATGCTCGGGGCTTAAAGAGAGGCAATATATTATTATAGATAGGATTCTGACCTTGAAGCCCAGAAGACCTGCATTCACATCCTGCCTCAGCACATGACCCTCAGCAAGTCACTTATTTACTCATTGCCCCTCTTCAAGACTAAAAGTTGCAGAGGAAAATAAGATTTTGCATCGGTGGAAGAAGTTCATCTCTAGGAATTTCCTACACTGAAGAAACTGCAGATTCAGTAAATAGTAACAATAAGAATTTATCGGTTGTATGTGAGTTCTTTGAGGGCAGAGATTGCGCTAGTTTTGTCTTTTTTGCACATGGTAGGCATTTAATCAATGTGCATTAATTTTTTTAATGTTAGTCAAAGGCAGTTGAGAATAATTTCTGACATAAAGTGCCCATGAGAAGAGTGAATTCAGACTTAGACTACAGTCATAATAAGGCACAAATATAGGATATACATGTGGCAAGAGAAACTCATAACTAACTCCTGATATTACAGAGTCTAGAAGTCCTTTATCTCTCTTCAATTTCTGGAACCAAACAAGTATTTCCACAACACAGTACAATAAAGATGATTGTGCACAAAACTGCAAATTTGCTATGCACAACTGCTATTCCTTTCAAATGTACAACACAATTACCATGTAAATTTCTTTTTTTCCTTTTTCCTTCCCTCTGCCCAGAGATGACTACCTTTAGACACAAACAAGATATATAGATATAGATATAGATATAGACATATATATATACAC
Source organism: Pseudochirops cupreus (assembly GCA_028627135.1). Classification (NCBI taxonomy): domain Eukaryota; kingdom Metazoa; phylum Chordata; class Mammalia; order Diprotodontia; family Pseudocheiridae; genus Pseudochirops; species Pseudochirops cupreus. Next base: position 495,730,768 of record CM053580.1, read on the forward strand.
ATACATATATACATGCATACATACACATATGGGTATGTATATATGTATGCATATATGTATGTATGTGCAAAATTATCCTATACAAACTTCTATTCATCAGTTCTTTCTGTCCTTTATAGTTAATTTGAGTATTCATTCATTCATTCATGCATTTATTCATTCATTTATTTATTGCTTTTTGGAGGGGGCAAGGCAGGACAGTTGGGGTTAAATTACTTGCCCAAGGTCACACAGTAAGTGTTATGTGTCTGAGGCCAGATTTGTACTCAAGTCTTCCTGACTCCAGGGCTGGTTCTCTATTCACTGAGCCACCTAGCCGCCCCTAATTTGAGTATTTATAATAGACAAAATGACTTATGTTTATGTTGCAACAATGTTTTCTTTATAGAGCACACACGTTAAGGGCCCACAGTCTACTTCTCTCTCTAGCTTCACTTTTATTTGCTAGGGACCATGTTCCATGAACCTGCTTCCTCACTTTTTTCTTTGTGTCTTCAGCTGCTAGTTAACCAGAATGAAAAAATGCTAACTTTGATTTGCTCTGGGTTCTAACCATGGTTCTACCACCTACTATTCATGTGACTTTATGTAAGTCACTTTGCTTTTGGCCTCAGTTTCCTCACCAGTGAGGTGAGAGGTTTGAATTATCCAGCCTCTGAGATACATTCCAACTCTAAAATCTATGATCCTATGATATGATTGTGTCCCTCATTTGTCCCCAAATCTTTGGTTGCTTCCTATGTTGTACTAAACATCTCTGCTTGACTTTCAAGGTCCTCATCATCATCATTATCATAAATATCATTTAGATAATACTTTAAGATTTACAAATCACTTTACATACGCTATCTCATTTGACCCTCACAACAACCCTGGGAGGTAAGTGCTATTATAGGCAGACATCAAGTGACCTGTCCAAGATCATACAGCTAATGAGTGTCTGAGGAAAGATTGAAATGCAGGTCTCCTTACTCTATCCCATTCATCACTAAACTGCCTATTATTTCCACTATGTAATAATACTTAATACTATAAGGATCTGGGATTTCATCACTGTGGGTATTCTGTCCTTCCATGCCAATCAAATCCTTTCTAAAACTTGGTAGATTTCCTTCAAGAAAAGACCCTGACCAAAAAAAAAACAAAAAACCTTGAGAACAGCCTAGTGATGAACCTTTCTCTACTTGGGCTAAGATTTTATTTGGTAATCTCTTCTGCTCCCATGGATTTGATTACCATTTTTATGCTAATGATTCTCAAATCTACCTCTCCTGCCCTAATCTCTTTGCTCACCTCCAATCAGTCTTCTTCAACTGCATTTTAGACTTAAAGACAATATGTTCAAAACAGGACTTATTATTTCTCCCTCTAACTCTCCCTCAACCTTTCCTATTACTACAGAAGACAATACCATCCACCTAATACCTCAAGCTCTTAACTTAGAAACCATTATGGCCTCTTCACTATCTTTTACTCCCCAAATCCAAGCTGTTGCCAAGGTCTGCCAATTTCACTTTTGTGACACCTCTTAAATATGTGAATCTCTTGAACTTTTCTCTTCTGACACTGCCACCACTCTAGTGTCTGCCCTCATCACTTCATACTTTGATTACTGCAATAACCTGCTGGTGGGTTTGCCTACCTGAAGTCTCTCCCCACTCCAATCAATCCTCCATTCGGCCATTAAAGCCATACTCTTACTCAATAAACTCCAATGACTTTCTATTGCTACCAGGAGCAAATGCTGTTCGGTCCTTTCATGTCTGACTCTCTATGATCCCCTTTCAGGTTTTCAGGTCAAAGACTCTGGAGTGATTTGTCATTTTCTTCTCCATCAGGAACAAATAGAATTTGTTTGTTCATTTATTTAGCATTCAAAGCTTTTTATAACCTAGACTTCTGTCTTTCCAGTCTTCTCATTATACTTTTCGCCCTGAAAAAATATTCTTTGATCCAGTGATACTGGTCTCCTTACTGTTCCAAGAACAAGACTCTCCCACTCTCAGCTCTAGGAATGTTATCCCTCTTCTGTTCTGACTACTGACCTTCCTGGATTCCTTTAAGTCCCAACTGAAATCTTACCTTCTATAGGAAGCCTTCCCAAATACCTCTTAATTGCAGCAATTGACCTCTCTTAATTATTTTCATTTACCTTGTATATAGTTTGCTTGATGTATATATTTGTTTGCATGATGTCTCCTCCATTAGATTATATAAGTGCCTGGAGGGTAGGTATTACCTTTTGCCTCTTTTTGTATTCCCAGAGTTTAGTGTGATGCCTGGCATATAGTAGGCACTTAATATTTATTGAATTCAATTAAAATGAATTAGTATTCATTCTGATACTTGAAGAGTTTCATTCCATAATGCAATACCCAAATATGACTTTTATGAAGAATTAAGAATAGCTACTGAATCCAGATTCCCCCCCACCCCCATCTCCTATTAGTCCAGTCTAGATTTCTTTGTTCACTACACTCTCTCATTGAGCTAGAGCTAGGAGAAACTTAGAGATCTCCCAATCCACTACCATCATTTTTCAAATGAGGAAAATGAGACTCAAGGAGGTTGTTTTTCACCCCAGGTCATACATATAGTAAACATTCAAGGCAGGATTTAAATCCAGGTTGTCTCACTCTAGAGCCAATGTTGGTAGTATGTTGGTTCTATTGTCTCAGTGCCTTTCCTCATGCTAGTCTCCCACTTGGCACTAATTCATTTCTTTCACATATCTATTCAAATCCTCCCTGCTCTTCAAAACCCAACCACTATCCTTGCCTGACTCTGAAGCCTTCTCTGACTGCTTCTCTACTGAATCTTTCCCTTTTCTGACTTTCCATGCAATTATTATTCGTGTAAACTTGGCACAAAGTTTAGGTTGCAGGATCATGTCATATTCGATATTAAAATCAAAGTCCTTTTGGCACTTTCTGTGCCTTTCATGGTTAAGTGCCCCCTGAAATCCATTAGTGAATAGTCAGTCAAGAAACATTTAGTAAGTGGTTTCTATGGGTCAAAAACTATGCTAAATGCTAGAGGATTCTGAACTCACATGAACCAAGATCCTGGGATCTCACTCCATACGATAAGTTTACATTTTCACATTTCATTCTTCACATGCCATCCTATAATCCACTCTAGTCATCTTTTTTAATCTTCCCAGATGCTCACAGAACTTCCTGAGATTAAGCCCTGAGTGATGTAATCCACTAGAATATGGGATCACAGTCCTGGATCTATACTGTCCCAATTGGTGATTCTGCCACAGAAACACACAAATTATTGAATATCTGTTGTTATTGTTTAATTGTTTCTGACTCTTCATGACCCCATTTGGGGTTTTCTTGGCAAAGATACTGGAGTGGTTTTCAATTTCCTTCTTCAGCCCATTTTACAGATGAGAAAACTGAAGCAACCAGGATAAAGTGACTTTTTTATTGTCGTAACTAGCAAGTATTAAGTGTCTAAGGTCAGATTTGAAACCAGGTCTTCCTGAATCCAGGTTCAGTGCTCTATCCACTGTGCCACCTAGCTAAGCTCAAACAATAGACCCTGACTAATCTTCACATGCCATCTAACCACCTAACCTGGCCAGCTCCTTACCAGATGGCAAGGCAACCTCACGCTAAACCTCTATTTCTTCCTAGTCTGTCCCTCTCTCTACTTTCTACCTCTTGGTCTAGAAATAGCAATCATATCAATGCAAGCATTTGCTTCTGGAAAGAACATGTCATTTGACTCCCCTGAGACCACACTCACCATCACTATAATTTCCTGATCTAAAACATCATTTTCTAATCAATACTCCACTATGTGTACTGTCTCCTTCTACTTCTTTGAAGGTAGGGAGTGTCTTGCTTTTATATTTGGTACCCCAAAACTCAGTACAATGCCAGACTCATAATAAGTACTTGGTAAATGGTTTCCATTCTCCTTAGCTCATTGCCCCCACCTAGAGCTCTGCAGGAAAAATAAAATTTAAGATGTAACTTTTTATCCAGGGTTTCTGCATATGTGGGGTAGAAGATCCCCAAATTCTACACATAATGTATAATATGGGTATCTGCTATAAGAGAGTAACCACAGTTAATCCATAGAATGGAATCTATAGGAGTCTAAGAACAAATACATAAATGTGAAACATTCAAATCGTGTACTACACTCATTAGACTCCCTCTGGGAAGGGAAGTACATTTTGGAAAAGGCATGCTACATACAGTGTAAGTAGGTCATTAAAATAGGAGAGTTGGCAAAACCCAGATTTCTATCCTCCTCCCTCTCCTTCCATGGCATGGTGTGGGTACATTAGCCATAACCCTTTGGGAACTCTTACCCTTTGAGTTACCTATTAACAAACCTCAAGCCTGAGGAAGCCCATTCACAACAATTCTCTTGTTTGTATTCAACAAAATGATACAAAAATTCAGACAGACAGACAGGAACAGAAAGTCAAGAAACCTCTCCTTCTCACCCTTTTCTCCTACCTCCAACCTAAACTTGCCATGTGCTTCTTTGGCAAGTCAGTATTTTCTTCTCCTACACAATCCCCCCTATCCTCCTCTCCCCCCACACTGTAATGGTAATGTAATTTGAATTTGAAGATCCCTTTGTGTTGGCAAAGGTAGTGGGTCCTTGGCACTTAGTAATTGATCAAGCCTCTGTTGGGAAAAGAGAGGGTATGAACTCTTGTCTCCTGTTGCTGACATAACAGGAAGAGGTTGGCTGAAACAAGAAGCTAATGCTGTTTGTATATAAGAAAAGCCCCAGAGAGGGAGAGGGAGAGGGACAGGGAGGTTTTCTTGGAGCAGGCTCAGTGGAGGCTGAAAAGGAGCCAAGGAGGCTTAAGAGGAAAGCCCCTCCCAGATTTGAGAGAATGATTTTGATTTTGAAAACCTGGATGTAGCGATTTTGATTTTGGGAACCAGCTGAAACTTCTGATAAGTCCAAGGATCAGCTGGCATTGCTGAGGATTTCTAAGATCCAGTTAGAGCTGAGGGCTAGCCAGAGCTGCTGAGGAGTTGCAGAGAATTTCTGAGGGCCAGCCAGAGCTGCCGCAGACTGAAGAAGAATGATTGTGATGCTGGTACTTTGGCTGCACTTGTTTGTGGCTTTGTTAAGCCTTGACTTCCCAGGAACAGAGACTAGGAAGGCTTTGAGATGAACTGGACACTATGAGCTCCAATGTGGAGCAAGAACTGCACAGAGAGCAGGACAAGGACCTGGGAGCTGTCTGCCTTTGAACCCAGGTGACAGTTTGATGAATTCAGTTAGGAGCTGGGACTGTGGAAGGGGATCCAGGAAATCCAAGAGACCACCCTGAGTCAAGTTGAAAGAAGACTTTACTTGGATACTGTGTACTGACTGAGAAATTGTAAATTTACTAGTGACCTAGGGGTGGAGGGTCTGTATAATTTCTAATGATTGAATAGTGAATAATGAAGGATGATTGATTGACTAAATGATTGTACATGTACTTGTAGTGATTGATGACTGAATAAGTAATTGGTTTTTAACCAGTGTGCCCCATGAGTGGAAA
>CM053580.1:495736403-495746761 GCA_028627135.1 Pseudochirops cupreus
AAATGCTTGAGTTACTAAATGATTGTTCTTTGTTCAAAACTTTGTGACCACTGTAGTGGAAACTATGTGGCCATTTTCCGTGATAAGTTGTTGTGAATGTTATATTTTGATTTTCAGTGATAAGTTGTCACATTGTGAATGCTGTACCTTGATTTACCATGAATGTTTTGCTTTGATTTGTTATGGAATATGTAGAGTGCTCACTATACTGTGTAATCAGAACCTTAAAAGCTGTTCACAGTAGCATTCTTCTGAAAAGTTGCTAGTGCTTGGCTTTACACACACATACCTATGCTGTATCTTTCCAGTATGAAACTTCAAGAGAGAGAGAAATCATACAAAGAATGTTCATGTTACTTTGCAGCTTGATTGTATAGATAACAAGAAAAGGACTGATCTTCCAGAAAGTCTGTCCCCTGATTCTCAGTCATCAAATATCTTGGAAATAGGCTCAATCACTGGGAATCAATTAAATGAGTTCCCTGTACACTCTCAGCAAGGTTTTAGACAGTGATTCTACTTCTATGCCAAAGACCAGAGGTCCTCAACCTGGGACCCATAAACTTTTTTTTAATATGCTGATAACTTTATTTCAACAAAATCCATGCCCTTTATTATCCTGTGCATTTTTATGCATTTAAGTAAACATTGTTCTGAGAAGAAGTTCATAAGCTACAATAGACAAAGGAATACAAAAGTACACGCATGCACATGTACACACACACACATAAAGGTACCATGCTGGTTAAGAATACTTGTTTAAGAAAAAAGACCATATACTTTAATCCAAATGAGTTGATTAGAGGAATTCAACAAATTTATTGGATCTCTCTGATCAATACCCCTGGCCCCATTACTGCTATATGAAGCCTACTTGTATGAAGAGACTTTCTTATACTCCATTCTACCTTGCTGAAATCTAAATTTTTCATCTTTACCAATGTTTGCATTTTTTTTAATTTAGAAAGATTTTTTGTCTCCATTAGATCAAGGACTGATTTGTCAGATATTAGGAGGTGGGAAAGTGGAGACTGTGAAAGTGTAGAAGTAAGGTTCTATAAAATGTTGATGCCCAATGTGGGAGGTGAAAATAAGTAACACAGTTGCCATTTCCAACCTATTCAGGTCAAGGATTCAAAATCAGTGATAAAGCATTGGAAGGGACCTTAGAAGTCATCTAATCCAATCCTCTCATTTACAGATGAGGAAACTGAGGCACGTGGAGGTTTAGTGACTTGCCCAAGGTTACAGACATTAAGCAGCAAAGGCAGGATTCAAACCTGGATCATCTGATTCCAAAGATTGGATCATCTGATTCCCTTTCCCTTACGTTGCATCACCTTTCAAGAGAAGATAGCTCTCATTTCTTTCCTGCCTTCATGAATGGAAAAGATAGATATTTGAAGAATTCACAGAAATTAGCAGAGCAAGAAAAAAATGAGGAATGAGTGTTGTAAGGGAAATACAGACAGAACAATTATAATTAGCACAGAAAAACCAGGTTTTTTCCAAGGGACATGAAAATCTGAGCATCAGACATGTACTTGAAGAGGTGGGAGAGGCTTCTCTATGATCAATATTGTCCCCTTGCCACACTTGTCTTTGTGATCCTCATTTGTCCTGTGCCGCCACATGGTGCATTGCCTATGGTAGCCACCTCTAACTAGAGCACCCTTGTTGTGACAGCTCTCTGCAAGCCTTTATCATCTCCAAGGAGGGTCAAAAACTAGACTTTCCCTTCCTTTCTTCACACTTCCCTCTGTACCCTTTCTGCAATGTTTTCCAAAATAGTTTTACCCCAGTTGAAATGATTCCTAGTTAAAGGAGTTCCCTCTAAAGGCAGACCTTACTTAGTTAAATGGTAAATGTTACAAAATTATCTAGTTAATTACATTTCCCATGAGTGCCAACAGGACTTCCAGAAAGCCACTGAGAAATACATGGGCCTCATCATTGAACCATATCCAGTCTCAGCTTAGTGTCTTGACAGAAATGAATATGGAGAGCCAAGCAAAGTCGTACTAAACCAAGACTTCTTGCTCTGGGACCTCTTTTTTCCCCTTTAAAGCTCTACCCTTTGATTCTTCACTGATAATATGATTCAAAAGAAGACTTTTGAAGGATTTTTTCAAATAAATTTATTGAACTAACCTTCATTAAATGTCTCCTAGTTACACATCAACACTAGACTCTGAAGGAGCTAGATAAGCAAAATATGTTTTCCCCTCAAATAATTTACAGTCTGGCAGCAGAGATAAAATACATGCAATAATTACTATGATACACATCATAATAGGATAGAATATGAAACAATGCATTTGTTAATAATATTAATAATAATATTAATAAACTGGAGAGGGTTCATAGGAGGGAAACCAAAATGGTAAAGCATCTCCAATACATGTCATCTGAGGACTGATTAAAAGATATTAAGCCTGAATAGGACAAGTGGTGGGGGAGATGAGTGGGAGCAGAATTATAACTGTTGTCAGATATTTGAAAGACTGCCACATGAAGGACTAGACATCTTGTGTTTCTCCCAAAGGGACATATGAGAAGATATAAAGAGGATGGGGCGGGGGGGAGGTTACTCTGTTTTGGATGTAAAATTTCAAAGGGCTGTGTGCTAATCTGCGTGACAGGAGGGTATGGAAGAAGCTTATAGATTCCCAGATGTTTAGAATTATAAAAGACTGCTAAGATTATTTAATACGACCCCATATGCAAGAAAGAACACTATCTACAGCATCCTTGACCACAGATCATCCAGACTCCATTTGAAAACTTTTAGTGATGGAGACCTCACCACCTCCAGAGGCAGTCTATCCCACTTGTGGAGAGTTCTAGTGTTAGAAAGTTTGTCCTTATTTGAATCCAATGCCAGACTCTCAGACTTCCTTTAGCCCTTCCTTCTCAATGAAGTAGAGAAAGTCAAAGGCCTCCTCCATAGGACAGCTGTTCAAATACTTGAAGAGCATTATCATCTTGCCCCTTTCCCCATCGCCATCTTCTCTCCTAGTTTGTTGAATGGAGTCTTAGAGAGCATGATATTTAATGTCTTTAAAACTTTCCTTTGAATGCTGTCCAGCATTGTCTTCCTAAAACAGAATGCATAAAGTCTAACAAAATACTATTTGTATTCTGATCAGGGCAGAGTACACTGGGACCAGCCTAAACCCTAGTTTTGAACACTATCCCTCTCTTTGTAAAATTTCCATAATAGTGTAATAAAAAAGATGATTGCACAAGAAACTGCAAATTAATGAAACTTAACATACCCTTAAATTTTCTGACTGTGCATCTTTTGTAATAGTAAAGAAAGAAATCATGTAGATATCCATTGATTGGGGGATGAATAAACAGATCATGGTATTTGAATGCAATAGAAATGTGCTATAAGAAATTATAAACATGATGAATAGAGAAGGCACAGACTGTCATGAACTGATCCAAAGCGAGGTAAGCAGAGCTAAGAGAACAATATACAAAATGACTGCATTGTAAGTGAAAAGAGCAACTACCACAAAATTACTGAAATTGAATGCTACAGAATGGTCTTAAAAAACCCTTTGGATACAAAGAAGAGAGATGTGTGTAGGGAGGGTGCAGTTTTTGTTCTACTTTTCTGATTTTTGTTTCTCTTTTCCCTTGTTTTTCTTTTAAAAAAAGGTTTTGTCTTGGCTCTGGAGAGGACAGCGGTATGCTGGTAAATGTAAATTGAACAAACAGCTCTTCAAAAACACATATAGATATGTGTGCATGTGTGTGCGTATGTGTGTGTGCGTGTGTGTGCATGTGCGTGTGTGTGTGCATGTGCGTGTGTGTGTGTGCATGTGTGTGTGTGCATGTGCGTGTGTGTGTGCATGTGTGTGCATGCGTGTGTGTGCATGTGCGTGTGTGTGTGCATGTGTGTGCATGTGCATGTGTGTGCATGTGTGTGCATGTGTGTGTGTGCATGTGTGTGTGTGTGTATACACACACATATATGGAGAGACAGAGACATAAACAGGGAGACGAACAGAGAGAGAGACAGGACACAATTAAAAGTTTAGTCATCGTTAACATTTTCTCCATTACTTCCTTAAGTCTAGACAATCAAAACATTAAATCAAGCCTTGATTTGTAGTTTGCTAGTTGCTCACAGCAAAAATTTAACCATAAGCTCTCTCTCTTGAGAGCTGATTCATACTGATTCTAGCACAACCCTGGGAGGGGGACCGAAAATGGGCAAATCATGGGGATGGAAAAACACCAAATACCGATAAAAATCTACTGGAAAATGTATTTTTGGCTGCCATATCACTGATGACTCAATGTGAGCTTTACAATAAAATTTGGTGCTGGTTTAGATGAACTGCTGTCTGTCTATAAACTTTGCCTCTTGTCTTTTTCTTGAGCTCAAATCTATCTCCAAAACTTTTTTGAATTCACCTAGTTCTGCCTATTGGGGTGAAACAGAATACGTCTAATGTCTATTCCAAACTACATCATTCAGATATCTGACTAGAACTAACATATTCCCTTTCTTCTCTCCCACCACACTCTTTGACATCTCTTCTCTTGGCTGAACATCTTCGATTCTTCTGTGACATTGTTTTTAATACTAACACAAAGCATCTTTATAGATTTGGGCCTTTATATTATAGTAGGAACTGGGGGAGATTCCCCTTTGAGACTCAGGCATTTCTTAAGCTTCAACATGATTTTCCTAATGTCTTAGCCCTCTAGCCAAGGGTGTGCTGGAACCAGCTCCCAGAGCCCTAATGTTAAATTTTCTATGTAAGCATTTACACCTCAGAAATTTGCTAATGCCACAAATCAGGACTGGGTTAATTCTGTTGATGTTACAGATTTAAGAAAGTGTTGAAGCAAATGATAAGGATAAAGATTAAACTTAAAAGTGTAACTTGGTTATCCTTACTTTTTTCCCAGAGAGTGAGATGTTATTCATATACCAGCACACACCAACTTTCAACCTAATGCAGTGTGGTAAGAGAAATATGACTACTCTTACTGCCAAGACTACATGGGAGAGAGATGTATCCATGCTATCCTAAGTTATTACTTGGAATGAATTTATCCAGATAAATATTCTACCATTTGGTGATAAGCTCCAATAATATGAGGTTAGATTTCCTCTACATCATGTGAGTTACACAGATCTTCATGGAATGTCCTGTTTGCATGTAGTTAACACTCATTAAACATTTTCATGAATGAAGGAGTGAATGAATCATCTTGGGAGCAGAACAGGGAAATAGGAATCTTCCTAATACCTTTAAAGGTTATTCTAAAATAATGATGAAGCACATTTTGAGCAAAGTAAATAATGATCTCTCTATAAGTAATTAGTCTCTCCCAACATATGTGGAAGAAAATATGGAAATTAGGAAATTCAATGGTGGCCAAATAGTAAAACCACCTCTGGTGCATATGCATTTCTTCAGCCCCTATAATAATGCTTATCTGTCTCTCTGCTTTACTCTCAGAAGGCTGTGTTCTTTTCAAGGACTTGGCACTCAGTACATTTAAATACTCACTTTTTATCTTGTATAGGTTGGCAGCATTTTCTTGCCAAATGAATTTCCTAGACTCCACTTGAATGGATGCCAACAGGATTCAATGATACTTCTATAAACAATGAAATATTAAGGTGTCCTTCCAAGCCGTATCATCCTCCAATCATCAGTCAATCTTTGATGGTAGTACACATCAATCCATGTCTTGCAGACATTTCACAATAAAACAGATAGCAATCAACAAGGCTCATCATTTGGCAAGTCCACTCAATTGTTAACAGGACTACTGTTATTAGATTGATCTTGCTAAAGCCTGGTGCTTCTGGGCACATCATTATAATCATAATCTCCAAAAGAAATCGTATCCAACCCAACCAATCAAAAAATTGAGGAAAGGACAAAATATCTGATTTCTCTCTCTTTAAAAATAAACCAAAAAAAAAATCAGATGGTCTTCTTTTTCCATGTCTTACAAAACAACAGAAGCTCAAAGTTGGTAGGGATCTTGGAGGTCATCTGGCCCAGTACAAAAACAGCAATGACAATAATAGTTACAACAGAATGCTGTACATAAATTATTTCGTTTGATCCTCACAAAAATCCTGCAAAGTAGGTACTATTATTATCTCTTTTTTACAGATGAAGAAACTATAGCTAAGATATGTTAAGTGAGTTGCTCAGGGTTATACAGACAGTAAGTACCTGAGGCAAAATTTGAATTAATGGCTTCCTGAGTCCAGGTCCAATACCTGTACCACCTAGATTTCTATGTAGGAAAATTTACTTGAATGTCTTGAGTGATTAGGAACTCGCTAAAAAACAAAGCAGACCATTTCATTTCTTTACACATCTAAATGTTTCTTTTTTTCTTTACGTTGTGGGACCTGTTAGGATTAAACCAATGTTGCCATTCAAAAAATATATAGTGCACTGTTTTTTAAAACTATATGAACATGGAGGCAGAACCAATATGGTGGAATAAAGACAAGGACATACCTGAGATCTCCCTAAAACCTCTCAGAATACCTCTAAAAATTACTCTAAACAAATTCTAGAGAAGCAGAGCCCACAAAAATACAGAGTGAAACAAATTTCCAGTTCAAGACAACTTGGAAGGGCAGAAGGAAAGGTCTGTTGCACCAGTGTAAGAGAGGAACATAGTCCAACTCAGGTCATGTCAGCAAAAATTGGACCCAAACAAACCAAGAGCAGACCTTAAGGTGACTAAATCAGTGACAGCTGTGATGATTTCCAGACCTCTCAGTCCTCAGATGTCATAAACAAGTTAAAAGTCAGCAGGAAAGTCTGTAGCACCTGAGTGAGAGTGGAGCACAGTCCAGTGTAGGCCACTCCAGCACAAGTCCAGCCACAGCAAATGAGGAACAGGCCTTGGGAATGACTTAATCAGCAGCAGCTGCTTCCAGAACTGGTCAGAATGAGATTATAGTGGCCTTTTTCACTAGCACTGAAGTGGGACTCTGTTGCTTTGCCCATACTTGGATCTGGGTTCCAGTCCTGGGTGGCAGTCCCAGAGCAAGGAGAAGCACTAGTATAGCAGACCTTGGGGCCACAGTGGAGGGAAGACCCTCTTCACAGGTCCAGGGCAAAAAAGAGTGCTTGTGGTTGCTCACAGACCAGAGCACAGGCAAAGAGAGGAGTAAACACTTCTCCTTAGATCATATCACTGTGGAAGAACTAAAAATGTATAGATCCCTAGAGGTATCTCTGAAAACAACTGCACAAAACCCCTGAATCTTGGGACAATGTACCCTCCACCCTGGAAGTCAAGCTCTGTTTTAACAAAAAGTTAAAAGTCAAGTAATAGGCTGGTAAATTGAACAAACAACGGGAAAAAATTCTGACCATAGAAAGTTACTATGGTGACAAGGAAGATAAAAACACTCTCAGAAGACACCAAAGTCAAAGCTCCTACATCTAAAGCCTCCAAGAAAAATATGAATTTGTCTTAAGCCATGGAAGAGCTCCAAAGCTTTTCACTTTTGAAAATCAAGAGAGATAGAGGAAAAATTGGGAAGAGAAATGGGAGTGATGCAAGAAAATCATGAAAAACAAGTCAACACCTTGGTGAAGGAGACATTTTGTGTGTGTGTGTGTGTGTGTGTGTGTGTGTGTGTGTGTGTGTGTAAACATGAACGTGAACATGACAATAGAAATCCCACTGAGATATGAGTTGAGTTAGAAGATGCCTTCAAATTAAGTTTCTGTTATTAACTAGCAATGTGGCCTTTGGAAATTCCCTCAACCTCTTTGAGTTTAAGTATATTATTTGTAGAATTAAATGTTGTACTAAATGCTTTCAAATGTCCCTTCCTGCTTGATGATTCTGTGACTCACCAGTTAAATCATTTGTGTTTCTAAAGTTGTAAGTTTAGAATCCTGGTTTCCCAAAGATTCAAAGAATGGGATTACTGGGAAATTTCTCTAATTGAGACACAGACCCCCCCCCCCCCCCAGGCAAACTATTGTTTGGAGATGTCTGGAAAGTTGGGTTTTTTAAAATGTCTGTCTTGGACTCTTGGCTTTTTTCCTGGGGTAAAAAATGGAAAGTTAAATTACTCAAAAAGAGAATGGGGGAAAAAATTCTAAGATGTGGGAACAATTTCACAATCTCCAGCTACCTTTGGGGAAGAAAAGCTATTGTGGTAGGAAAAACTCAAGCTGGAAGCCATCTAGTGCTTGCTTAGGAAACTAAGCAATATTTTAATTTTTGTTTGCCAGAAAGGTTTACCAGTAACCTAGGTGGAGTGGATTCAGTACTGAACTAGGATAGTGTGTGCCCCTTCCTGAGTTGGGGCAGCAATGTGGCATAGGGGATAGAGTATTGGGCCTAGAGTAGAAAGATCTAAGTTCAAATCTGACCATGGACATTTACCATCCATGTAAACCTAGGCAAGTCACTTAACCATGTTTACCTCAGTTTCCTCATCTGTAAAATGAATTGGAGAAGGAATGGCAAACCATTTCAGTAGCTTTGCCAAGAAAACCCCACAAAGGGTCACAAAGAGCCAGGCATGACTAAAATAACTAACACAATAGCAACAACAACCCTGAGTAAGCTGCTTAACTACTCAATCTCAGTTGACTCATGTGTAAAATGCAAATAAAAATAGTGCTTACCTCCCAGGGTTGTTTTGAGGATTAAATGATGTAAAAAATGTAATGTTGTTTTTAAACACTTTTTGGAGGTGGCTAATTCTTCTCACGCCAAAGATGCAGAGATCCTAAACCATCACTATGATACTCTCTGCCACTTTGGACCATGGTGCAGGATTTGGTTGTTCAGAAGGGGGCCTCCCATGTCTTCTGTTAACGGAAACTCTTGACTGAGGAGGATTAAAGTTAGAAGCTCCAAGCAAAGTCAGCCAAAAAGCACTTATTAACTATCTACTGTGTGTAAGCATCTCTGGTAGCAAGGGTTTGCAAAGAGGGATGACAAGGAGGCTCTAAATTATATTAAATTGATTTTGATGTTACATTTCTTTTAGATGTTATCTTTCACAAAAAATAATCAAGAAGTCACAATAGGCAAAGCATAGACAAGACTCGGCAGTGCTATTCCTGTAACAATAATACAATATTCTCAATGCCCACAGTGGTTATGAATATGCTGGTATAGTTGTGAATCACAAAATGCAACAGGCTCTCCACATGGAGGACAGAACCAAAGTCTATATTCAAATACCAGGAAACAAAGTCCCAGAACCAGAAAGGCAAAGTCATTACAGTAACCACAAAGTTGGTACACATGGTTTATGCAGTGAACATCCACACCAAGCTTTCACGACAAAACAGGTTCCCTCAAGCAAGGATCCTCCTCTCTCATTCATGGTAGCTCCTCAGCCTTGTTCTCGGGAGCTCTTGGCAGAAGTTCCCAGAATAAAAGTCTCAGCAGAAGCTCCATTCTCAAAATCAAAATCACTTTCTCCAGCCTCCACATGGCTTACTCCAAGAAGTTCTTCAAGAAGTTCTGCAAGAAGTTCTGACTGTCCAGCTTGTGCTCTTCCTTATATATGGTATTAGCTCCTCCCTGTTCCACCCCTTCCTGTTAGGTCAACAATAGGGGCTCATACCTTCTGTTTCTTCAACAGAAGCTTGATATAATTAACTTGAAACTAAGTGCTAAGTACCTGTTTACTTGCCAAACAAGGTCATGGAACATCTTCAAATATCATTAACATTACAACTCTTTGTGGGCAACACTTAGGTTTGTTTGTTTGTTTTTTCCATCCTTTATTCCCACAGTGTCTTGCACACAATAGGCACTTAACCAGTGCTTGTTGAATGACTGCTAGAAATGAATATACTTTATTCTTGGAACTATCCATGCCAGGACAACAGAGAACGTATAAATGAAGGTGTGTTTTGCATATTTTCTTCTTCCTGGAATTTTACTGAAGCTTGAGTTTTACTATTTCACTGGGTGAGGGGATAGAACACTACACTTAGGCTCTGGTTTTCAAATTCTAAATCTAGGCTTAGAATTTTATTCAGAAATTTTACAGTGTGACTCTGAAAGGGCCACTTACCTCTGTAAGCCTCAGTTTCTTCATAAGTAAAATCAGATAATAATGCTTCCACAATCACTCTCTGATCATTGTTGGGAGGAATGTCTATTGGAATCTTTTTTGTTGGTCTGTGTGCACCACAAATCAGCAAGTCATCTATAACTTATAGTCTTAGAGAGTTACTTCAGGCCTTGGTTGTTTAAATGATTTATCATGGTCACATAGCCAGTATATGTCACAGGAGAGACTTTAATTCAGTTCTTCCTAACCCTATAGCCAGCTCTCTCCCAATGACATCATGCTTCCTTACTTT
>CM053580.1:495746861-495775742 GCA_028627135.1 Pseudochirops cupreus
ATATATATATATATATATATATATATATATATATATATATATATATATATATATATATATATGTCTCCCTATGCAGTTTAAGTATATTATATCTCTGGGAGGAGACAACTGGCAGGTTTTTACATTAAGGTATAATATTATGTTATTATTCATACTTAATTTCTATTTTAGGCTTGCCTTTAGAGTAGTGATTTTTCATTCCTCATTAGCTAAATTTTGAAAATGACAGAAAAATCTAAATAAACACAAGCTAACTCAGATATAATATATAATATACAATACTTATTTACATTAATATAAACTTTTACAGACATTATGTTATTTGAGTTCACAACAACCTTGTAGGGTACAAATTTTATCATCCTCATGTTTTCAGATCACTCAGGCTTAGTAAAACTAAGCACCTTCCACCCTATTCCCAGAAGTAGGATTTGAACCTAGATTTCTCCTGACTTCAAATTCAATCCACCATATCACATTAGGTTCCAAATATAGCTAAGAATGATCCTAAAGACATCCTTCTTTAGAGTCCCTCTGATGCAATTCCATGCAACTCACATTTGTTAAGGAGCTACTTTGAACAAGGCACAGTGGTAGGTAATGGATATACAGAGATGAAAAGTAACTGCCAGTCTTCTCAAGGAAATAATGATCTTATAGAAAGTGATAAGATGGACACAAATAAGAAAAATACAATACAAATCCAAGGTTATTTCCAAAGATGATTAGAGAAAAAGGAAAAGGACTATATGTTTTAGAATATTTATAACAGCTGCCTTTGTAGTGTCAAAGAACTGGAAAACGTGGTGATACTTGTCAATTGAGGAAAGGCTGAAGAAGTTGTGGTATATGATAGTGATGGAATACCATCATGAAATAAGAAATGATGAGCTAGATAATATTAGAAAAAATGTGGATAGACTTATACAAAATAATGAAGAGCAAAATGGGCAGAACCAAGAGAATGTTGTATACAGTAACAGAAATATCGTTTTAAGAACAACTTTGAGTGATTAAATCATTTTAACTATTATAAACACTCAAATTAACTATAAAGGACGTATGAAGGAAGATGCTATCCACATCCAAAGAAAGAACTGGTAAATAGATATATAGTATGATTTTAATGTGTGCATTTGTTTGTGTGTGTGTGTGTGTGTGTGTGTGTGTGTGTGTGTGTGTGTGTGTGTACACGTGGCAGTCCTGGGGAAGATAAAAAGAGAGGATTATATGACAGTTTTATTATACATTTGAAAAGAATAGCAAGTTGTACATAATTTGCCATTTCATGTGCAGTCATCTTTTTTTATTATACTATGTTATGGAAATGCTTGTTTTATTCCATAAATTAAAAATAAAATGAATAAAAGAAACCTACAAGATAAATTGTTACAAAGGCAGGAAAGAGATCATGATCTCTCTACAGAGAGAGGTAAATGGAATTAGAAAAAGGGAAATGATTCTCATTGTCTGATCTGGGAATCAGGATGTGTTTCCTGATGGAAGTACCTGAGCTGGGTCTTGAAAGAAGAGAATTTCTGTGGGCTGCACTATGAAAAGGACTCTCCCCATTAATTGGGACAAGGACTTGAAGGAAGTCCACACTTATGGTGCAGTAAGAGGCAATTACATTAGGAAGGAAACAGAAAAAAGAACAAGCAAGTAGGAGGAGATACAGGAAAGCAAGAAAAAAAGAAAAAGGGGAAGGCTCCCAATGTCAAATATTGCAGAAAGGTCAGAGAAAATGGGGATTAAGAAAAGGCTGTTGGATTTGGCAATTAACAGACCCCTGGAGACCTTGGAGAAAGCATTTGCAGTGGAGTGGTAGGGCTAAAAGCCAGATTGAAATAGTTGAGTGGTGAGTGGGTGGTGAGGAAGAAAAGTCAATGAGTATAGATTAAAAATATCACTAACCCCTAAAACCAGCATATTCGTTCTGTATACAAAATGGTTCAGCTCCAGCAATAAAAGGAAAGAAGTTGGAGGAAGGAGCTTACATTTTAAGGGTGGAAAAAGAGTTTTTGATAGATCAAGAAGACGTATTTTTTATATTCTCCTTTCTACATAAGATTAGAGTTGATGTCAGATCACTGCAACCTGATGGATGAATAACAATCTTTTCAAGGGGGAACTTGACCTTGTAGTATTGGTAGGTTCAAAAGAACCCTAAATAATCACAAGTCCCTGCAAATGAATGTTAATGATTGTTTTAAAAATTACAAATAATGATTTATTCATTTGTCCTTTCACAACATTACTCTAGAACCATACAGTCCTTAAATACAGGATAATAAGAAATTTAATTTCATAAAAAGTTGATTGGGACTTTCATAAATAGCTGACTGGGACTTTTAAAGAACAGCTGGAATCTCTCTCTCTCTCTTTCTCTCTCTCACACACACACACACACACACACACACACACACACACACACATTCAAATCTGCTATGTATTTATGATCCTTAGCTTTAGTTTAGCCATGGTCTGGGAAGCTAGCATATTCTGTTCATATATTGAGACTGTAGTGTTCAAAATGTTGATATGTTGAAATGTTACCCCCTCCAAAAGAGCAAAAAACAAAAACAAAAAAAGAGATTTCCCTCTTCCATTTTGGGGTGGCTCGGTGGCACAGTGAATAGAACACCAGTCCTGTAGTCAGGAGGACCTGAGTTCAAATCCAGCCTCAAGCACTTAACACTTACTAGCCGTGTGACATTGGGCAAGACACTTAACCCCAATTGCCCTACCCTTCCCCTTATAAAAAAAAAAGCAAAAAAAAAGAATGACAGGACGTTCTCCAGAATGAAGTTTTAATACATTACTAAATCAATTCAGTGATGAGTAGATTTATGTATGTGGCTGTATGGAAATCTCTCTGAAAAACTAAGATTTTAAAAGTACATATTAAAAAGAAAGATAAGTGTTACAGTCGTAGATATGCAAATATGAAGAATAACAATGCAATCAACTACAAAATCAAAACTGAATGCAGAGAAATTATAATTGCTAAGCTTGGTTCTAAAGAAGAGACATGAGAAGTCATCTATCTCCACTAAGGGATTATGGGAAGGGAACAAATATTTATTAGGCACCTACTATGTGCCAGCACTTTACAAATATTATCTCATTTCATCTTTGTAACAAACCTGTGAAGTAAGTTATCTCCATTTTAGAGGTGAGGAAACTAAGTGGTTATGTTACTTGCCCAGGGTCATATAGCTAGGAAGTGTCTAAGGCTAGAAATGAACTGATGTCTTCCTGATTCCAGGCCCCATGTTCTATCCATTGCTCTACCTAGCGCCCTGTGGGTATGGAATACTACATATATTGCTAGATTTTTAGATATGCTGGTTAATTTTAATGATATTTCTCCATGTTTTTATTCTTTGTTATAAAGGGGATCTTTATGAAAGGGGAAGGGGAAATATCCTTATGATAGTTCCTAAAACATAGTAAGCATTTATTATTTCTTTTTTATTCGAGTCAACAAGTTAAGTAAAACTATCTAGCATTTATTAAGTACCTACTAAGTACTAGGTATTGTTGTAAGCTATGATGATATTAAAAATGGTAAAAATAAAATTAAAAACAACAACAACAACAAAAAAACATTCCCTATATCCAAAGAACTCATAGTCTAATGGGGAAGACAACATGCCAACAAGATATAGACAAGATAAACTGGAGATAATGATAAGGGACACATCATTTCATTGTTCTTGCTAACCTGACAGTATTTCTCTAACCACATCCCAAGAACAGTGGGAAGAGGCCCTAACCTTCTTGGTCCAACATAAGGACCAGGACATTAAGATGTTGAGACACTTACAAGAGGTTGAATGTCCCGGTGAATGGAAGGTCAATCAGCCTCAGAATCAAGAACTCTTGAATCCAAGTACCTTTTCCAATACAGCAACTTTTCAAGTGCCTCAGGAAACTCAATCTACACAAAATTTGCAATCTGCCTCAGTAAAAGGAGTTCCTCCCCTGGAAACTTCTCACATCATGAAATTACAACCAGATTTAAAAAAAAAAAAAAGATGCCCACATGGAGATTTTTAACAGTCAGTCAATTAACAAGCATTGCTTAAGTACTTACTATGTTCCAGATACTACACTAAGTGATGAGAAGTCAAAGAAAGGTAAAAATAGTCCCTGCAATAAAGGAGATTACATTCTAATGGGAGAAACAACATTCAGGTAATCATATACATATTTCTTTTGCATAGATTGAAGATAAATAGAGAGGGAAGGCCCTGACAGTGAGAGGGAGTTGGAAAGGTCTCCTGGGATTTGCATAAAGTCATAACATAAGTGAGGGAAACTAAAAGGAAGAGGTGAGCAGTGTATCAGCAAGCACCCTAGCATACCCAAGGTGGGTGCTGGCACAGGTTCTTAGATCTGCTTTTCTAAAGGAAAGCAACTCAAAATGGGTTAACAATCTCACTTTAATCAATCAAATAAATATCATTTACCTAGTTCAGGGAAAAAAGTCAGCACCCTGAACTTTAGAGAATACAAACACACATTACAAACACAAGTTAACAAGCAGACAAAGAAACAGATCAGCAGACGGCCTTCCAAACCATCTGACTATTACATCAGTTACCTATTCAGTTACCAGAGAGGGAAGCATCAACATCTGGGTTTTTCACAGCTGGGGGGCTCAACAGCTTCCCAGAGTCTCATCTGGTCAAATCACACAACTCTTCTCAAAGTGAGACACAAAGCAAAACCTCACATCAGGGCACATATATAACCTTCTCCTGGCTTGGAGAATGTCACAACCCTCTTGACCCACTGCCCAATCACAAAGCTACAAGGCGTGGGCATTCCCGAAAAACAAGCCTCCTGCCACAGGCTCCATGTGACCACATTCAGCCTATTAAGGGGCAGAGTGTACTTTCAAATCAGGGAAGGTTCTCAGAGTCACATAGTCACTTTAGCAAAGGGCCTAGGGGCAGGGAAGATTTTCAGATTCCCATAACAAGCAGACAGAGAGCTTTCCAGGCATAGGGAACAGCTAGTGGAAAGGCATAGAGACTGACCATTGGATATTACGTGCAATATACAAAAAATAGGACAATATAGCTGAATTGTAAAGTAATAGGGAATCAAAGGGAACGAAAGAAAAGGTAGGAAAGGGTGAAGTTGTGAAGAGTTTTACAAGAAGAGGATTTAAAGTTTGATCTTGGGGGTTGTAATGGTCAGTAACCATACCATTACAGGGGTAATTGGAAATCATTGGTGTTTATTAAGGGAGGGAGTGATATGGTCTAATCTACACTTTAGTAAAATCCTTTTGCAATTGCCCAGATGATGGATTAGGATGAGAAGAGACTTTACACAGTGATGTCAACTGCAAAGTGTTTTTTTTCCCCAAAAGCCCAGGTGAGAAGTGATGAAAGCCTTGACTAGACTGAGCAATGACTAATCAGTCAAGGAGGAACTCTCTATACTCCAATCAAAGATAGGGGATGCTGGGGCATAAGGTATTGATGAGGTGTAAGTTCCAGAGATGAGATCATATTACAGGATAAAGAAGTTCCTAGGTTATGATGGAAAAGTTCAGAGTGTAGCATAGTGGGAAAGTAGATTTAAAGGAGAAAGATGAAATGTAATAATGATGAAGGTAAAATTCTCAACCTGGATTAAAAGAGTAAACTGTGCAAGTATAGAGTGAAGAAGATAAGACTAGAAGTCAATTCATTTGAAAAGATCAAGGCAATGATCCAAGACAATTCCAAAGGACCCAACTCTGGAGGGAGAATTGATGAACTCTCAATGTAAATTGAAGCATTTTTTTTTGCTTTATTTTTTTCTTGTTTTGTTATTTTCTTTTGCAACATGGCTAATATGAAAATATGTAACATGTTACTTCACATGTATGATATCAAATTGCTTGCCTTTTCAACAAGGGGAAAGGAATTTGGAGGAAGGAAGGAATTTGGAACTTGGTTTTTTAATGAATTTTTAAATATTTAATTGGGAAATGTTTAATGAAATATGTGATGTGGCAACCAAAGGATGTGGTATTAGCATATATTAAAAGAGGTGAAGTCACTGGAAATAGAGAGGTGATAATCAGGTGTTCTGGCCTAATCACACTAAATCTGGAATATTGAATGGTACTCTAGGTGTCTTATATTGGAAGGGACATTTGCAGCCTACTGTTACTATGACCAAATGTTTAATCAAACTCTCCAATTTACAGATAAGAGTGTGAGGATTTCATTAAGTCCCTATTATGGGACTTCCTCAATGAGATTCATGATTATTTCAAGAAGATGAACCTAACGATTCAAACAAGAAAAAAAAATGGATGGTAAATGCCTGTCATTCAGATTACAACTTGCAGTTGGAAAGTCAATCTACTTGGTTGGTGCAGTATATCAGGACATGTAGTTGCCAAAGGTAACTGGATAAGGAGGTAGGTCCAGAGTTGAATAGGAAGGAGGAAGAAGAATGGGTCATGTCTTGGAAATCATGAAGTGCTCTTAATGATTCCTAGTACAAAGACCAATATGTTCAACAGAAATATCTTTCTGACAATGATCTGTGGTTGTAAACAAACAAATAAATAAATAAGTGGATGAATGAATAGATAGATAGATTTGCTTTTTGGAAGGGTGAAGGTAAAGCAATTGGGGTTAAGTGACTTGCCCAAGGTCACATTACTACTAAGTGTTAAGTGTCTGAGGCTGGATTTGAATTCAGATCCTCTTGACTCCAAGACTGGTGCTCTATTCGCACCACGTAACCACCCCAGTGCTTATAAATCTTAAAACACCACAACTTCTGAAGGAAGGAGAAGGGGAAGGGAAAGGGAGAACAGAGAGAAAGAATAGGGAAAATTAGTTAACACAAAAGAGATGCATAAGAGCTTTGACAATAGAGGGGAAAAAGGAGGGAAGTGGGCAATATTTGAACTTCATTCACATCTAAATTGGATCAAAGAGGGAATATATGTGTGTATATTCAAGTGGTAATGGAAATCTATCTTATTCAATAAGGAAGCAGGAGAGGAAGCCTGTGGTAGGAGGAGATTGCTGAATGGGTGAAGGAGGAAGGGTAGAGCATGGGGAGGGGGAGGAAGCTGGGAGTCAGAGCAGTTAGATCTTAAGGGAGAAGAGAGGATGTAGAAAGGAGAAAGCTGGGTTCAGTTGGAAAGTCTGTGTTTGTAGGAAAAATGAGTGTTTGTAGGAAGCTTTGGGATAGTGTTGCTATCTGGAGTGTTATTGTGTATAGATTTCTTTGTTGCTTTCTGGTGTTGGGATTTGGCTTTCTGGTGTCTGAATAAATGTTTTGCTTCTGTCTTCTACATGGAGAGTCTGTTCTATTTTACAATCCAGAACTATGCCAGCATGTTCCTAGTCATAATTGGTCCTGTGAATTTTGATTTGGCAATACATTTGGCATCATGAACAGGATAAGATAGCAGACCTCTATTTGGAGGCAGAAGGACTTTAGAGGAAGAGATAGATATCCCAGGATGGGAGGACTTGCCTTATTTCCCTAGCCAGTGAATGGGCTAAAAGCACTGGACCATGAAAAAACTGGGAACAAAGACTACAGAAGAGACAACCTAGATATTAGAAAGATGTTTGCAAGGAATGCCAACAAAACCAAGGAAAGAACTCACAGGAGTGTGTAAGAGAGGCTCAGTTTTACTAACAGGTTACCATATTATATTTAAAAACAGAGACAAATAGTTGTAGGAAAAAGTTCAGATGGAAAGGGAATTAGCTGATTAGCATGAGAAACTTTCTGTATTACAGCTTGTAAGCTCTCCTTCAGAAGAGCAAGCTGGAGGGTTTCAGGTAATAGGAGAACAAATTACTTTTTGGGAGTTGGCTGATTTGCATGAGAATCTTTCTGTTCATTTAGCCAGAAAAAAGTGGAAAACTAGCAAAAGGAAGGTGCATGCACAGGCTGAGCCTAGTTGCACCAATGACAGCCAGAAAAATGTATGTGAGGAAAATTAAACAATGTTAGATGAGGCTTCTCAGGTAGAAGTTCATCCCATACTAAGAAGAAAGCAGGAGAGGGGGCAAAACCAAGATGGCAGAGTAAAAGCAGGAACTTCCTTGAGTTCCCACTCAAATCACCTCTAATACCTGTAAAAAATGACTATATACAAATTGTAGAATTACAGAACCCACAAAGTGACAGACAGAAACAAATCTCCCACTGAAGGTAGCCTGGCAGACTGACAGGAAGGGTCTATTGCACTGCTCTTGGAGCAGAGCACAGTCCTATGTGAGCCACTCCTGCCTAGACCCAGAGCACAGACCTGTGGCACATACCTGCTGAGCAGATGTCAAGACAGTGAATCACTGGCAGCTGTGGTGGTTTCCAGAATTCTCAACCCATAACAGCCAAAGAGAAAGTAAAAGGTCAGTGGGGAACTCTGTTGGAATTCAGTGAGAGAAGTGCATGGTCCAGTCCCTGGCCTCAGGGCAGCAGAGGTGGCAAGAGCTACTGCTGTCACTTGGTTGCTTCCAGCTATAGACCTACAGTTCCAACTCCAGACCTACAATACCCTACACCATCTTTCAAAAAATTCTTAAGGAAAATTGCTCTGATATTCTAGAACAAGAGGGCAAAATAGAAATTGAAAGAATTCATCAATTGCCTCTTGAAAAAGATCCCCAAAAGAAAATTCCTAGGAATATTATAGCCAGGTTCCAGAGTTCCCAGGTCAAGAAGAAAATATTACAAGGAGTTAGGAAGAAACAATTTGAGTATTGTGGAAACACAATCAGGATAGCACAACATTTGGCAGCTTACACATTAAAGGATCAAAAGTCTTGGAATATGATATTCTGGAGGTCAGAGGAGATAGGATTAAAACAAGAATCACCTACCCAGCAAAACTGAGTATAATACTTCAGGGGAAAATATGTTCATTCAATGAAATAGAGGACTTTCAAACATTATTGATGAAAAACAAGAGCTGAACAGAAAATTTGACTTTCAAATACAAGAAATGAGAAGCATGAGAAGGTAAACAGTAAAAAGGAATAATAAGGAACTTATTAAAGTTGAACTATTTACATTCTTATATGGAAAAGCAATAATTATAACTCATGAGACTTTTCTCAGGATGAAGATAGTTGAAGATAATATATATATGTATACATGCATATATGTATGTATAGGAGGGTATATGTGTGTATGTGTGTGTACATGCACACATAGAAAGAGGACACAGGATGAGTTGACTATGACAGCATGATATCCAAAAAATAAAATTAAGAGGTAAGAGAGGAATGTATTGGAAGAAGGAGAAAGGGAGAGACAGAATAGGATAAATTATCACATATAAAAGAGGCAAGAGAAAACAGTTACAATGGAGGGGAAGAGCAAGAATTTGAAAGAGAATGAGTCAACCTTAATCTCATTGGATTTGGCTTAAGGAGGGAATAACATATGCACTCAATTGTGTATTTTACACTACAGGAAAGTAGCGGGGAAGGGGATAAGAGGGAAGATGATAGAAGGGAGGGCAGATTGAGGGAGAGGGTGGTTAGAAGCAAACAATTTTGAAAATGGACGAAGTCAAAGAAGAAAAAAGAATAAATGAGGCGGGGCAGGATAGGATGGAGGGAAATATAGTTGGTTTTTCACAATATAACTACTATGAAAATGTTTTGCTAACTACACATTTGCAACCTATATTGAATTTCTTATCTTCCCAGTGGGTGTGGGTGAGGAGGGAAGAAAGGAAACAATCTGGAACTCAAAGCTTTAAAAACAGATTTAAAATTGTGGGATTTTTATATGCAACTGGGAAATAATACATACAAGCAATGGGGTATAGAAATCCATCTTGCCCTACAAGAAAGTAAGGAGGGATGGGGGAAGACATAAGAGAGAACAGATTGGGGGCAGGGGCACTTGGTATGCTTTCTATCTTAAGGTGGGGATATAGTGGAGAGTTGGGGAGAAAATTTGTAACTCAAAATCTTGTGGAAATGAATGTTGAAAACTAAAAAATAAATTAAAAAAAAAAGCAGGAGAACCAAGGAGGCCATATGGTGTTTAGGGAGATAATTAAGGATTTTACTCAGCAGGAGGTCACTGATATATTAGGTCAATTCATACAAAGTATGGGAGAATGATTTGTATCTTAGATGGTAAGAAACAGTGATGAAGGGGCAAGAGGAGTATAGGTAGATAGTGTGGATTGTTTGAAATGTGTAGATATTAGTCAGAATCCTTTTGTACAGTAATCTTTTAGGGATCACTTTATACAAGGAGTTAACGATGGAACTAATCTCTTAGCTTTGGCTGCTGAAGGATTCAATAAAATGTATCCCACTGACTGTATGTGGCCTAGTGGAGATAGACCTTCATATTCCCTTAAGGACTGTATGAGAAAATTAAAAGAGGAGGAAATGAAGACAGCTATCAGGTTGGAGACTCCAGTCCTTATCATATATTTGCTTAGCAGTTTCCCATAGAAATATCATAGTGAAGACAGTTCCTCCTGCTTAGAAGAACATAATTCTTACTTTATTAATTGGGGAGATAGGGTACCCTCTTTTGATGGTGCTGGATAAGATTTTACAGTTGGGTTACTTGGAGAATGAGAAAAACATAAATTTCCTCAAGAGAGAAGAGTAAATGGCCAGCAGATTCAGAGTCAGAATAAATTGACGAGAAAAAAATTGCTTACTGCTCTACCAAGAACAGGGGTAGATTTTGGAAGAATAGATGGCATTCCAATTAATGAACTGTACTGAGAAAAGGGGCATAATATTAGATGGAATAAGAAGTAAGAATTTCCCCTATAGATCTTCCTGAATGATTGTATCCAAATTTGTCACACCTTTGGGAAGAACAGGAAATTGTCCAAGTCCTTGCTCATATTAAAGAAATACACAGACATGATTACAATCCCCATATCAATCTGATTATACATTGGAAAAATGAATCAAATACTGTAACTCAGGCATTAATAGATATTGCAGACCTAGACAAATTCAAACATGTAATTTCTATTACCATCATGTGACTGGAAAGGGCTGAAATAACAACCAGCCAAGTTAAACTAATGATGAAAATTGCACAATTACCTAAGAAAGAATATACCATGGTAATTGTACCAATTCCTGAATACATCATTGGAATAGATATATTGAGAGGTATGACTCCAAATTTAACTGAGGGGAAACATCAATTTGCAGTAAGGAAGATAAGAATTAATACTGTTTTGGTGGCTAAAATAAAATTGGATCCAACCACTTTACCTGAACCTTTTGAGTAATTAATTTAAAGTGGTAGTGTGTGACAGGTGGGCAAGATGAAATTACCAATACTATAATGGAATATGTTGAAGCAAGAGTGTTACTCCCTACAACCACTCAATGGAATAATTCTGTCTGGCCAGTAAGAAAGTCAGATGGGATATGGAGAATGACAGTGGATTATAGACATTTGAATGAGGTGACTCCTCTCTTGCATGCTGTTGTTCCAGATACCCTTATGTCAATAGAAAGGATACAGAAATATGATGGTACTTGGTAGGCAGTTGTTGATTTAGCCAATGCTTTCTTTACTATCCCAATAGATTCTAAACAATGGGACTAGTTGGCTTTCACTTGGCAGGGCAGACAATACACTTTTACCCACTTGCCACAAGGATATCTGCATAGCCCCACTATTTGTCACAACATTGTGGCTGAACACTTGGATGAATTATGACTACCTGGTGTAAAGCTTACACACTACATAGATAATATTATGATACAGGTGGGGGAATGTAAAAGAAGTGGAGAAGAGCTTGATGCTTTGAAATGAGTATATGAAAAGCAAAGGGTAGTAAATTAACCTTGCAAAGATTCAGGGGCCAGTGAAAACTAAAGTTTTGGGGCGTATAATGCAATAAGGAGCTGTGAGAGATTCTTCCACAAGCCCAACAAAAGATTCAGGATTTTCCAATCCCTATCAATAAGAAAGAGGCCCAAAAGTTTATGGGATTATCTGGACATTGGAAGCACCACATTCCACAACTGGGATAGATTTTGAAACCCTTATATAAAGTTTGTAGGAAGAAATATGAATTTGATTGGAGATTTGGGCAGAGGAAAGCTTTTGAAGAAGTCAAGGCTGCTATACAATTGCCCCTAGATTTATGGCCTATGCAAAGTGGCCTGGTGAAATTACAAGTGAATATACAGGATGAATATATAAATTGGAGTTTATGGCAAAAACAACAAAGCCAAAATATACCATTAGGATTTTGGTCTAGGAAACTTATGAAAAGCAGTTAGTTGCGTATTGGGCTTTGGTAGAGACTAAACAACTAACTCTGGGTCTTGAAGTGATATTAAGGCCTGGAATCCCAATCATTAGCTGGATAATGATTACCCCAGCTTCTCACAGAATGGGAAACGCTCAATGGACTAGGAAAATTAAATGGAAGTGGTATGTTCAAAATAGAGCTAAAACAGATAAAAGTGGAGATTAAGCTCTACATGAATCTACAGCAAACATAGATACTGAGGGAAATGACTGAACCAAAGCAACAGTTGGTACAGTCCTTGGTAAAAATGGAATAAGGGATATGATACATTAATTGAAGAACAAATGAAATGTATATGATTAACTGATGAGACAGCAAAACATTTGGACCACAAAAGACATTGGAAAGTAGTAGCCTATAACCTATATGCCAGGCAGACTTTGGAAAGTATTAGGACAGGTGGAAGTAGTCAATATGCTGAACTCATGGCAGTACATCAAGCCATTAAAACAGAACAAGAAGGATGGTGTCATATATTCACTGATTCATGGGTGGTAAATAATAGATTAGCTATGTGGATGACCATGCGGAAAAATCAAAATTGGGAAATTCATGGTAAACAAGTCTGGGGCAAAAAAATTATGGGAAGATATACGGGACACATGTCCTTGGTTACTAATTTGTCAGTTTTTCATGTAGATGCTCATGTGGTGCTCACTATGCCAGAACATGAGTACAGTGCACATACTTATCGACTAGCAAAGATTGCCACTCAACATATTATCCCTACTCTGACACCAACTGATGATCCAGTACTAGCAAAATGTGTCCATCAAACAGCCGTCCATTTAGGGATTCAGGCCAAACACTGATGGACACAAAATCAAGGTATTAGTATCTCATATTCATTGTTAAAACAAGTAGGAGAGGAATGTCATATATGTCAACTGGAAAAGACAGAACTGTTCCTTGAGTAGTAACTGGATAGATACCAAGGAGAAAACTTTGAGCCCAAATTTGGCAAATAGATCATATTGGTAACCTATGCCAAAATAAAGAATACAAATTTATACATACTGCTATTGACAAATATTCAGGTGTACTAGTGGCTTGTCTTTGTAAGAATGTGACCCAGAAAAACACCTGTAAAACTCTATATATCATAAATCTATATTATGGAACCCGAATGCATATTCAAAGTGATAATGGGTCACATTTCAAAGGTAATGAAATGAAGAGATATTGTATATTAAACAGTATTGAGTGTATTTAAACATGTATTAAACAGTTTAGAATGTATAAACAATATAGAAAAATAATATCATATTTCATATTATCCACAAACATCTGGGTTAATTGAAAAATGAATGGTTATTAAAAGAACAGTTAAGGAAGTTAAGTTGCAATAATTTATATCAACATTGGAAGAATAATTTGTTCACTGTTTTATGTAATTTGAAAAATAGGTCAATGGGAGGAAGTACACCTCTAGCCAGAATGATGACCCCAAATCTGCAATCTAGAAAACAACAAAGACATAAGATTCCAAATATTGAGTATTGGACTGTGAGGCAAGATGTCCCATCATCATATCCAGAAACAAATGGTTTATCAGGATACGATTTACAATTGTTTAGAAGACTTTTGGCTCAATAGAAAAGAAACCAAAAAAAAAAAAATCTCTACTGGAATACATATGAGAATTCCTAAAAAGCATTTTAGACAGATATTACCTAAATCAGGATTAGCAGTTCAAGGAGTACATGTATTTTCTGGAGTAATAGATTCTAATTATCAAGGAGAAATTATTGTGACATTCCAAAATTTAGGGGAAGAACCTATACAGTTTTGTAAAAATGATAGAATAGGTCAAGTGACTATTATTTCTCATGAAATAATACCATTTTTGAAAACTTACCCTCCCTCCAAAATAACTATTAGAAGTGTACTTCCTCCCAATGACCTATTATTCAAATTACATAAAATAGTGAACAAATTATTCTTCCAATGTTGATATGAATTATTGGAACTTAACTTCCTTAACTATTCTTTTAATAACCCATTCATTTTTCAATTAACCCAGATGCTTGTGGATAATGTGAAATATGAAATTATTTTTTCTATATTGTTTATACATTCTAAACTGTTTAATACATGTTTAAGTACAATAACTGAAGGGTTTGATTCTACTGATAGAATAAAATTGGGAGCTAAAGTATTGATAAAATGGAAGCCAGATGATGTTCCAAAGGCTGCTGAAATTATAGCACATATGAAAGATAATACTGTAACTGTTGTTTATTCAGGAGAAGATGATTACCAAATTGTACCCTTAGCTCATGTATTCTACCAGAAATCAGGGTATGATAGCGGGTTCATGGACTCCAGAAGCACAACCGACCCTATATCTATCCTGATTCTGGTTATTTTCTTTTTTGTCTGTTAAACCTGTTTGCTAGATTTGTTTCCTGCAGGCTTAGTACCCTCCACCTGCAGATGCCTTATCACTTAAGATGTCTGTCATCACCTGTTCACAACTATGATGTATTCAATTTCAGTAGGAAGTAGCTGAAGAAGAAGAGACTTTTGCCTCTTATTCCAATATTTTGGGCCCCATTCATTCGAAGGGAGAATGATGGGGTGCTTGTACTCAAGTCCCACCCTAAGATATTGTTTTATATGCTTATTTTCTGTCATCCCTGTTATATTGTTCTGTTGACATCAGTTACCCCTAAAGTTCCATTGACCTATGTAAGGGATATGAAAGATCTTGGGGTCAAAAGTAATAGTAATGGTAATTAGAAAATCTTCCCTGCCACTAAATCGGCTGAATGTAATCACATGGAACCTGTGGTGGGAGGAGCTTGCTGAATAGGTGGAGCAGGAAGGGTGGAGCAGGGAGGAGAGGAGACTGGGAGTCAGAGCAGTTAGAACATAAGGGAGAAAAGAGGACACAGGCATGGAAACAGCTAGGCTCATGAGTGTTTGTAAGAAGGCTTTGGGATAGTGTTTCTCTGTGCAGTGTTATTGTGTATAGATTTCTTTGTTACTATGAGGAATTCAGTTTTCTGGTGTTGCAATTTGACTTTGTGGTGTCTGAATAAATGTTTTGCTTCTATCTTCTATATGGACAGTCTGTTCTACTTTGAGATTCAGAACTATGCTGGCATCTTCATAGTCACAGTCAGTACTGTGAATATTGCCTTGGTGATCCAGAAGGGGAGAAGAGCGAAGAAGGAAGGTAATTAAAAGGAGGGCAAATAAAAAGGAGGCAGTGGTCAGAAGCTATACAGACTTTAGAGCAGGGACAAGATAAAATTATATAGAAGTAAAAATAAAAGAAATTAGGATAGAGAGAAATGCCCAGTTAGCAATCATAATCATGAATGTGAATGGTATGAACTTACCCATAAAACAGAAGTAGATAGCAGAAAGGATTAGAAACCAGAATCCAACAATATAGTGTTTACAATAAATGCATTTAAAACAGAGAGTCTTACAAAGTTAAAATAAAAAGCAGGAGTAGAGTCTATTGTTTAAGTTGAGGTAAAAAAAAAAACAGGTAGCTATCTTGCTAAATGGCACTATAGACAATGAAGCAATATAAATGTGCTCTCGCTCTCTCTCTCTCTCTCTCTCTTTCTCTCTCTCTCTCTCTCTCTCTCTCGCTCTCTTGCTCTCTCTCTCTCTGTCTCTCTCTCCTTCTGTGTGTGTCGGTCTGTCTGTCTCTCATTTATTTATTTGTTTGTTTGTTTATTTTGACTTTTGGAGGGAGGAAGGCAGGGGAATTGGAGTTAACTGACTTGCCCAAGATCACACAGCTAGTAAGTGTTACATGTCTGAGGCCAGATTAAAATTCAGCTCCTCCTGACTCCAGGGCCAGTGCTCTATCCATTGTGCCACCTAACCACTCCATCTCTGTCTTTTTGCAGATAGATAGAATGATAGATAGATAGATAGATAGATAGATAGATAGATAGATAGATATAGACATAGCAGACAAATCATTAAAGGGAAAACTGAGTTACAGGAGGAAATAGTAAGTAAAATTGTAGTAGTGGGTGACTGCAACTTTCCCCTCTCAGAGACAGAAAAATCTGACCATAAAATAAATAAGAAAGAAGTTAAAGAGATAAATAGAATTTTAGTAAATCTTTTTCTCAGTTACACATGACCCCTTCACAAAAAATTGATGATGTAGGGGTGGCTAGGTGGTGCAGTGAATAAAGCACTAGCCCTGGAGTCAGGAGGACTTGATTTCAAATCTGGCCTCAGACACTTAACACTTACTAGCCATGTGACCTTGGGCAAGTCACTTAACCCCAACTGCCCTGCCTTCTCCCCTCCAAAAAAAAAGTAAAAAAAATTGATGATGTATTAGGGTATAAAAGAGAAGCTATGTGGTACAGTGGATAGAGTGCCAAGCCTAAAGTCAGGAAGACTCATTTTCCTGAATTCAATTATGGACTTAGATATTTACTTGCTGTCTGACCCTGAGCAAGTCACTTAACAGCCTTTGCCTCTATTCCTTATCTGTAACATGAGATGGAGAAAGAAATGGCAAACTGAACTAGTACCTGTGCCAAGAAAAGCCCAAATGGGGTCATGAAAAGTTGGACATGACTGAAATGATAGAACAACAACAAATAGGGCATAAAAATCTCTCAAACAAATGCAGAAAAGCAGAAATATTTAATGTACTTTTTTCAGATCATGATGTAATAAAAATTATATACAAGAAAATGGTGTGAAACACATATTAATAAGTATTTGCAAGCTAAAGAATTATCCTAAAGAATGAGTAGGTCAGAGAACAAATCATGGAAAAAATCAATTTTATTAAATGACAATGAGACAACATATACAATTTGCTGAATATGGCCAAAGCAAAGCTTAGGAGAAAATGAATATCTTTACATTCATATGCCAATTTTAAAAAAATAAAGAGCAGATTGATGCATTGGACATGTAACTAAAAAAAGAAGGAAAAAAGCAAATTAAAAATCACTAATTACGAAAATTGAAATCCTGAAAATCAAAGGAGAGATTAATAAAATTAAAAGAAAAAATTGAACTAATAATGAAAGTAGGAGATAGTTTTATGAAAAAATAATAAAATAGATAAACCGTTAATTAAATCATTTTTTTAAAAAGAAAAAAGAAAACCAAATTATCAGTATCAAAAAAGAAAGGGTTTTTGTGACTGGTGAAGATGAAAGTAAAGGAATAGTTAGGATGTTTTTGACCAATTATTTGGCAACAAAATTGACAATGTGAGTGAAAAGGATGAATACTTACTGCAATATAAACTGCTCAGATTAACAGAAGACGAAATAAAATATTTGAATAACCATATCTTAGAAAAAGAAATTTAATAATATGTAAATGAGCTCCCTAAGAAAAATATCCTCAGAACCAGATGGATTTATAAGTGAATTTTACCAACAATTAATCCCAAAACCCTATAAACTATTTGAAAAATAGGCAAAGAAAGAATCCATTAAATTCCTTTTATGACAAAAACATGATTTTGATACAAAAATCAGGATGTGAGAAAACAGAGAAAGAAAACCATTGACCAGATTTCTTAATGAATATTGAAGCAAAAATTTTAAATAAAATACTAGTAAGGAGATAATAGCAATATATCACAAAGATTAGATACTATGACCAAGTAGGATTTATAATAGGAATACAGGGCTTGTTCAATTTATAAAACTCATAGCATAAATGTCCATATAAATAAAATAAACAACAGAAATCATATGATTATTGCTGTAGATACAGAAAAAGCCTTTGGCAAAAACACAACAGTCAGCTTTTACTACTACTACTGATAACTACAACAACAACAACAACAATAAAATTCATCTGGAAGAACAAAATATCAGGAATGTCAAGGTAATCAATAAAAAAATGTTGAGTTTATGGTCACACAGGATATAGAAAAGATCACAGGAAGCAAAATGGACAATTTTGATTTAAAAAAGCTTATGCACAAACAAAACCAATGCAGCCAAAATTAGAAAGAAAACAGAAAACTGAGGGTGTGTGTGTGTGTGTGAAAGTATGGCAAGTTTCTCTGATAAAGGCATCATTTCTCAAATAAATAGGGAACTGAGCCAAAGTCATAAAAATACAATCCATTTTCCAACTGATAAATGGTCAAAGAATGTTAACAGTTTTCAGAAGAGGAAATTGAATCTCTCAATAGTAACATTAAAAAAAATGCCCTAAAACACAACTGATTAGAGAAATCCAAATTAAGACATCCCTGAGCTACTACCTCATACCTATCAGATTGGTCAAAATGAAAGAAAAGGAAATGATAAATGGTGAAGGGGATGTGGGAAAGCTAAAGTACTAAGCACTGCTAGTAGAATTGTGAACTAGTCCAACTATTCTGAATGACAATTTGGAACTACCCCAAATACTATAAAACGTGCATACCCTTTGACTCAGCAGTACCCAAAGAGATCAAAGAGTAGGGAAAAGAAACTGTTTGTACAAAAATATTTATAGCAGCTCTTTTTGTGTTGTCAAAGAACTGGAAATCAAGGGAATATCTTTCAATTGGGGAATGACTTAACAAATTGTGGTATATAATTGTGATGGAATATTATTGTTATATGATAAATTATGTGCAAAATAGTTTCAGGGAAAAAAAGAACAATGGGAAAGATATATTTACTGATGCAAAATGTAGTGAATAGAACCAGGAGAACACTGTGCACAGTAACAGCAATATTAGAAGGATAATCAACTGGGAAAGAATTGACTACTTTGATTAAGATCCAGGACAATTCCAAAAGACTCATAATGAAAAATGTTGTCAATCTCCAGAGAGAGAACTGATGAACTCTGAATGCATATTGAAGCATATTTTATTTTATTCACTGTCTTTTCTTTTGCAATATGTTTAATATGGAAATACATTTACCATTACTTCAACTATATAATCAACATCTAGTCGCTTGCCTTCTGAAGGAGGGGAGTAGAAGAATGGAGGGAGAGAATTTGGAATTCAAAATTTTAAGAAATGAAAGTTAAAAGTTTTTTCACAGGTAATGGGGAAATATTTAATTAAATAAGTAAAAATACATTTTAAAATATAATACCTTATTACATTCTCATAGCAACCTTGGAAGGCTGGCACTACTATTATTATTCCTATTTTACATTTGAGGAAACTTGAGTTAGATAGAGACTAAGAAATTTTCTCAGGTTTACACAGCTAGTATCTGAGGATGAATTTGAACTCATGCCTTCCTGACTCCAGAACCATTACTTTATCTCCTGTGCCACCTAGCTGCTTCTATTTGAAAGAAAAAAAATCATGAATCTACACTTACCTGGTAAGATTCAATGCTGTCTTTATTAAAGATTGGGCATTTAGTTGCATTTCTAATTTCATGGTTCCTTTAGTCCAGAATCCCTAATCTGTAGATTTGCACACTGTTGAAGCATATGGTGTAATGTTAATGGAATCTGAAGATCTCCCATGCCCCTTTGTATTGGCAAGTAAGCAAGTATTTAGCACCTTGTATCAAGTTGGCACCTTGTTTAAGCTATTTAATTAACACAGAATTAGTTAACACCTTGGGAGGAAGTTGCTGATGTAATAGGAAGGGGCAGAATGGAGAGAAGCTGTACTGTATATAAGGTAGAGAACCAGCAGGAGAGTCAGATGTTCTCTCAGTGAGCAGCTGGAGGCTGCAACTTTTGCCAAAACCCTCCTTCTGGGAACTTTTTGCTGATACCCTCCTTCTTCAGCTTTTGCCTAGATCTTCCAAGAACCAGGCTGAGGAACTACTGTGAGTGAGAGAAGGATCCCTGCTTGAGGGAGCCTGTTCTATTGTGAAGGTGTGGGAATGTGGGTGTTCACTGCATTAACCGTGTGTATCAACTTCATGACTACTGTAATGACTTTGACTTTCTGGTTCTGGGACTCGGTTTTCTGGTATTTGAATAAAGGCTTTGGTTCTGCCCTGCATGTGGAGAGTTTGCTACATTTTGTGATTCACAACTATACCAACATCTTCATAACTACCATGGTGTTGTGAATATTGCTTTATTGTTACATATGGGAAGCATCAAAGAATATTTTCTTTCACATATTTTTTTTTCTCCACCCAGAGTTCCTTTTTGGAAATCTAAAAGTATATCTCACATCTAGGTCTCTATACATGTTGGTAAAGAGCAAATGGAGCCAGCTTCAACTGGCTCATGAGAGCCAATTCAAGTTAAATTTTCAGTGTGAACATTACACCTTGGTAATCAGTGAATGCTACAAGTAAATTTACTGTTTTCTTAACTGTATAGATTTTAAGAAAGTGATGGAAAAATGTGAATAATGCATTTTAAACTAAAAGGAGAGTCACTGTTGATACTGTGAATATTGCACGTTTGTTTTTGCTAAGAACCGGTTGTTAAATACATACCAACACATCCAAGGTAAATAGTTATGCGGATCCCAGGTAAGCAAACAAGCACAATACATTTATTAGATACAGGACAAAATTTATCCCATCCCATAGAAAATACAGTAAATACCTTTTCTGTAAACAGTATAGGAAACAAACAAAAAGACTTGAAGTAGCCCCATAACAATCTCTTTCCTATATCTGGAGAGTCATGCCTTCTACTGGAAAACAATGCAGTTCACCAAACTCATAGAACGACCCTGTGTCTTGGAGTCTCTCTACAAGACAATTAAAATTATGGTTTGCAATCATTCAGCCCTTTGACATTTCAGTGAGTCTATCGACCATAGAAATGGACTTAAGTTTCCAATGTAGTACTGGCTTAGATCCCACCAAATATGAAAATCAACTTAGCTTCTTTTTAAGCATAACACACACTGTTCAAGTAACACAGATACTGCTAAGTCAAAGTCTTTACTCTTGTTCCCTCATGACTTTATTTCCTCTCTGATCTTCTGATTTAAAACTACATGAGTTATCTCATTTTCCCTATTGGCCTAACATTGCTGAAATTATTACCTTTCAGTAGAAGGTTAAATTCTAGAAACATCAAAATTGCTGTTGCTAGATAGCTAATTCCCAAAGATGCTACTGGAGAGAAAAATACCCCTTCTCTCATGAGGTCAGATTGTAGTTTCATGCTGCCTGGAAAACCCCCATTCTACCACCCCAAATGCTGGGATTTTGGACCTCCTACCCTTTGGCAACATGGTTTCCTTTTTCATAGCCAGTGAAATGTGGTCATTTCATGTCATGTGGTTGAAAAATTACTTTACTGCCTGTCCAAGACTGAAGCAAAGAATCAGGGGTCTATGGTATTTCCAACAATGTGGCTGAATGCATGAGTGTCTCTGACCCAATATTGTTATTGTTATCTCAGAGTGTTCCAGAGTAAGGGGTGTCCTCCATACTCCTTAAGATTGTAGGGTCCATTTTAGTTCTGGTTCTCTTGTAGGTTCTCTCAGAGGTAGGGGAAGAGAGATGCATGTGGGAAAGCAGCTAGAGCTTTATTAAGCCATTACCCCTTCCCTATGTAGATATTTTGACATTAAAGGAGTGGGAGGGAAGAATGTTTGTATAACGAAGACTGATAAAAAAAAATCAACTGGAAAACAACATAGTTTCTCAGTAAAAATATTGAAGAGTGAAATAGAGTGGTTTGAGGGCTTGAGATAGAATTGGCCATGGATAAATGTACTGAAGATAACTTTTTGAAAGGAGAACACTGAATGAGATTATGATGATTGTAGGACTCATTTGCATTTTACTGGGTGGTTTTTTTTTTAGCGTTTTGAAAGTTACAATTAAGAAATTGTACATCAATAACTATTTGGGGATGAGATTAATATTTTATAAGAAATGCTGGGGTCATGACTGGTAGAAAGTGTAATTTTTGAGTTTCACATCATCCATTAGAAGTATTCACTGCTTATAAAGATGACCTGATTTTAAAAAGCTCTGGTACTTTCAAACAAATCTTTGATATCTTGTAAGCTCATTGAATTGAAGAGGGAACCACTTTGCTCAACCCACATAAGCATTTCTTTTTGTATAAATTGTCACATTTCACTTGTACATTTATATTCAGATAAGTGAGGAAAAATTGGAATATTTTCCCCCTTTTTATCTCAAATTAATCAGACAATTCCTCTAAAATTCTTTCCCTTTTCAAAGTGTAGATCTGACCACAGCATGAAAACTTTCCACAGGGTGTTTTTTCATACTGACACATTTGATTATAGGATGAAGGCTTAAGTAAAAAAAAAAAAATCACAGACTTTGAAGGTCTAACCACTTATCCACCTATTTTTAAGCTTGAAAAACTATTTCACATGATGATAGGATCAAAGTGATGTGACCAATGGATGATATTTCAGTATTCCTCCTACCACACATAACCATCAATAAACCTGTCACTCTCATATTTTCTCACTACCCACCCTTCTCAGAGTATCTCCATAGACCACTTTAATGGGGTAGACTGTGAAATACTATGTTGGTGGCCAGAGTTCTCAGAAGTATATAGTTTCACAGGAAAAAAAACAAGTCTGAGGTGTTTTTTTCACTCTTGTTTTGGGCAGAAAGAACACTTTATTTTGCCATTTTGATACAAAATCAGAGCATGAAATCACATTGACTTCATATGTCATGTCTTCATATTCCAGTACTCTCCCAGTGAATTAATGACTACCTTTATGGATGTCTTCCTCAAAGATGAAACTTTTTGGTACTTGGAATAAATAGTTATCCATTGATTTTCTGCTGCAAGATTGCTCTCACTCTCTCTCTCTCTCTCTCTCTCTCTCTCTCACACACACACACACACACACACACACGCACACACACACACATACACACACACATACTTTCAGAATCAAAAGCGGCATTATAGGCCTTTTAATTTAACCCATAGCTATATACTCTTCACAAGATCATCTATCTTTCCCTTACATCATGACTAAATCTGCCTATTGGCAAACTATCCATTGCTCCCAGGTCTATCATCTAGGGCCAAGCCAAATGCCTCCTAGAGGGCAAGGAGTGTTTTGGCTCTTCTTTGTATCCCTAGCACTTAGCACAAATCCTGGAACACAGTAAGTGATAGGGATGGGAATTGAAACTGTGATTTCAATACTGCAGAAAACTCCCAGGTAAGGCAACTCCCTCTATCAAACCTTGTCAACACCTTTGATGTAAACTTAGAGTCCAAAGAAACTTGAAGAGTTTCTTAAAACACTGAGATGATTTGCCCAGGGTGGTATAGCTAGGATGTATCTGAGAGCTGGCCTGAACCCAGCTTTTCCTGGCTTGCAGGATACCTATCTATTCATACTGCCTCTCAATGCATAGAAAGCTTAATAAATGTTTGTTCATTGATTTTTTTTTATATAAAACAATCGTGTACAAAAATCTATTAGTTGCCTTTAGTGTTTTGCTTTTCTTTATTCATGACAGATGCCAAGACAAAAACAATACATTGTATCTAATCCATTTTAATGTTACTTGGGACCTGAGGACCCCCAAAAGCCTTTGGTAGCCTCTGGAATAATACAGAAGAGGTTTAATCCTTGGGACCTAAACCTAATGGGTTCAAATTCTCTGAAGTATGCTAATACCTCCATACCAGAGTAAAAATCCAGAGAAATCTTCTAAATATAGCTTAGGTATGTTTCACATCTACAATTTCCCCAAATGTAGTTCAATGGCCTCCTCCTAAAACCACAATAAAAGCATAAAATGAATATCAAATGAGGAACAATTTTTCTTCCTCCACAACAGAAAATGTACAGGATACAGAAAGAAGACCCACAGGCAAAGATGAACAAATACAAGAAACAAAACCTTTGAAAAGCCAATTACTCATTATAATACCCAGAAATTCGAAGATGCTTTATTGAATAGATGAGTACATTTTTTTCCATTCATCTTGGGCATGTAGTGTTTGAGATACTCCCACCAGTTATCCTGGGAAATCAACAAGGTCCAGATCTCATGACCAGCCAGGGCATGTTCTTCAGTTGCAGAGATTTCCTGTTTAGTGGTCCTCTTCTCATCTACGAATTGTGTTTAGGAAATCATCTTGTTCTTGGCGACTAGTACCTAAATCTAAAATTCAGGAATTCTCAGCTCCAGATTACCAACAAAGTAATTTCATTAATATGGAAATGCCAATTTCTCAGGATCTCTAGTCACTGACCTTTACTTAGGAAAAGAAACAAAAATGTAGAAGGCATTAAGGAATTTGGAGGTCCAGTCTCAGTATCATCTTTGCAAGAAAATGTCATGTTTGCCATGAGCTTCTTAGGTCAATTGCCATTGCTTCTGTCTGGGAATAAGTGAGAAAGAAATAGGCTCCTGCCCTTGCTGCACTTTAATCTGGGACAACTTGGCATATGGAGTTTTATTGTTCATTCTTATAGACTACCTGGAGGGTATGTCATCTGACAAGAATCCATGCCCCCTAACTCTCAGGTACCAATCATTTACAGACCCATAGGGCCCAGTAAATGGCTACAAATCAGAGTTCTTTTCAACAAAGGACAGGACACATACCTTGTCAAGATGCTTGGAGCTTGTGTTAAATTCCTTGGAAGGTAACTACTTCTTACAAAGGTACACATCCTTCAATCTCATCAAAATAAATGAAGGTATTGAACAAATTGACTGAAGGTTCTCTCCATTGACCTTGCTATCTAATGAAAGGGAAAAATTACTTCAAGCTCTATTTTCCAAGTTGTGAATACATAAGAGCCCATTTGGAGTCTGAACTCTGTCCTTCATTCCTTGAGTGACCCTGTGGGGTACTTTACCTCTCTGGGTCATCCATTGTGAACTTATAGGGATGGACTAAACTAGATGATCCCAAAGGTATAGGGGATGCTTAAGATGGTGCCCCTTACAGTTATAATATTTCATAACTTTGGGAATCAGACAATGTCAAGAATTGAAAAGCTTTGGACCTGAAATAGACCAACAACACCCATCCTCTTCATTCTTTCTTCAGGAAGAATTTGGTCCAGAAATAATTTGAAGAAAAGAAATAAATAGCATGCTTTATAGCAAATTAACAGTTAGAGATAAAGATTAGTAAGAAGTCCTGAAATGGACTCAGATGTCAAAGTATATTCTCAGTAGGAAAAATCTGGGAATCCAGAGACTGAATTTCTGGGTGATGGTAAGATTTTTATTGATTTTTTTAATTACCGTTATGTATTGCTTAAATCTGCACCATAAATCTCTGACTCTAAAATTGTTCTTTGAGACTCATATGTCCTATTCTGTTCTGTATCCATTCATTACTAACTCCCATGACATGTTCTTTAGAATGCAGTGGATATTAGAAATGAAATTCACATCACACCTTGACTGGATGAAGTCTCCTCTTATCTTCCTCTTGACTTCTACAAAGAAGATCCCAAAACTCACCGGATTAATCCTATAAATTAAAGTTAAACTGTCATTCATTATCAATATGAATGCTGGGTAATGGGTCATGAGTATCTTCTGTGAGTATATAGGGATAGGGACTGAGCTAGTGACTTCATTGTTGTAGGGACCCAGGTGAGGCAATTCTCTCTCCCACCACAAGTTAGTATTTTCTCCAGTTGACAATCTTAGAGAGCTGTCTAATGCATTTATAACTTAAATGATTTAGCTAGAGTCATACAGTCAGTACACGTTCATGTCAGAATTCAAATTTAGGTCTCCTTGGCTCTGAAGCTGACTTTCTAACCTCTCTACCTTACACCCTCACAAGTAGCAAGCAATTTATGATTTAAGATTTTTGCAGAGAAGTATGCATAAAACAGTGCATTAAATTATCCTGAGTCATCTGATAAAAAGAGAATGAGAGCAGAAGTCCCTGAGGAAAAAAATGGAGTCTTTCACAATAAAAAGTATTTCTCTTAAAACATAGTGTTTTGTTTTGCCATCAGTATGACCATTGAACAAACAAGACAGGGCAAGTCAGCCTGTCCCCTAGCAATACTCTAGTACACTCCTCAGTGAGGAAGCTAAAGAACTAGTCTTGCAAAAAACTACTGTGAATGGAGAAATCCAACTAATCTATCAACAAGCATTTCATAAGAGCCTACATGAGAACTAGGTTCTGAGGATACAAAGCCCTTGCACTCAAGGAGTTCAATAGCTCAGGAGACAGATTGTCCATATGCAAATATGAATGAATTGACTAAGCAATTACTATATACACATAGAAAAACACAAACAGAAAAAGCAAGAAATTCTCAGTTCTCAAGGAGCTTACATTCTAATCAAGACAACACGAATAGGAGGTTTCAGCTGCAAACCAGATAGAAAGGCCCTGTGGTCCTTAGGGAATAGCAGCAAAGTAGGTTGTAGTGCATCTTCTTTAATACCATTTTTACCAATAACACCAAATCCGTTTCTGATGTTGAGCTTTTTTAACAGTGCTAATAACTTTGGAAGAAAGAACTTTCTTTTCTGCATCTAAGGAGGCAAGGATTCCATAGCATCAGCAGAAAGAATTGCTAACTTTCATTTCCCTGAGGGCTGCTTTCCTGGATGATGATTGCAAGGATTAAAAAGGAAAGAGGGTCAAAGATCTTGGCGTCATTGGTAGTTCCAGGGATTTTTTAGTGACATGAACTTTCTCCACTCCTCTCTCCTTCAGGTTCTTTCATTACAGAAAATGAATACAACATCATTTGAAAGGTGTGGGAAGGCACCCACAAATGTAAGTAAAAAGGAAAGATTTCATGTAAAAGGTGGTCTTTCAGCTGAACTCAGGGAAGAAAGAGATCAGTGTGTGCGAGAGTGGTCAGATGAGGCATCAAGGTGGGCTAGAGTCTTGCTCTTATGTCTTTCAGAGGAATGGATCTTCCAACATCTCCAGTGGATCAGCAATCTACTGCTAGGTTACCTGGAATCGCCTTCAAATTGCTTTCAGGTC
Source organism: Pseudochirops cupreus (assembly GCA_028627135.1). NCBI lineage: Eukaryota > Metazoa > Chordata > Mammalia > Diprotodontia > Pseudocheiridae > Pseudochirops > Pseudochirops cupreus. The sequence continues at coordinate 495,774,025 of CM053580.1, forward strand.
AGGTTTATCATTTGTAAATCCCTATAAATGTAGTAGGATTCAAAGGTAATAGGCTCACTCTTGCTTTCTGCTCATGATTTAGCAGGGAACCTCTAGCATTTTTTATCTTATTCACTTTTACTACCAGGATCCCAGGACAATTTAATGTCAGGGTCTTAAAACTTCTGAAACAGCAATGTCTGCGAAATAGGACAGAGCTGTTAGACAGTTATTGTCAAAAACAGGAATTATTAACTTGTAAGAGAGGAAATTTTGTACAGCCTTCTATGTGCTCTGTGCATAAAACCTTAAGCACTATGAAGACAGCATGGTATAGTGCAACACATGATGACCTTAGAAGCAAAGAACTCACGTTAAAATTTGATTTCTACAATTCACTACCTGAGTGACCATTGGCAAACCAGTAAACTCCTCCATGTCTGTTTCCTCATTAGCAAAATAAAGGATTTAGACTGCATGAGAGCTATGATCTTTTCCTCTTCTAAATTCATGATCCTGTAATAACAATTTATTGAGAACATTTCCAGATTATGAAACAAACTCTCTATATGTGTACATGTATTGTCTCTTACAGTGGCTGCTTTGTGCTAAAGACTACCCAAATAATTGCCTCTGCCCAATTTGTACCATCAGGTTTTCACCATATAATATCATCTGATGGTTTCCACAGCTTCATTTCTCCCTGGTTTCCTTTATCACTCAGCTCAAGAGTCTTTCCTGCTCCAAATACCGCCCCCCCCACACACACACACACAAACCAGTGTCACTTTGTACCTATTTTACATCTAACCTTTTTATGTACATATTTTAATTTCTGTTAGTATGTAAACTACCTGAGGATAGAGATCATTTAGCTTTGCATTCTCACCACCTAGTACAGTGGCTGGCAAATTGTGCTGATTTACTAAATGTGTGTTAATTGCTTGAATGCAGACATAGCATTCTCTGCGTCCCCCCCAAAAAAAACAAAAAAAACCTTATATAACACAAATCCTAAACCTTTGAGATGCTGTTCTTAATTTGATCCTTCTACTGAAGCAATATGCTTAAAGCTACACTATCAACTTTAGGGGCCCCTGAAACTCTGCACTCTAAAGTTACTAATAACTTCTTGATGGTCAAATTTTTCACTCCTCATCCTTCTTAATCTCCTGCGACTTTTAATATTAATTATAGCTAACATCTAAAGTGCATTTACTATGTGCCAGTCAGTGTGCTTAGTGCTTTTACAATGGTCTCATTCAATCCTCACAACAACTCTGAGCGGTAGGTGCTATTATTATCCTCATTTTACAGATGAAGTTAGGTGACTTGATAAAGATCCCACAACTAGTAAGTGTCTGAGGTCTTCCTGACTCTAGGCCTAACATTCTATCCATTCTACCACCTAACTGCCTCATTTCATTCTAATACTATCAATCACCCACTTCTCCATGATGCCCTTTTCTCACTAGGTATTGGGGTTACTTCTTTCTCCTAGCTATCCTCCTATCAATCTGATCATTCTTCTCAGTCTCCTTTCACAGCTCTTCAGGTCACATCTGATAACACCATGGTTGGCCCATTGGGCTTTGTCCTGGACCCTCTCCTTTTTTCCTCAAAATTCTTTTTTTTTTTAATATGAGATTCTTTATTAAATTTTTTTGAGTTACATCTTTTCTCCCCGTCTTTCCCCCGCCCACCACCCCAAAACAGCCATCCCAGTATTTCCCCCCTCC
>CM053580.1:495776242-495794214 GCA_028627135.1 Pseudochirops cupreus
ACTTTAGTGGGAATTATCTTTGTGTGCGTTTTGGAGTTCCAGGATTGGTTTAGAGTCCTATTTTATGGGTATTTTGGGGTGGCTATGTGAGAGCTGCGATATGTTGCTGCTTCTACGCCGCCATCTTGGCTCCCCCTGAAAATTCTTTCACTTGGTTATCGCCTCAGCTCCCATGGAGTCAATCATCCTCCTTATTATGCTGATTTTCAAGTCAACTTACCTAGCCCCAACCTCTCTGCTGACCTCTAGTCTCTCACCTCCACCTCCCTATTAGACATCTTGACTTGGACATCCAGTAAATAGTTTAAATTTCCTACAATCCCTCCTTTTCTTCCTAACTTCCCTATTTCTGTTGAGAGTACCACCGCCCTCACAATTTCAGTCATCCTTGATTCCTCACTGTCTCTTATCCCCACACTGCTTACCTCCCTCCAAGACTCCATTCCTAATTCCCACCTCATCTGCTTCTGTATTCTCTCTCAGTCCCTCTGCCATTTGCCTCTATACTATCTGTATCTTATTAAAGTCTGATTAAAGCATTACTCTTCCACTTTCTGCCATCATGGTCTTTTCCAATTAGTACCCTTCCCCTTCCCCCCCTCCCAAAAGCGTCAAGCATACTGCCATCTCCTCAACCGAGAAGACACCCTAGTAGTTCTACTCTCTTAGTTATAAATTAAGAACACAAAGACTGAGACTATATGTTTTTCATAGCTGCTCTTACCCTGAACAAGTAAGGCACGATAAATTCATGGGTAAAAGCAGGATGGATAGCTGAAGAACCTTGCATGCACTTCCTTGAGATGTTTACCTTTTTCCTAGGTTGCAATAAATCAATTAATTATTCTTTAAATAATTGACAATTCAATATTCATAAGATATTTTGAAAATTCAGCAGCACTCCCTGATAACCAGGCTTGAATGTTCTCTTTTGTATTCATTTCTTCAATGAGAGATTTGACGTATGTATTTTACTATGATGCTGTTTTCAATGAACATTTTACTTTGCTACATTAATTCAAGGTCAGTGTTTGTGATTTCTCTTACATATCTTGAAGAGTTTCATACTAAGAAAAGGAGCTAATGGAAAGAATATTGGGTTTTGAGTCATAAACCCTTAGTTGGATCTCAGGGACACTACTGTTGCATTCTGGACAAAACCTCTCCTACTTACCAACAGTGCAAACTTGGACAATGTTTTTAACTTTTTTGGGCTTGTTTCTTTTTTTTGTAAAAGATGGAGTGGGTCTTGGTGATGATTAGTAGTGGAGTAGTAGAAAGCACAGTGGATTTGGAGTCAGAGGACCTGGTTCAAATCCCACTTCAAATCCCACTTATGAGCCATGTTAAGAAAATGTCCCAGCTCACAAATAATTAGACCCAAAGATCATAACTAGTCATAAATGTTTTGTGGAGGCTAAGCTAACCTGTTTGACATTTCCATGTAATCCTCAGATCTTTAGATATAGTACCTTATTTGAAAATGTCCAGTAGACAGAAAAGCAATGTGCACTGTTTATAATGTTGGTGGTTCTAGTTTTATTTGTCAGGATGGCCAAAAGTGCTCCTCTTCCTTCACTGAATAGACATGGGAGTAGCCATGAAAGTCTGAAGAAAGAATTATGTTCATTAATATTTTGTTAGCCTATATTTCTCATTGTGTGTAAGGTATTGATGGTAATTTTATAGTTCCTATTAGACAAGACAGGGAGGATCCTGAACTAAAATGTCACCGATTCTTGAGGGCTTGCAGCATCTGGCCCCCATCACTATGTGTAACAATCACCACTGCACCAGAGGTGTGACCAATGGTCAAGACAGACTACACCCAACTGGATTGCTTAATACATGCATAACATGTCAAAAGCGTAGAAATACTCAGTAACACTGTTGCTCCATTCTATGCACCCTGTTGTGCTCAGGCATCTGAAAACAAGCATTTTCTTTGTTTTTCCTTTTTTAAAAAAGATTCAGACACCAACATCTGGATTCAAATTAAAAACTCATGAGTTTTGGTTTCAAACCCATCATGTACTCAAACTGTATGATTTTCTACAAGTCCCTAACCTATTCTGCAATTCAATTTACAATAATATTTCAATTATCTATAACCCAGAACAGTTGTCATCCCCTGTCAATTCTCCATTCACAGATGCTCTCGTATCAGTCCCTTCTTTCTGCACAAATACCCACCACTATAATTCCTACCATCATCTTTTCTTGATGAATGCCATATTCTTCTTATTAGTTTCTCTGTTTTCAATGTCTTCCCAAGGCTCCAAATAGCTGCCAAAATAATCTTTCTAATATATAGACCCAAACATATCACATCCCTCGTCAAAAAGCTGCTATTAACCTATTACATCTAGAATAAAATACTAGTATATATTTTTCATATATCCTGTCATGAAAAGAACTTCATATGCTGGCTCCCAAACAAGCTATCCAGACTTAATTCATCAGACTTTCCTTTAGGTACTCGATAGTGCCCATTCTTTCAAAAATCAATAAACAAGAATTTATCTAGTGGCTGTTATGTTCCTAGAGCTATGCTAGGTCTTGGGGATGCCAATACAAAAGGAACTTTCATTCTAATAGGGAGGATATTCTCTAGGTAACTAATTAACAAATAAATTCCCCATCTCTATTAGATATTCTCTCCTCATTTTTGTCCTCCTTCAAAAGCACAGTTGCCTCCTCCAGCAAAGACTTCTCTAATGTCTCTGGTGGTTTTCTTTCTCCCCTTTTGTATATCATTTCATAGATTTAAACAAGGAAAGGACTACAGAGTTAATCTAGTCCAAACTTCTCATTTTACATGTGGAAGAAATGAGACCATGGAGGACAAGCGACTTGCCCAGGATCAAACAGAGTAAACATTAGATGCAAGGTTTGGATCCAGATTATTTGACTTTAAATTGAGTGTTCTCTTGCCATGTATCACTTGGGAAGTCTATCTGTCTCTTTGGTTCACATGTAACATCTCCCTCCACCAGCAAAATATGAGCTCTTTGATGACAGAGACTACTTTGATTTTGTCATTGTTTCACATATGAGAGTGGTGTGATAAGTACTATTTAAGTTGAATGTGGTGAAATCCAACACATCAAAACTCATAATTCATTTGGGTTTTGTGGTGGCAATTGTTTTTCAAAGGGTTTTTTTTTTTAGGGAAAAACTTTCTAAATTTTAGAGCACTATAAAAAATAAGAATAATTATATTTAACTCCATTTCTCTTAGGAGACATATGACAACCCAGTGACAGGGTTTTAATAAATTTTTAAAAAGACTTTGACTTTCAAGCCCTTTCAAAAATAGTCAATTAGATGTGTTATCTAGATGGAAGAGAAAGAAGGAAGAAAAAAACCCCCACTCCTCCAGTATAAGCCTTTAGCAAATACCTGGAAGACATACAAGACAAAATCCCAATTAGTAATCTAAGGGGAAAAAAATCAATGAGTCATTTTTTCCAGCCCAGGTCAACATAGTGGAGACAGACAGAAGTCTGTGGATGCTGGAGATGGGATCTGGCTAAGGAGCTCAGTATGTGGAACATTCCAGTATCTAATGAATGAAAAAGGACTTATGCTTTATACCATCACAAGAAAAAGTCCTAGGAGCACCCCATATGAGTGCATCAGAAGAGATGCCATCTGAAAGCTCTGGAGATCACTATTTCTGGGTCACATATCCAGGTTAGACTAAGGTAATTACCTTGGTCCTGGGTTTAAGGAAAGATTACAGGCATTAGGCTGTGTGCTACATAAAGGGGAAGGTCAGAAACAAGCAGTAGTTGTTTGATCCAGACTCCATGAGAAGAGCAAGGACATAGTTCTAGCTTCCAATTCAATCTAAATTAAAGCCTGCAGTAAAATCAGCAAGGCAGAAATCCTGCAAAATTTTCCCGACGAAAGATAGGGGCTGAATTCAGAAGCAGTCTACTGGAACTTCTAACCAGGGACAAGTACACAAGACCTGTTGCTCAGATCCAAACTTAGATAAGGGAATGGCAGAGCTAAAACCAGAGGGTGAGGGGAATAATAAAATATTGCCCTGGATCACACCCTTTAGGAGCACTGAAGGCTTTTAGATACTTATTCTGGTGTGTCTTGTAGATCCCAGAATAATGCAACACTCAATACCCGCAAGAATCACCTAAATTCAACTGAGATACTCCCCCCCATGTTCTGACAGGGAACAGAGTCTGGCCCTAACATAGAAGTCAGAAAGAAGGTTGGAAAAATGAACAATAATACAAATAATCCAACCATAGTTATTAGGGTAACAAGGAAACTCAAGTTATAAAAAGTCAAAAAACAAGAGAGTGACTCCAAAGTATCTACAAAAAATATTTCATTGAAAACATAATTTGGGTTCAAGCACAACCAGAATTCCTGGAAAAGATAAGCAAATTTTAAAAAAAGGAGTGCAGTTAAAAACTTCTTTCTAAAACCATTTAAAAAAATTTTAAAGCAAAAGATTAGTAGAGTTAAAAATGGGAAAAGAAATGGGAGCCATGGAAAAAGAATTAACAACTCAGAACAAGCCGTATTGATCAATTCTAGTTGACCAAATATAATGATTCCTTGAAATATCAAGAAATATTAAAACAAGTCAAAAGAATGGAAAAAAGTAGATGAAAGCGTAGGCTGGATGGTAGCAAAAACAAGTGACAAAAACAGCAATGAGAAAAACATAGCAGAAACAGATTGAACAAAAGATAATTTAAGAATCATCTCTCTTTTTCTTGTTTTGTTTTGTTTCCTCTTTCCCACTGTTCATTCCATTGGTTATAATTCTTCTTTACAACTTGACTAATGTTTAATGTGAAGGTATTTGGAGATCCTGTATTTGATTGCGTGCCGCCATGGCGGGGGTGGGGCGAGAAGGGGAGGAGAGCGAGGGGGAGAAAATTTGAAACTCAAGGGACTGTGGAACTGAATGTTCTAAACTAAAAGTAAATTATTAAATTGATAAAAATAAAAAAGAAATTGAAAAAAACCTGAATGCTATGACAAAAAAAATAAAAACCTGGACTTTATATTTCAAGAAATTATGTAAGAAAACTGCATAGATCTCTTAGAACCAGAAGGCAAATTAGAAAGAGAAAAGTTTTCACCATACACTTCCAGAAAGAAATTTCAAAAATAAAAACTCCTAGGAATATTTTAGTCAAAAGACAGAAGATTTTTGGAGAAGCATTAGCAAGATTCTTATAATGTTATATATCAAAGCTTGCTGGGAGCTGCATTTGTACCAGTTTCCTAAACAAGATCTGAGTGCCTAATCCAGCTTGTTAGCTGACTTTGTACAGGCCAAAAGCTAAGAATGTTTTTTTTTTCTATTTTTTTTTAATATATAAAACCTTCATTTTAATATGTATCTTGCTGGCCTCTTATACAGAAACACTAATGTACACATAGCCTATATCACGTACCTCACACTATTACTATTCAACTGCCTTTTTTTTATACTTCTATGTGAATGGCCTATAGGCATCTTAAACTCCATGTGTCCACAGAAGAACCCATTATAATATCTAGTATTTATATAGTGCTTTAATATTTGCAAAGTAAATATTAATTCACTTTATCCTAACAAGAACCTGATAGTTAGAAACTATTACTATCCCAATTTTATAGAAGAGGAAACTAAGACAAAAAAGTCATATGACTTGCCCAGGATCACAGAACTAGTAAGTGTCTGAGAATGGATCTTGACTCTAGCTCCAACTGCTTAATCTCCTCACCTACCCCCCAACAGAGATCTGACCATATCACAACCTCCTCCACCTCAATAAACTCCGGGGACTCCCTACTCCTCCAGGGTCAAATAGAACACCCACTGCCATTTCAAGCCCTTTACTACTTGGTTCCTTCCCACCTTTCCAGTCTTCTGACACTTCACACTCCATCATGTTCTCTACAATCCAGTGGCACTGGCCTACTGTAGCACCAACACAATATTCAAAGCACCTACAGCAGCTTTGAATACACCAACATAATTCTGAATTGCAAAATATAACCAACTCTCCATATGGAAGACAGAACCAAAACATTTATTCAAACTCCAGAAAGCTGAATCCCAAGACCAGCAAGCCAAATCCATCATAGCAACAAAGAAATCTATACATAATAACAATTCAGGGGGTACTGCCATCCCCAAGCCTTCTCCCTGCTAGGGCCTTCCCACAAACAAACACTCATAACTTCCTGCCTACTTCCTCTCTCTCCCTCAGCTCTAACTACTCTGACCAACTTCCTCCCACCTCTACTCCATCCTTCCTTCTCCACCCCCTTCCTGCTCTACCTATTTGGCAAGCTCCTCCCACCACAGACTCATGTGACTCAGGCTTCCATGTGACTCAAGCAGGTCACATGGGGACAGATTACTAATGTCTTTAAATACCTAGAGTATTCTATATTTGATCTTGAAAGTAATAAGGGGACAGCTAGGCGGCCCAATGAATAAAAGACCAGCCCTAAAGTCAGGAGGACCTGAGTCTGAATTTGGCCTCAGATACTTGACACTTGACTAGCTGTGTGACCTTGGACAAGACACTTAACCCCAACTGCTTTGCCTTCCCCCCTCCAAAAAATGTAATAGGAAAGCAATGGAGCTCTTTATTTTATTTTATTTTATTTTATTTTATTTTATTTTATTTTATTTTGGCAAGGGGGCACGGCAGATGTGGCTTGGTCAGACATGAATCTTAGGAAAATTACTTCAGCAGCTGAGTGGAGAATGGATTAGAGTAGGGAGAGACCTTAAGCAAGGGGATCGGTGAGCGGCTGTTCCAATAGTCCTGGAATTAGATGATGAGAATATCCATCAGGATGGTGGCTGTATGAATGGAGAGAGGGGGACAGAGAAATACTGTGAAAGTAGAAACAAGAAGACTTAACAACAGATTGGACATGTATGAGAGAAGAGTTGAGGATCATACAAAGGTTACAAACCTCTGTAAAGACAGTGATGCCCTCAAAGATAATGGGGAAGCTTGGAAGAGGATAAGGTTCAGAGGTCCTGGGCGTGTTGAATGTGAGATGTTTATTGGTCATCCAGTTTGAGATATCCACGATGCAGTTGGAGATCTGAGACTGGAGTTCAGGGAGTGGTTAAGATTGGTTGTATAGATCTAGATATCACTTGCATAGAGCTGACCACTGAACCTATGGGAATTTATGAGATCACCAGGAAAGATGGCATATATAGGCAGAAGAGAAGACCCAGGGCAGAACAAATCACTTTATAAATTTGATCTATTATTAATGACTGTCTATTTGCTAAATAAATGAATGAAGAAAGGTATATTTCAACTAACCATATTGTTCTATTCTCCAGTCTAAATTCTGGTTGATTAAAATGTTGTTATATAAAATATGTATGTATACATACATATATAAGTATGTACATGTGTATGTATAGATTTAACAGTACTCAAATTTTCTATAATTTTATAACACATGAAAATAATGAAGTGTGAGCTGAAGCTATCCCTGGAAAAGTCAGACAGCTTGTTTACATGGTACACATCCTCACAAGGTGCCTAAGAAAACATAATAGATTTGTATCTCTATACAAAAAGAAGGAAAGGGTTGAGGGAAGAGTGATATAGGAAACAAATTGAACTCAAACAAAGAGGACAAAATGTTACAAAAATTTGAACATCAATTTTGGTTTTGCTTTTTTATCCCTCCCCTCCTTAAGTTCTTAGTCCAAGTGGATCACCCTGGGATGTCTCATGGCAGAGACATTCTTGATCTTAGCTGCCCACTAGAATATCCTAACCTCCTCTTGGCTTTCAGGAGCTTTGTTGAAAATTGCTATCATTTGTGCTTTTCTCCCAATGAGACAAAGAACACGGCATTTGAAAAGGTCAAATATTTTTTTTTTCCGCCCACCCCCCTGCTGTAAGAAAACTCCACCCGCTTGGCACAACTAAATCATTAACGGGAAAGCAGTATTTTGCAACAGGGGAGAATACTGAGAGTTCTCAGAGCACCATGCATCTGCCTCTTGGCATCTCAACTAAACTAAGAACAATTTTATGAGGATTGGCACCCAAGGGTTATGACTGTGAGAAAAGTGTTATTTCTCAAATTGGCTCTACTCTAGCGGAGAAGACTGCTGCAGGAGCCATTACATTAGCAGTCAATCCCTGGAGGTCTTCAGGCAGTGACACTGTATAACCTGCAGGGGCAATATCATGTAATGAGAAGGACCCTGGCTTTGGGTTGAGAAGACCTAGGTTTGATTCTTAGCTTCTGCTAACTAACCATATACCCTTTTTCAAGTTATTTCTCTTTGAGCCTCTGTATTCTCACAGTTAAATTAAGAAGTTTGACAAGATTTTATCTGAAGTCCATTGTAATACAAAATCCTATGATTCTATGAACCCAAGGAAACCACTCTAGCTTTGTGATTTTGTGAGGAAGAAATTGAAATCATTTCTATGGAGATAAGTTGCCTTGACCACATACTAACATGAAGAATGAAAAATGTGCTCTTGGATGTGGCTTATAAGGGAATTTATTTTGCTTGAGAATACTTATAGGATATAAAGGTCCTGTATTTCCTCCCCTTCTCCCTTCCTTCCTTCTTTCCTTTCTTTTCTTTTCTTTCCTTTTCTTTTCTTTCCTTTCCTCTCTCCCCCTCTTTATATATATATATATATATATATATATATATATATATATATATATATGTGTATGTATGTATGTATGTATGTATGTATGTACAGAGATATACATTACATTTATACACTATGTGTACTCATATATACACACATACACACACACAATATATGAGAACATAGAGAAAAATAAATACTAGATAAATTGAAAAAATATATTCAAAAAAGGATGCACCTTAGATTTTTTAAAGATCCTAGGTCATTAAGAATAGTTTGACATCCATTAGAAAGTCACTTGGCTTCTTTATTTTGATAATATTTTAAAATGTGACCTGTTTACCTTCAGGACACTAGGTCATTGTCTTCCTCAGAGTAGCAGAAAGGCAACCAAAACTAAGTGTTAGCACCTGAAGTAGGGAGGAGCCCTTTGTTTTCATCTGAATTGAAGAATCTCAAAGACTATCTGGTCTATGTCTTTCCTGAACAAGAGTTCTCATCTACAACATACCTGAAAAATCATGCAGTCTTTTTTAAATAACCTCCGATGATGGAGAACCCATAGCTTTTATGGATAGGAAGTTGTGCTCTATTTTTCCTCTTGTAAAAAACTTAAATTTGCTTCTTTACAACTTTCATCCATTGTTCTTAATTCTGCCATCTGGGGATAAGCAAAATAAATCTGATTCCCTTTCTTTGACTGCCCTTCAAATGTGTGAAGCATTTTTCAATCCCCATTCCCATCTGATTCCTCTCTCCCCTACTTCTAACATTTTCTTCTCAAAGCTATACACCTCCAGTACCTTCTGGAGTTGACGTAAGCTAATCCCTATATGATAGGATTTAAAGGTCCTTTATTATTCTGATTACTCTTCTCTGTATGTTATCTAATTTATCAATTACTTTCTAAAATGTGACATCTTTATTTGAACACAATATTCTGCATGCAATCTCACTATTGCACAGAACTAGGGGAGTTTATCACCTCCTTAAACCCCAACATTATGTTTTTCTTAAAACACAGTAAATTTTCATTAGCTAGTTTGACTGTAAATATCAAACTATAGGCCCATAATGAGCTTCTTTTTTTCTTAAAATTCCCAAACATTTCAAAGATAAACTATTCTCTCCATCATCTTTTAATAAAAAAGATTAATTTTAAGCCAAGTATAACAATTTTCATTTGTTCATCTGAAATTTTATCTTATTAAATTTCTCCTGCTATTATAGAAGAGAGGTGTCAAACATGGTTTGCAAATCTCCTGAGCACAGTTGGAATTCAATCAAAATATAATTGGGAAATATTTAACAAAATAAAAATTCAATAGAGCACAGATAATGTTAATATATGATTTCCTAAGAACATTTACATTTACATCCTCCTCCCCTGCCCCAACCTTTATTTCTATGTGAGTTTGACATCACTGGTCTAGACCATCATGATTTTTTTCTGATAATCATGGTCTCAACTATAATAGCTCTTCCTCTTAGCTTCATGACATCTTTGGCATTGATCCCTCTGCTACACAATGTCAAGGCTTTTGACCAGGTATGCAGGTTTTCACTCTTGCTCTTTCTCACCTGTTTCAGATTTCTTCACTCCTTTAGCAAGTAAAAGAAGTTAAACTGTGAGCTTTGAGAAATACCCCAAACTGGACAACAAAGTAACATGTGGAAGGGTAGGGAACCACAACTCAATCCCTCAATCTCTCAAAAAAACCTTCTGAGTCTTAAAGGTGGTAGAAATTAAGCTCTTTAAAAGCAAATTATGACAGGGTGATTTTTTTTTAACTTCTGCTTCTATCCTTGCTTTTTCTTTAAAAAGCAGTGTTGCTCATCTATACTTGTCACTTCAAGAACAATAGTCAATTTCTGTTTAATTAAAATGCTACTGGAATCCCACTTGCACTGTAATTTCTAAGTCTCAAAAAAAAAACCTCATCTTCCTACTGAAACTTGATCCTCTTCCTGATTTTCCAATCTTACAATGACACCACTTTTTACCCAGTCACTCGTGACTAGCACCAAGTAGCATCTTTTTCTCTTCCCTATTGTTCAATCCCAGCTTCTAATAAAAATCTACTTGTAAAATAAGTGTAATTTTTTGAATTGGTCCCCAGCTTGCCATTCTCACTGTGACTACTCTTTTTTTCAGGTACTCATCACCTCTCAACTAGGCTATTGAAATACCTATATAACTATTCCCCTTATTCTAGTTTCTCTAGATTCAATATATCTTAAATGTTGACCCTGGAGAAATCTTTTGTGATTTTATGATATTTGTGTTTGCTCAGAAACCTTCATTTTTCCCAATTTCCTATCAAGATAAGTACACACTATGAAAAATGACATTTAATATCTTCTTTAATGTAATTGTAACCACCCATCTTCCAAGGTCCACTACCCTCAGATGTTATCTACATGATGGCCTTCTCAGTTGGGAATAATGTCACATGAATTCCTATTGGATACTCTTTATACTTTTCCTGTACACTTAATAGTTATCTCTTCTAAGCTACAATTTCCTCACTAGTAAAGAATTAGAGACATTATAGATAGATGGCCAACCTTAAAGTCAGAAAGACCTAAGGTCAATTTCTAACTGTGATGTATACTAGTTTTGTGACCATAGACAAACCCCTTGACCTACCTGAACCTTGAGCAACTCCTTAGGACTTATTTACTAAGTCATAAAGAGTTTGCAATGTAATCTTGATATGTAGAGTAAATTCTTCACATTGACAAATTTGCAGATCCTTGTATATCAGTATTTTTAAAAATAAGCTGGGGGGGAAACAAATCTCTGAGATGCTAGATTCTTAAAAATCCACTAGCCTACAATTAACTTCTTCAGTCTTCTCTGACACTCCAGGCTTCTTTCTCTGTGATACATTAGCCTTCCCACTCTGAAGATCAATGTATACCTTGACACCTCCCTCTGATTTGTATACTCTTCTCAGAACCACCAACTTAAAACTAGTAGCCACAATACAAGTCACATCCATTCCTTCATTCCTCTCTTGGTTCCAATCCTGACTCTCTGCATTTCTTTCTCTATTCATCTTCTCCCACCACTGCTTTTCAGGTTCCTTATATATGTTATCTTCCTTCTTTGAAGGTCAAATACAGTTTTTCTTTTAGCTAGTTATTATGTATGAAGCACAGTAAGTTCCAAATAAAATACTAGTTGAATTTACTTGCTTTCCAATTCAGTTTGTAGCACAAAAAAAGTTAAAGACTGAAAAGTATATTTGCAATTATTGCCTTAATAAGTAAAATGTTCAAATCAAATATGTCAAATATGATTATTATTCATTTGATGGAAATGGCAGTAAGTCCAAATCAAAGTATTTATTTTTCTTTAAGTTTATTGGTAATTGTATATTTAATTACTATATAATTCCACATTTGTCTCTGTAAAAAAAATGATTGAAAATAGCTGCTCTTTTCTTTGTGTTTCATTATTTAAGAACAGGGAGTTACAAAAGAAAGAGTGACTGTTCTTCGTACAGACAAAAGTGAATCACTCCCTACTGGGAGTGCAGGAGCTACATGACAGAGAGAAAATATGTTGATTTATTTATTTCATCCCCAAGTGGATAAAGCTGGGACAAGGGCTTTTGCCCTTTGGTGACAATGAGGAAGTTACCAATGCTGTCTAGTAGATGGCTTGCCTATAAGGTCATCCTACTTTCTCCAAAGCACATCCTTCTGAAATCATAAAGAGAAAGAAACATTTTTATGTAGTGGTAAGAAAGTAGGTCATGCCCTGTGGAAGCAGAATGGGAGAATCCAGACCCAAACTATAACACTCATCTTGCAAGGATGGGGGCCACAGGAAGAAGTAAGTACATACCCCGTTTCACTTTCAAATAAACAGAACTCCAAACCCTCTCAGTATAAAGACTATAGAAACAAAAATTCCTCCCTTGTGATCTTTAATCTACCCTGACCAGCAGCATGCATAATACCACAATATCCATATAGATAACATTATTTTCCTTTCCCTCCACTACTTGCACTTTCCCATTTTTACATGTCTTTTAAAATTCTAAGTTTGTTGAAGAGTTTTCTGCATATTTTCATCACTCTCCTTCCATCTCATTGGCCTTGTTTCCCTCTGTGTTTTCAGAATTTTATTCTTGGGAGCATCTTATGTTTTCTGGCCTAGCATTCCCTGTAGAATATTAACCTATCTAGTTTTCCTCTACATGCTCTGAAATCTGCTCTCAAAAAATCTAGGATACATGTTTGATTTTTTTTTATTTTTTACTATTAAATTCTAGAGCATTTATTTCAATAAAAAAACTTATTACAAAGGAGCAAAGAAACAATTCTTTGTGGTTTGGTTATTTTTAACCAACATCAAATTAAGAAACAGTATGATGAAAAGGTGCAACTTACTACAGGATTATATTTTTAAAGAGATCTTTATTTACTCTAAAGGATAATATTTTTGTGTCATTAAAAAGATTTTGAAAGATACAAAGATACTATTATTTCAGATTTTACAATGAGTATATCATTTTCATTGTTACTGCTAAGTTTTAATGTGGCTCCCAAAGTTTCGAAATATGGTTTGTTACATATATTAACACTAAAAAAATACTTACAAGTTCAAAATAGAAGTTTCATGAATAAAAACACTCACCAGAGAATTTGTAATATTTCCATGTTTTCTTTCAAACTGATAATATTACTTAGAATCTACATGCAATATTCTCACTGAATTAAGTATTTTTGTAATTACTAAAGTATGGATGATTAAACATTAATCTTCAATGAACATTTTTTTTAAAAATAAAAATATTTGACATAGAAATTATAGTTCTTATTAGTTCTGAGTAGCACATAATTTTTATTAGTATTCCAATCATGAAAAAATAATGTTATACAATTAAGACTGTTAAATGTACTTGTTTTAAAAAAAATTATGTGAGACATGAAACATTAAGTGGAGGACAGGAAGCTAAGGCAAATTATGTAAATTAACATATCCTTAGAAAACTATAAATAATCGCAAATAGTGGTCAAGATATCCATAGTGTCATTCTATTGCATGCATAACCTATGAATAAAAATTTCCCCATCTTACGAAAGGAAAAGCAAAAATGTTTTAAAAACGTTTTATTCTTCTCCATACATTTGTGTTATAGCTTTACAATCACTTGCATAAAAGTAATGTATTTTTGTTTAATTGTAAACTGATTATTAAAAATGATATTTGGTATCAAGAAATAAACATTTTGAATATTAGACAAACAAAAGGAAAAGATTCCTTAGACCAATTTAATTATATATTTCAATATATAGATTTAAAACCCAGTGCCTTGAAAATTACTTTTAAAATGCTGAATAACCTAACAATATTTTTAGTAGAAATAAGAGCAGATTATTTGACATTTTTGCATATACACATGCTGATATGAGAAACATTTATGTATGTAAAATGATAGGGAATCAAAGAACCAAGCCATCCACTTATACAAGAGCTGACATTTTGCAAATTAGAAATTTTTTCCCCCAGAACCTTCAATTTAAGGATAGCACTCAGTAGAGTCATATATTTTTATATTACTCAAAATGCTCAATAAAAATGTGAGCTACAGTTACGAAAAGTGGGATTTGGCATCACTTGGGCAAGTTGGAAACTAAGAATACATAAAATATTTCATTAATACCTCTGGGGATTAGAGCAACTTCTTGGATGAAATACCTTGGATCTCAATCTGAAAAACAACAGGCATCAATCTATACTTAGAAAAGAAGTAAAGTGTCACAGAATTATTAAATTGTAGAGGGTGAAGGGCCCTTTAGGTCTACCAAATCATGAATTTCATCTAGCCTCCACCTTAAGATATTCAGCTTTATGAAACTCACCAGTCTTTCCTATATCCCCTTACCGACAATGTATCCCAACAAATCCAAGTCCATCTCTTGGTCCACTGTAGCATTCTACCTCTGTCATCCACACACATACAATAAAATGGAAATAAAAATTTGACTTTACATGCATCCTTACTTGTAACTTCCTTTGACCTCAAGGGGATTAACATTAGAGTTGGAAACAGTTCTTGATGAATGTAAATTGATCAAAAAGCATTTCTTTGGGGCAGCTAGGTGGTGCAGTGAACAGAGCACCAGCCCTGGAGTCAGGAGGACTTGAGTTCAAATTTGGCCTCAGACAGTTAACACTTACTAGTCGTGTGACCTTGGGCAAGTCACTCAACCCTAATTGTCCTGCCTTGCCTCCAAAAAGCATAAAAAAACCAAAACAAAACAAAAAACCAAAAATGCACTTAATAAAAGAAACAGAGGAAATGAAACTACTCCTAATTTTCTGATGACTTCCTTTACAAAGAAAGCCCTAGGGGACTAGCAAAGAACCTAACTGAAACAAGAGTTTCAGCAAAGTTTAGGACTACAATATAAACTCATAAAAATCAACATGACAATGTAATTTTTGAAATCCAAGAGGTATAAATAGAATGATAAATCGCATGCAAAATACTTACAAAATGCAAAAACTACAAGACAATAAATCTACAAAAGCACACAAAATATTTCTATAAATTAAATTATAAAGTGATCCTTAAATAAATTTTAAAAGAAAAAAATTACTTAAGTAGCTGAAATAATATTCAGGGTTTAGAGATAGGCCAGGTCAATATAACAAGTATTCCAATATTAATAAAGCTAGTCTAAAGTTTTATTTTCATAGCAATTGAAATATCGATGGTATAACTATGAAACTCAATAAAATCAGAACAAATTCAGTTAGAAGAAAGAAAAATTTAGAAAGATGAAGAAGGAAGGAGGAAGGAAACTAAGGAAAGCAGTGCTGATCAAAGTCATTTGATTCTGGTTAAAAATAAAGAACTAGGTGAATAAATAGTTTAAAAGGATTATTACTATCATATAAGAAATAATGAGGTCACTTCTGGGTCATATGACCAACAAGCTAGAAGACCAGACATTTTCTCAGGTCTTCAAATTCAATCTAACAGATTTTATAAAGTAGAATCAGAAATAAAGTAACTCAATAACTCACTGTTCAATTAACTCCCAAAGCAAAATCATTTAGGAAAGAACTTTCTGCTTGATACAATCTCCTGGGAAAATTAGACAGTGTTCTGAGGGAAATTAGGTTTAGAACTACACCTTATACTATTTTCTGTAAAAATTTCAAAATCTATGCAACCTGAAAATTAAAGATTATAACATGAATATTGGAATAGATAAAATTTATATACCTTTCACAGTTATAGGTAGATGATCTATTGTTGAATATAAAGGAATAGGAGAAATTTCAAAGATAAAAAAAGAAAATTTTGATTGCATGAAACTGAAAATATTTTGAACAGATACAATTAATCCATTAACTATAATAAGGGAAGCGAACAAATGGGGAAAACCTTTATATTGAATTTCTTAGTTAAGGTTTCAGTATCCAACATATATACATAACTAACAGAAACATATAAAATGAAAAATCATTTCCCAATAGAGAACTGATCAAAGGATAAAAAGAAACAGATTTCAAAACAACACTGAAAACTATATGCAACCTTGTGAAAGAATGTGGCAGATCACAAACAAGGAGAGAAACGCAAATCAAAGCAAAGAAGGTGTCATCTCACCCAAAAGACAGGTATAATCCATATTGGTTGAAGTGGGACAATAGGCACAATAATACATCATTGGTAGATCTGTGAGTTAGTAAAAATCATTTCAGAAAGCAATTTTGAATTACGTAAGAAGGGACTACAATGTACATATCCATTGGCCTAATACGTACATAGTTATAGTATCAGTTTTGTGACAGCTAAGAACTAGGAGGGAAAAAAGTAGAAGCCTGACTGGTTCAATTTTTTTTTAATTGTGGTACATTAATGTAATGAACTATTACTGCTCTATAAGAAATAATGAGGTCATTTTGGGGTCACATGACTAACAAGATGGTGGGCTAGACTTTTTTTTCAAATCCTCTCTACCTTTAACATTTTTCCAAAACAGAAATTATACCCCAAAGATGAAACAAATTTTGCTGTCTCCATGGTTTAGGGCACCAGGAACCAAAAAGAAGAGGGGGGGAAAGGAATAACTTACCTTAGCTCACTCATCACCTTCTATCACACCACCTGCCATCCTGTTATCCTGTTAGTAATGAAGCTCCACTATTCAACCCCAGTATGTCACTGAAAAGCTTGAAAAAAAAAAAAAAAGCTAAACACACACCTGATTCCCTTTCCCTCATTCCAGTGCTATGATCTGAGTTCCAGGCTGTTGAAGTTTTCTGGGTCTTCAGTGGCCAGGGCTGGGGAAGCATTTTATGCTGTAAAATATATCTTTAGGAGAATAGAGGAATGTATGGGGGGTGGGGGGTAAAACATGAAATAGGCCTCAACTATACTTCCCAATCCCTTCCATACCCCTAAGAGATCAAAACTCCAAACTACAGAAACTCATCCCAGCTGCAATGGTACCAGTGTGGCTATGCTCTAAACTTCCTGACCATA
The DNA here is from genome assembly GCA_028627135.1 of Pseudochirops cupreus. NCBI lineage: Eukaryota > Metazoa > Chordata > Mammalia > Diprotodontia > Pseudocheiridae > Pseudochirops > Pseudochirops cupreus. Next base: position 495,793,395 of record CM053580.1, read on the forward strand.
GAATTGAGGAATAGAGAGAATTATACAGGGCACCACTAGAGGAAGCAGTGATGGTGATAGAGGGCTTGTGAGGCATTCCACAAAGTTGGGGAAAAAAAAAGATCCTAGCATCCAGTAAGGGCTAGTCTGTCTCCCCAACATTTACTTGGGGAAGCGAATAGGGTGATGAGCTATGAATTGTCAAGTGTGAAAGAAAGATGAGAGACTTTGAGTTACAATTCCCAAGGAAACCACCATCAGAGAAAAGGGAGGAAGAAAGGAAGCAATAGCAGAGCCAAGATGATGGATTAAAGGTGGGGACTCAATTAAATCTCCTAAATTCCCCCTCCAGATAGTGTTAACATAATGCTTCACAGCAAATTCTAGAATGGCACAACCAACAAGAGGACAGGGTAAACCAATATAGCAGACAATTTAGAAAGATGGCAAGAATAGTCTTTCTCATCAAGGTGAGTAGAGAGCAATCCAGGGCAGGTTGTACCCAGAAAGTCAGATGAAGGACTTGAGGCCATGTGCATCAGCAGCCATTGGTTCTGGAGCTCTCAGCCCACAAATGGTAAAGGGGTCAGACAACTGTCCAGAAGGAGATTACAGGGGACACTTTGATAGCAATGGGAGCAGGATTCTGTTGTAGCACCCATAGCAGAGCCAGAAAGTGATTCCAGGGTGAGGAGGAGCCTTAGGGGTTTATCCTTTATTCTTCTGAGGTCCCTAAGACAACCAGGGCACTTACCCCTCTGGCTTCCTCCCACCTAGATCTCTACTCGGTCTTCAGCTGCAGCTGGCTCCAACCCCACGGGTTAGAGAACGCTCCCCCACA
>CM053580.1:495794714-495809967 GCA_028627135.1 Pseudochirops cupreus
AAGGAATCTAGGGTTTGGGAGCTGTTCTTACTTTGCTTCTTATGCTTATTCTTACTCATGGTTCTTCAGACTGTGATTTTTTTTTTAAATCTCTGTGGGGCTCTGCTTCCAGAAGGGAAAGCTCTGTCCCAAATCGCTGGGGTCCTCCCAGCTGCCGTAGCTCTTAGGAAGAGTCTGGGAACTCCTCCTATATACTTCTGGCTGACTGGATAGCGAGGACTCCAAGACTGAGGCCCAAGACGGCCATCCAGATCCAGGCCGCTCAACGCGAGAGCTCTGGCCTGAGATCAATCGCTCAGTCCCCCTGCTGCCTGCAGGCCACAGGCGGGAAGCTGCAAAGCCAAGGCGGGTGCAAAACCTCTGCCTTTTGCTTTTCCACTTTGGAGGCCTTTCGCCCGGACTGCTTATCTCCCCCTTTCAAAATCCCTACTCGCAGCTGCTGCTATCTGCTCACCTGAGAGGCTCCTCAACTCCTCCCGTCCAGCCGCCCCCGGGGCACAGCCGCGGCTTCAGGCCAGGCTGGTTTTGGTTCGCAGTGCTGATATGGTTCCTCATAGCCGAGCTGACTTTAGCGGGAAGTATCTTTGTGTGCGTTTTGGAGTTCTAGGATTGGTTTAGAGTCCTATTTTATGGGTATTTTGGGGTGGCTATGTGAGAGCTGCGATATGTTGCTGCTGCTATGCCGCCATCTCGGCTCCGCCCCCTATCAAAATTTATCTTAAAGAACAGAGGGTCAAAAATATCAAGAGATTCAAAGAAAAAAATATATGAAGGAGATTAGCTTAGTCATGCCAGAACTCGAAATGTATTGTAAGGTGGTAATTATCAAAACACTCTGAATATGAAATAGAGTAGGAGATCAGCACAGAAAGACAGCACAGAAAATGATCATAAGTAATCTAGTGTTTTATAAACCCAAAGATGAAAAGTTTGGGGATGAAAACTCACTGTTCAACAAAACTACTGGAATAATTGGAAATCAGCTTGATGGAAACTATGAATAGAACAAAATGTCACACCATATACCAAGGTAAGGTCAAAAGTATACAAGATTTAGACATAAAGGGTGATACCATAAGCAAATTGATGGATCCCAGAAACGTGGATCATGGGATAATTTGCTTGACAGAACTATATATTAGGGACAACTTAGACCAAATAAGAGATAAAAACACTACAGTATTTAAAAGGGATAATTTTGATTACATTAAATTAAAACATTTTTTGCAAAAACCAAACTATTGCAACCAAAATAATAAGGAAAGCAGAAAATGGAGGAAATTTTACAGCAAGTTTCTCTAATCAATTATTCTTTTCTCAAATATTTAGACAACTGAATCAAATTTATAAAAACAAAAGGCATTCTGCAACTGACAAAGGTTCAAAGCACATGAACAGGCAGTTGTCAGACAAAGAAATCAAAGCTATCTATAGTCATAAAAAATGTTCTAATCACTATTGACTAAAGAAATGCAAAAATAAAACAGCTCTGAGGTACCACCTCACACCAATCAGATTGGCTAATATGATATAAAAAGGAAATGACAAATTTTGGAATATATGTGGGAAACTTGGCATACTAATGCATTTTTGGTAGAGTTGTGAGGGGACCCAATCATTCTGCAGGGCAATTTGGAACCATGTTCAAAGTACTACTAAACCATGCACTGTCTTTGAATCAACAATACCATAACTAGGTCTGTATCCCAAAGAGATTTTTTTAAAATTGATTTGTTTATTTACTTTTAGTTTACAAGATTCAGTTCCAGACTCCCTTGAGTTTCAAATTTTCTCCTCTCCCGCCTCTCCCCCCCATAGTAGCATGCAATCAAGTATAGGATCTACAAATGCTTTCATATTGGACATTAGTCTGGTTGTATAGAAGGGTTGTAACCAATGGAGTGAACAATGGGAAAAAAAGAAACAGATCCAAACATGGAAAAGAACAGTAGCATGTAGATTGCTTCAGTCTCCATTTAAACTCTGTTCTTTCTAGATCTTTCTCTGAATGTAGATATCTCCTTCCATCCTGAGACTTGTATAGTTGTCTTATAACTGTGCATTGCTGAGAAGAGTCCAGTTTATCAAGATTGGTCGTCACACATACGATGTGTCTGTGATTGTGTACAAGTTTTTCCTGGTTCTGCTCTTCTCACTTAACATCAGTTTGGATAAGCCTCTCCAGGTAAATATGAAGTCCATCTCCTCTCCATTTCTTACAGCACAATAGTATTCCATTACATCCATATACCACAACTTGTTTAGCCATTCCCCAGTTGATGGGCATCCCCTTAATTTCCAGTTTTTTGCCACCACAAAGAGAGCTGCAATAAATATCTTGGTACATATGGGTCTTCCTCCCACTTCTATGATCTCCCGAAGAGATTTGTTAAAAAAAAAAAAAGAAAAAGAAAATGATCTGTATTTATAAAAATATCCATAGGCACTCTTTTTGTGGCGACAAAGAATTGGAAATTGAGGGGATGTTCATCAAATGGGGAGTGACTAAACAAGTTGTGGTATATGATTGTGATGAAATACTATTGTGCTATAAGAAATCATGAGCAGGTTGTTCTCTGAAAAACCTGGAAGGACTTTCATGAATTGATGCAAAGTTAAATGAGCAGAACAAGGAGAACATGTCTATATAGGAATAATAATATTATACAATATAGGAACAATAATATTGTACAATGATCAACTGTAAATTACTTAGTTATTTTTGGCAATACAATGATGCAAGACAATTTTGAAGAACTTACAATGAAAAATGATATACATCTCCAGAGAAAGAACTGAGGGAGTCTAAATGCAGATTGAAAAATACTTTTTTAAAACTTTCTTTATTTTCCTTTTTTTATTCTGTGTTTTTTTCACCACATGATTAATATGGAAATAAGTTTTGCATGACAGCACATGTATAACTTATATCAAATTGCTTGCTCTCTCAGTGAGGAGGAGGTGAAAGACGGAAGGAGAGAATTTGAAATTCAAAAAAAAATAAACAAATGTTAAAATTGCTTTTACATGAAACTGTGAGAAATTATTTGTTTTTATAAAACATGAAAGTGAACAATAGGGGAAAATGAGAGGATGAAAGATTGAAATTAGCATAAAACTCAGGAATAAGAAAATTCAGACTCTTTGAAGATAAGCAGGTAAGTCAACTATGAAAATATTAAGAGCAGAAAGAGATATGACTTCCATATCTAGTAAATGAGTTCAAGTCTATAGGAATGAATTTTGCAAAACCAAGGAAAATTACATTTGATGAGGCAGGTTATCCTGTGGAATTTGAAGAGAAGATGCAACTATAATATTCTGTTCCTGAGTGGATTAAGACAGAAATGAGAATTATAAGAATAGAATGCATGCCATGAATAATTGGTAGAATAGAAAAATGTGAATCTGTAATGTTTTATATTAGCCAAAAAACAAAAGAGAGAATAAGTGGTTGGGAATACAAATACACATAAATAAAGGAAAATCTAGAATAAGAAAAGGAAAGAATGAAAACATTAACATAAAACAGATTCTCAATTAAGCCAATTATATTAATCTTAAATAGAAACACAGAGATAATCTAAGGATTATACAACTCTCAGAAGAAAATGACAAGTAAAAAAACGAAACAACATAATGCAAATATGCATGAAAATATTTTAATATATACATTTATGCAAATGTATGTTAATATATTTCTAAAATCCTCTGAACTTCTGGACACTGAAAAGGAAAGACTAACTGAAAGAATGCATAGATCACCTCCGGGGGGGGGGGGAAAGACTCCAAACTCTAAGACACCTACTGATGAAAATTAACAATTTAATTCAAAAAAATGTTTTTTAACAACCAGAGAAAAGATGCTCAAATACAAAAGAAAAGAAATTTCAATAACATAAAATTGTTGTGTACCATCAAAGAAACAGTGATTGGAATTAAATGCTCTTAAGAGGAATGGAGTCAGCATGCAGCCCAGGATAACTGACATGGCAAATCTGAGCTAAATAATAAATGAAAAAGATAGCTATTCAATAATAAAGATGTGCCTGAAATATTCCTAGAAACAAAACCACTATCAGTAATAAACATTGTTTCAAATTCCTCAGCATCCCAGTTTACAAAGGAAGTGTTAACAAAGCTACAATTAACAATGCAGTTACCAGAGATTTTAATAACTCTCAGTTTTGTATAAGTCTAACAGGAAGATAAGCAAAAGGGAAAATATAAGACTGAACAAATTGCCAGAAAAACTAGAGTTAAAAAACTTATGGTATTTTCTAAACACTCTATGGAACTTTAAAAAATGACCATGTATTAGGACACAGACATATCAAAATGAAGGTTTAAAAGGCAGCAATTATTAATACATCATCTATATATCATAATACAATTAAAAAAAACAGTTGTTGCTTTAGGAATCAGAAATAAAAATACAAACCCAAGTGGAGACAATAATAAAATCCTAAGTAATGAGTGGTTCAAAGAGGAAATCATAGAAAATTATCTGAAAGAAAATTAAATTGATGAAACAATAAGCTAAAAATTTGGGGGATGCAGCTAATAATGCAGTCCTTCTGTGCAAAATCATAGCCCTCCAAACATATATTAACAAAATAGAAAAAAAGGAGGATTAATTAATCAAATATGCATTTAAAAAATTAGAAATCCTATAAGTAAATAAATCTGAAGTTAGAACAAAAGTAGACATATTAAAAATTATACAGGAAATAGATAAACTAGAAACCTGAAAAAAAAAAAGCCCATAGAAGTGAAAATGCTAGAAAGCTGATTCTTTAAAAAGGTTTATAAAATTGATAAGCATTTCTCTGTCTTAATTGCAAAGAAATGGCCAGAATATCAAATCAATAAACTAGCAAATGAGCAATGTGAGATTCAAGAAACTGCTAATTTATGTGTGTGAATAATATTGATGTATAAATATAGATATGGGAAAACTGGGTAGCACAGTGGATACAGTGCTGGGTCAGGAAGACTCCATAAGTTCAAATCTGAGCTCTGACACTTACTAGCTGTGTGAAACTGAGCAAGTCTTCTAACCCTGTTTGCCTCAATTTCCTCACCCATAAAATGAGCTAGAAGAAAGTGGCAAACTACTCCCATTATCCCTGCCAAGAAAACCCCAAAAGGGGTCATGAAAAGTCAACCATTAATGAAAAACAACTAAAAAAAAAAAAAAAAAGAAAAACAACTAAACCCAACAGATACAGATATCGATAGATATAAAGATCTAAACTCTTTTCCACACCTCTACAAACCAATTAATTATTCTCATACCCTTCATCTCTTTTACCCAAAATTTTAAACAAACACCCTCCAGTCTTTCCAATGAGACTTCTGGAATGCCTGTTTCAAAGACAACAGACTTCTCTTCATCGTAAATCTTTCCCCACCCCTACTCCTTCCATCTAGTTACCTATTACTGATCTAGTTCCCCAATATTACACAGCCTCCCTGACTACCCTTCCCAGTACTAGCTCTACCTTTTACTCATTCTCCTCAGCTCAGTACTTGAGGCAGGAAGTTGAAATGTTCCTTGCTCCCCATTGTCATTTCCAGGTTTTCCCCCTTCCTGCACTGCTCAGTAATCTGTTCTTTTGAGGTTCATAATATTCAAATCTACCACCCAATCAGAATCATTGTGACTGTTGTCTATAAATACCAATGTAACTCCCCTTCCTTCCTCCAGAGTTTAATAAATGTTTCAGAATTTTTCTCTCCCCCTTACTTATACTCAGGGACTTCAACATACATATTGACTCTTACTCAAACACATAATGATTCAGTTCCTCAGTTTACTCACTGACCATGAATTACTTCTCCATCTTACTTAAGCCACACACAAATATAGTCATACCTTTAATCTTGCCATAACCTACAAATGTATTCCCCTGTATTAAAAAAATACAAAATTCCCTTCTCTAACCATTATCTATTGACTTTCCATTGTTCCCTCTGCCTTCCTTTAAAAAATCCTGTTCTTTTATGAAGTGTTCCAAACATTGTAGAGAACAATTTGGAACTATTCCCAAAGACCTATCAAACAGACTCAACAATAGCACTTCTAGGAATGTATCTCAACGATATCAAAGGAAAAAAAAAAAGATCTATATTACAAAAAAATTATAGCAGTTCTTTTTATGGTGGCAAAAAAATGAAGATTAAGGGGATGCTCACCAATTGGGCAATGGCTGAACTAGTTGGATATTTTTAATAATGGAAAACAATTGTGCTGTAAGAATAATGAAGTGGATGATTTCAGAAAAATCTGAGTTATTTGAAATGATGCAAAATAAAGTGAGAAGAACCAGGAAAACATTGTACATAGTAACAATAATATAGTAACAATGATCAACTACTAAATTCTAGTCAATATAATGATTCAAGACAATTCTAGAGGACATGTGATGAAAAATTCTATCCACTTCTACAGAGAGAACTGATGAACTCTGAGTCAAAATTAAAGCCTAATTTTTATACTTTCTATATTTTTCTTGCTTTTTAGAAACATGGCTAATATGAAAATGTTTTGCATGACTTTATAGATAGATCGATAGATAGATAGATAGATATAGATAGATAAATAGATAGATAGATAGATAGATAGATAGACATAGATATCGATATAATCCTATTTATTGCCTTCTCAATGAATGGGGGAAAGGCTGAAGAGAGGGAAAGAATTTGAAACTTTTTTTAATGAAAATTAAACAGCAAATCAGTCAAAAAATTTAATTTAAAAATGCATACTCTTCTTCCTCATCATGATCTCCAATCCTTTGACCCTCAAATTCTCTCCCAAGTAATTTCTACTGCAGTGGCAACTTTCTTTTCTTTTCCTCATATTAACCACTTGCTAACCAATTCAAATATATGGTGTCCTCTTCTCTTGAAACATTAGTGCCCTTTTATTATATCTCTGATTATCCCATGCCAAGCCTCAACCTTCAATCACTCCCACCATTCATTGCCTTCATTCCTAAATATATACTACTAAATGAAAGTTAGAGAAAATAATGCACTTGTTTTGACTGTGTTCAGTACAAATTGATGTTATAAAATCTCAACTGGGCACTTACTGCTACTAGAAAATCCTACTATATCTTCTTCATCAAAACACTCTCCACAGTAGCTCTTCCATTTTCATCCCTCCTTAAATCTCCCATGATTCTCCTCCCCCCCCTTCTCTGCTGAGATTCTTGCCTCATGTTTTACAGAAAAAAAATTTGAGGCCATTCGCCAGCAATTCCCTCTTCTCCCTTCTTCCCATCTCTAAGATGCCATCTGCCACTACCTCATTCACCTCTGAGTCTCATAATGAAATGGCCTTAATACTTACCAAGGCTAACCCTTCATCTGTTCAGTAATTCCTTTCCATCCTGACCTCTTTGATAGAGTGTTCTCTCTGTCACCCCCTTTCTATTACTCGCTTTCAATCTTTCCCTGTCTGCTGGCTCATTTTCTACTGCCAACAAACATCTCCATGTCTCTCCAATCTTGAAAAAATATTCTCACATGACTCTTCTATTTCTGCTATCATCCTGTATATCCTCTGATGTTTGCAGTTAAACTGATCAAAAAGGCCATCTGCAATTTTGCCTCCACTTTCTTTTTTCTCACTCTCTTCTTAACCCCTTACAATCTGACTTCCAACCTTATCATCTCACCAAACCAGTTCTCTTGAAAGTTACCAATGATCTCTTAGCTGCCAAATCAAATGGCTTTTTCTCAGTTTTCATTCTCCTTGATTCCTCTGCAGCTTTTGACACTATTATCATTGCTTCCTTCTTGATACTCTCCTTCCTCTGGGTTTTGGGGGCACTACCTTTTCCTTGTTTTCCTCCCATTTATCAGACCCTTATTTCTATCTCATTTATTGAATCCTCATCCATAACACACTGTCAAGCTACAGGCATTCCTTAGAGTTCTGTCATGGTCTCTTTTCTCTTCTCTCTATATAGTACTTCATCTGATGATCTCATAGCTACCATGGATTTAATTAATATGTCTATTCCAATGAGATCTATGTAATCTCAAATCTATCTATCCTGCTCCAACCTCTCTGCTGACCTCTAGTCTCTCTATTAGCCTTTCAGATATCTCAAACTGGATGTTTAGTAACCATCTTAAATTAAACATGACCAAAACAGAATTTAAATTTCCCCTTTAACCCCTCTCCCCACCTTCCTCATTACCATAGAGGGAGACATCATCCGACCAGTCCCTTAGACTCACAATCTAGGACTCATCCCGGACTCCTCACTATCTCTCACCCCCCATAACCAATCCATTGCAAAGGCCTGTCAGTTTCACCCCTGCAGCATCTCTTGAATATATCCCTTTTTCTCTTAAGGCATTGTCTTCACTCTAGTGTAATGCACCACCACCTCTTATCTGTATTCTTTCAATAGCCTGCTGGTAGGTCTGTCTGCCTCAAATCTCCTTCCATTCCAATCCATCCTGTTTTCAGCCACAAGTGATTTTCCTAAAGTGTAGATCTAATCATGTTACCCTCCATCTCTCAGCTTTGAGAATGTGCATTGACTCTCCCCAATTCATGGAATGCTCTCCCTCCTCCACTCTACCTACTGATTTTCTTAGTTTTCTTTTAAGTTCCAATTAAAATCCCATCTTTTAAGGAAGACTTTCCTCCTAATCAGTCTTAATTCTAGTATCTTCCCTTTGCTAATTATTTCCTCTTTTTTCTGTATATAGCTTGAGATATATATATATATATATATATTTGTATGTATAGTATATCTCTATGTGTGTATATACATATGTGTGTATATGTGTGTGTATATATGTGTGTGTACATATATATATAATTCGTTGTCATATTGTCTCCCCCATTAGATTGTAAGTACATTGAGGGCAGAGACTGTCAGTTGCCTCTTTTTGTATCCCTAGAACTTAATACCATGCCTGGTACATAGTAGACACTCAAATACTTGATTGACTGAGCAAAAAGCTCTCACAAATAATTGTAAAGTGGTCGTAGGCAGATGAAAGGAAAATGCAATCAAAACCAAACTATTTTTGCCTTACTCCATGGAAATTAGCAAAGATGACAAAAATGGCAATAGCCAATATTACAAGAATTGTGGAGTGATAGACTAATACACTGATTAATAGATTGATGGGATAACTATGAAATAATACAGTCATTTTGGAAAATAATTTGGAATTATTCAAATGAAGTAAAATGTCCATACTTTTCAACCAGAAACACAATGCTGAATTTCTACCCCAAAGAAGCCATTGATAAGGGAAAAACAATCCCTACATATTCCAAAATATTTATGGCAGTATTTTTCCTGATAGCAAAGAATTAGAAACAAAGTAGGTGTCCATCAATTTGGAAATGGCTAAAGAAATTGTGGCACATTAATGCAATGGAATATTACCATGTTGTAAGAAATGATGAATGCCATGAACATAGAGAAGCATGGAAAGGTCTATATGAACTGATGTAATAAAAAAGTAATTGGAACCAAGAAAACATTACACACAATAGTTATAACAATGAAAATAGAAAGAATAACCACAAACAAAAATAAAGAGTGAATGCCATAAAATTATAAAGATCAATCGTGACAAATGAAAAAGAGAAGAAACACACACCAAACTCCTTTTTGGATATTGGGGAGATCCACAAGTCTTTCACATTGCATGTTTTCATGCTTTCTCAATATAGTGATCGCTTGTGTTAGTTTTCTACTCTCTCATTTTTTTTGGTTAATAGTACTAAAATACTATTTGTTATATGGGATGACTGTCTTGGATGGGGAGTAGGAGAAAAACCAGTTAAGGATGGGTTGAGATCTGCATCAAGAAAATATTCAAATCAAAGAGATCACAGATCCATTTAATTATCATCTCCGGGGCCTGAGACAGTGGTTTATACATAAGAGGTACATCATTCAACAAGTATTTATTAAATACCTACTATGTGTAAAAACTGCTTTAGGCACAGAGGAGACAAAAATGAAAATGGAAGGGTTCGTGGTCTTAAGGAACTTATATTCCTTTGGGTATTAAGTAATCTTAGTAAATACCAAAAAAAAAGTCTTGAAGGGATACTTTTAGTATCAGTTTTAAAAAAGTGTAAAGCAGTTAAATATGGTAGAAAAAGGATTAAGCATGGGTGTCAGGAAAAAAACATGGGTTCCAATACTAGATCTGTCGCTAATTTGTATGATCTTGAATGAAACAATTCTCCTTATCTGTATGACTTTGAAGATCATTTTCAGATCTGTTATCTTATGTCTTTGTTAAGTTTCCTTGGACTCTAGTATACAGCAGCTTTTTACCAAGTTAAATGAAGTGAATGGCAATAAAATTAAAGGGTTGCTTTTTTTTTTAATACCAATACCCAGTCTAGAGTAAGATGAATGGAAAAGGGTATACTATGAGGAAATCCCAATAATCTCCACCTAAAAATCACCCAGTCATCTACCCAAGCCATTTTGTCATCTGACTACCACTATAGATCTGTTCCTCCCCACCTGGACCACCATCCTCCAGACTAGACCTAAGACTCTGTCTAGAATTCATGTGTCAAATCTCTGACAGTTAATCTACTCATCTTTGGAATTCACATCCTGGAGCCCATACTAAATAATAAGTGACTGAGTGAACACAGAATAGACCATATACATCACTGTATTAACTGATTGGCTCTAGACACCAAACCAGGCTTCATTTTTGCTTTCCTAGGTAGATAGGTAGTGTAGTGGATAGAACACAGCATCTGTAGTCAGGACTTGAGTTGAAATCTTGCTTCAGAAATATTTACTGGTTCTATGACCCTTTGGACAAATCATTGAATATGTTTAACTCAGTTATCTCATCTGCAAAATGGGAATAATAGCACCTGCCTCCTAGAGTTGTTGTGAGAAGAAAAATGAAATGATATTCTTAAATCACTTTGCAAACCTTAAAGTTCTATATAAATTATAAATTGTATAATTTATGCTATATAAATACTATATAAATTATAGCACTATCATCACCATTGTAATCATTATTATTAAGCCATCCACCCAGACCCTTCCACCCCCTGCCTGCCACTGTAGACCTACCCACTCCCTACTTGTCCCCACCTACACTTTTTACCTCGTCAGACAAACTGGCCTTCTATAATCATAACTTCCTTGTATGTGCTGCCTTTCCTATGAGAATATAAATTTCTCTATTATCTATGTATCTGTACTTCATTATGCCATATATACTAGTCTGAATATACCTTTAAATTGTAAGGTAATTTGAGAATTATAGTTGTAGAACCCAGGGCCACTTCAGTTAAAGTTCTCTTATAAATCCTTTACCCTAACATAGAAGGTGAGCCTGGATTATATAATGCTTTACTAGAGGAACTCTATAACTGGAAAGCACATCTGAACTAGGAAAGGGCTTCTCAGTGGACCTCGGGATAGATTGTACTATTGTTGGAGAAGTCTCAGCTAATATTAGATGTGTTTATCACTAGATTAGCTGAAAGGTGAGGAATTATTTTAATCATTATCAACTTTATAATACAGTAAACTATGTAATGGAGGAGATGTGACTTGCTTCAGGAGAGGAGATATACTTATGAAGTCATTGGTTATTCTTGATCTCTCTGTAGCATTTTATATTTTTAAACATTCTCTTCTCCTGAATAAACTCTTCTCTACGGATTATTTGACACTGCTCTATTCTGGCCTTCCTTCTATCTGACTGACCACTGCTTTTCAGTCTCCTTTTGTGGATGATCATTTCCATGTTATACCCTAAATATAGCTGTCCCCTAAGGCTTTGTTCTGGATCTGCTTCTCTTCTCTCTATACATTAACAACTATATTATTGCTACTGTTCAGTAGTTTCAGTAATTTCTGACTCTTTGTGACCCCATTGGGATTTTCTTGGCAAAGATGCTGGAATGGTTTGCCATTTCCTTCTTTGAGACAAACAGGATTAAGTTACTTGTCCAGGGTCATAGAAGATACAATAATAGCCATCATTCATATTATTGCTGCTTTAGTCATTTTTCAGTTCTTTCCTACTCTTTGAAACCCTTTTTGGAATTTTCTTGGGAAAGATACTGGAGTGGTTTAAAAACTGAGACTAACAGGATTAAGTGACTTGCTCAGAGTCATATAGCTTGTAAGTGTTTGATGCCAAATCTGAACTGAGTTATTCCTGACTCCAGGCCCAGCATTCTATCCACTGCACCACCTACCTGTCCATCATTTATGCAGAACGTGCCACAACACTAAGATGTGTTAATCACTATGTTAATGGATTTACAATTATTATCTCATTTGATCCTCAAAACAATGTAGGGAAATAGGTGCTATTACTATTATCCCCATTTTACAGATGAGGAAACTGAGGCAACTAGAGGTAGGGTGACTTGCCTAGGGTCACACTGATAGTAAATGTCTGAAATCAGATTTGAACTCTGCTCTTCTTAATTCCAAGCCTAGTACTTTATACACTGCACCTAGAATTCTCTCACAGTGGGCTCATCAGGTCCCATTTGCATCTCAATACTATTACCCCTGATCTGTATGCCCAACCCTAGTATCTCCTGAGGTCCAGTTCAACTGCCTATTGAATATTTTGAACTGGCATCTCAGATCTAACACATCAAAAACAGAATTCATTATATATCTCAATGTTTATATATGTATACACACATATCTGTCATGTACATATATATGTATCTACACAAATTTTTTTTCAAAACTTCCGTATTTCAGTTGAGGATACACTGTCTTTCCAATCACATGGGTTTAATATCTGGAAGATATCCTTGGCTCTCTGCTTTGCTTCAATCCCAAATATCTTATTAGTTTATAAATCTTGTCAGTCTATCGCCAAAACATCTCTGCTACATCTCCACCTCTTTCTACTCCAATTACCACCAACCAGCACAATTGCTCAGCACCTGTTCCTTGGATTACTGTGATAACCTCTCAACTGTTTTCTGTGTCTCAAGTTTCTCCCTTCTTTTATCCATCCTCCACATAGCTGCCAAATTGATAGTGCTAAAGATATGTCTGACCACGTCTCTCCCTTACTAAATAACTCCGGCAACTCCCCATTACCTCTAGGAACAAATGAAAATTCCATCATTTGTTGATCAGATCTCCATCCCTCATTTCCAAGATCATTATCTATTACTTCCCTTCATTAACTCTACGGTCCAATAAAATTGTTCTTCTTGCTATTTCTCACACATGACTCCCCATCTCCCATGTCCATGCCTTTTCACAGGCTGTCCCCATGAGCAGAATTCATTCTATATTCACTTTTACTTGTTAGAATCCCTTGTCTCCTTCAAAGCTTAACTTGTGATAAATGAAGCCTAATCTGATCTCAGCTGCTTTTTCCTATGCCTTGTGTACCCTACACACACTTGATCTATACTGGATTTAATTTTTTGTGTACCCGTTGTCTATCTTAATAGAACATAAGTTCCCTTAAGACAGAGACTTTTTGTTTTCATCTTTGTTTCTCTAGTATCTAGCATTCATAGCATGTGGCACATAGTAAGTTCTTTAAAAATGTTCATCAAATTCATTGTTACTTTATGTATTTTCAGAGTCAAACATATAATTTTGCATACGATGGAAGTTTAATACATTGTTAGTAGGTTGGCATAAAAATAAGTTGGAAAAATATCAAAGATAAAAAATACTATTTGTGAGCCTGGTTTGTGAATATAGATATGATGATTCCTCTAGATATTGTATCATGAAAAGGACAAGTTCTAGCCAACATGATAAAATCTCGTCCATGACCACATACATTATAAAAAACTAGGAATTCTTATCCCGAACTACCCCTGTTCACTCTTAAATGCTATGGTTTCCTTTTACTTACAGTTTAAAAGTTTCAAAGCACTCATTTGGGCCTGAAAACGATTCTATGAAAAGACAATACAAGTTCTACTCTTTCTGTTTTATAGATGAAGAGACTGAGGCTCAGGAAGGTAATATTTTTTTTGCCAAAGGTTGTATAACTGGGATGTGATATTAGCTAGGAGAAAAGAGCTCAATTAAGTCTCACGACCCTAGGCCCATAATTCTTTCTTCTCACCCACGTTAACTTCTACTGCTATTTGAAACACATTCAGGCAGATAGAGTTGCTAAGGTAACAGAAAATAGTACCCCATGCAAATCCATCACCCTTTGACATACAACCTGATGTAACACAGAACACTTACCATCCAATCAAAGCCAAAATGCCTGTAAGGAGACTCACAGTCCTTTCAATGAGAAAGGAAACACAGTAGTTAAACATACCTGTGGAAAACATCAAAATCTGGGTGGATTATGAAGGCAAGGAGAACCAAAGTGATGGCAAATATGCCCCTTGTGCCCAATGCTTCAAAGAACTGTTAAAATATACAGTGTTGCTAGACAGCTGCAGAGTGCATGGCCTTCTTTTCCAAATGAATGCCCTGATAAATAAATGGTATTGTTTTGACCTGCCTGGTAAATGTCTTTTTCTTCCAACAAAAATAATCACTCCAATGGTGTTTCCAACATTGGAGATCAGCAGGTCAGGATGGAAGCTTTGTAACATTAAAAGAAACTAAACTTTGACTTAGCTGTCACAGTACTACAAAGAGATGGATTACTCTCCCTTTCTAGTCATTGACAATCTTCAGAATCAAGAAATCCCAGGTTATCATCAATAACAAAAAATTGTAATTTGGTGGTAATGGGGCTTCCAAGCTAAACATTT
This sequence comes from Pseudochirops cupreus, assembly GCA_028627135.1. NCBI lineage: Eukaryota > Metazoa > Chordata > Mammalia > Diprotodontia > Pseudocheiridae > Pseudochirops > Pseudochirops cupreus. Next base: position 495,809,476 of record CM053580.1, read on the forward strand.
GACCCACTTTTACAGATACTTGGAGCCAGAAATGGGCTGTAGGTTGCAGTTGGTAGGTCAAAAGTATTTGTGATATAGTTTGACTGAGGTGGGGGGGTGGATATACTGGAGCCAGTTTTTATTCACTCAATAAAATTGCTTTTTTTCTTTTTTTTAATTTTAAACAAGAAGTTTATTTAAACAACAAGATGTTTGACTTGAAGAGAAAACTATCTAGGATCAATTTCTTTATAGTAATTTATCCCTACTGAGAGACAGAGATTGACCTACATATAACAGCTATGTACAAAAAAGTTATAAAATCGCCCTTGGTTTTACAATGATAAAAGAAAAATGTTGAAATATCCAATCAAACAAGGTATGCAAGGATTTTATGTATGTGTGTGTGTTTGTTGTTGTTGTTGTTGTTGTTAAACAGTGAGAGCAAAATAACTTACTGGAATATAAAGATAAAAGTTGAATGAGCATGCCACTAATGGAGAAAAGGGATAT
>CM053580.1:495810467-495872308 GCA_028627135.1 Pseudochirops cupreus
GCTGGAAGTTGAGAGAACTTTTAGGTCAATGTTTAACTTATATGTGTGGCACATGAAAAATACCTATAATTAAATTCTGTCCTTACAAATTTGATAAATATCTGCATTTATAATAACCTCAAAAAATGGAGCAGGATGGATAAGGAAAGCAACGTGGAAAAATGAGTGACCAGGAGTGGGAAGATAGCCAGGGACCCAACAGAGCATGTGGAAAGTATCAGGGATCACTATTACAGTCCCTGAACTGGGAAGGGGCTTCTGAGAAATGTTGGATTACACTAACTGACATCCATATTTGATGATTCTGTAACTTTGCTGTTCTCATGCCTTTATCATTCCAAAGTGAAAATTAAGGCCCAGCAAGGTTAAATGAGGGATCATTCAACTTAGAACTAGGAGGCAACTTCAATTTCACCTAGTCTAACAATCCTAATTTTATAAATAAGAAAAATCCTAAAGTCTCAAGATGACCCTGAATCTCCCAAAGTCAAACAAATAGGAAGAAACTCATCTGGGCTTTGTCCAAAGTCACACCTTTCATTACTAGCAAAGACAAGACTAGACCAAGTGTTCCTGGCTTCCTGTACAGTACTCTTAGCTCCTCCCCAGTGATTTTATTATGATGCACTGAATCCCTTTAAATAGACAATGAGGTTGTACTGGAAATTTGGAAGGATCAAAAGAAGTTAAAAGATACCAATCCTGCTCTTGAAGACTTTCCAATTTTAGTAGAGAGAAAAAGAATTACGACTCATACTCTTCCCTGAACGATGCTCCCAAATCTTGTTTCTATGTACCACTGGGATTGGGAGACACCATATATGTTCATAGTAGTCTAAGTTGGCATTACTATTATTCATAAATGTATTTATTGAATTCATTTTTATACAAATAGGTCCTTTTCCCTTTTTTAAATATCTTTGGGATACAGACCTAGTAATAATATTGCTAGATCAAAGGGTATACACAATAAAACCTATGATTCAGCTATGCTGTGATCCTAATGGAAATTAACACTTAACATGATTTACTTTATATAACGATCAAATTATGCTTTCATAAGAGTTAAAGAATTGCAGGATTGGAAAGGATCTTAGGGATACTCTGGTACCCAATCCAGTTCAATGTACAGATGAGGGGAGATAGCTTTCTGAATGTCACATATCCAGTAAATGCCAGAATTGAGATTAGAAGCAATATTGGTTTTTGATTCTCAGTTCATTTGCTCAAGGAGCATTTATTAAGTGTTGACTAATTTGCAGGCACTGAGTTCAGCATTGGAGATACAGAGACAAAAGAAATAGTCATTAAGGAGATTACCTTCTTACTAGTAGGGGAGAAATGTACACTAATGGATAGCAAACACACAAGAGGTAAATTTAAAGTAATTTCAGGAGGGAAGGGGATGAAGAAAATACAGTCCTTTCAGCCTCACATGGGTGCCATTTTCTGGCCAAGCCAATGACATTAGAAAGAGAGCACAAATTTAGTTCCCAAGATTTTTTATCGTGAGTTGTGAGTAGCAGGAAGTCCTGGCAAAACAGATAGTGAAACCTGGGCTCCATTCATACTTCCTTACAATATCCAGTAGCAGGACATGAAATCAGTGCCAATCACTTTCCATGACCTTTTATCACGCCATCATTGTTTCAACAAGTTGCTAAAAACAATTAGAGCTATCTTTACACCCACTAGTTTTCCTATTTTCACTTAAGGTCAAGCCCACATTTCAGTGTTTAAAGTAAAGCCATTCCATTACTAATCATAAGATCTTTGTTTTAAGACAGAATACTTTCAGTGGAATGAGTTCATGGAACCACAGTGGTAGTTTCAATCCCTCAGTGCCCCTAAAATGGCCGCTTTTTGTAGGCATTTGGGATATGAATCCTTGAATCCATTTGAAAATCTCCATGAATGAATGAATAAATAATGAATTATAAGCATTTACTTATTTATCGAGTGCCAAGAATTGTGTGAAGCGCTAGGGATACGTATGGAAGACTTAGATAGGCTCTACTTTCAAGGAGTTTACCTTCAAATAAGTAACACATGTAGGGGGGTTTAGTTACAGGCCGTATAGGAAAAAACAGTAGTCCTTAGGGAGCAATGGTACTCTTAAATGGTAAAAGATTTTCTATGTCATTTTCCCTTATAATAATGATATTAATTCTACAAGCTTTATAAAGCACTTTATGCACAGGATCTCCTTTTATACTTAGGCAAGGTTTTCAGTTGAGATAGTCTGAGAAAGACAAGTGATGGGGGTGGGGCATTGCTTAAAAAGTGATGAAGAGGTTTGGATTAGCTGCAGTGGTAGGTGGTATACTGAGTTAACTTTGGGACATGTAAAAGGTTTGCCTGGCAGCAGTGAGGGCCCAGTTGAGGTTATAGAACAGAAATTTTTGATGGATCCTATCAGAATAATTGTGTGATTTGTTTTACCTTGATTTAGCAGCACATATGTAGGACCAAAGGCAGTAGATTATGGAATTCAGCAAGAAACAATCGGAGATATAATAAAGTAACAAGTGTCTCAAGAGAAGAAAACTGGTTCACCAAGGGATTAAGATATGGAAAGGAGGAGAGTTTGATTAGTGCAGGGGAGAAAAGGGAGAGGTCAAAGGATTGGAGGTCATGATGTGGACAAAGAGCAAAGTTCAGTATTAGAAGAAGAGAGGTAAAAAATCAATAGGGTTTGATATTCAAAAAATGGAATTTCAGAGTTCATGAACATGAAGGTGAAGCACTTGTTGGTGATGTCAAATATATGACCATCTTTCTGTGTGGCTAAGGTGGGGTGGAGAAAGAGGTCATGGGAAATGAGAAAGGTGAGGAAGTAGGAGGTTAGAGTGTTCACAAGAATATCAACAGGTATGTTGAAGCCCCTTAGTACAAGAGTAGGAATTGGAGAGAAAATAAAGATTGTGAGCCAGATACTCAACTTATTTGAAGAAGGAAGAAGAGTATTCTGGAGACCTGTAGATGACAGCTACCAATTGTTTTTATTGAGTTGCAAATGCAAATTGTATGGAACTCAAAGGAGGAAAGGTTACTTTGCGATGTTGATGAAGAGAGAATATGAAAGTGGTGATGGAAAGCAAGGTCTTCTTTCCCAAAAAAAGATCAACAAAGCATTCTTATTGTCTCAAGGTCCTAATGGTTACTGTAGTAAAGGGGAATATACTCTCCATACTCTCCACCTTAATAACTAATAATAACTAACATTTTATAGCACTTTAAGGTTGCAAAATACTGTGTTATTTCATTTGATACTCATAAAAGCCCTGTGAAAAAGATGCTACTATTTCCCCTCACCATATATATGAGGAAACTGAGGTTAAGAGCAGTTTAGTGACTCCCACAGGAGCTGGTATTTGATGGAGCCAGCAACTTCAGACCTTCCTGACTCCAAGTCCAGCACTCTACCTACCAGCCTCAATTTGCCCCCTTGAGAATATACAAAAGTATCTCCATCTACACAAACCAATCTACATTCACCATTAGCACCATTTTAGAACTTAAAAATAATCATTTATTGTAAATAAGAGAAAAGTAACATTAACAATTCTGAAATAATAATAATAACTGGCAGGTAGGTGGTGCAGTGGATAGAGTGCCAGCCATGGACTCAGAAAGATTTGATTTCAAGTCTAGCCTCAGACAATTGCTAATTCTGTGATTCTATTTACTGAAACAACAGAACAACAAGAAGATAGTACAATGCAATAATATACATCATAATCCACACAAAAATTTGTGTCACACCTACATGGTTATTCTATCAATGCACTCAACTATGAATGCGGAAGAGCGGCCATGCACTTAAAGGAACCTAATACAGAAGTACTTGAAGGAGGAAATCAAAATTCCTTACCATAACTCATAACCCTGGACTGCTGACTTTGATTTCAATGCACCACACAAAACACTTCTGTCTGTGCCAGCACAGGCAATTTCTACTTCCTGCTGCCAGTCTGATCTCCCAATCACCATGTGGAAAACCTCCAGTGCAAAGAGGAGCAACCTTTCCTTTGACCTTAAGCCTTCCGTCTGTGGATGTGTACCTGTCTGTTAAAGGAAGAAAAGGAAAATTGAGAGGAGAGTGTGCATTGTTTCTCCTGATGTTCAAGTTCAACTTTCATCTACCGTTATGCCATTTTTTGCCTAATTTTCTGTCTCCCAATGAAACAGAAGCAGTTGAATGGAGCCTCCCAGATAACTGTCTGACCATATGATTTCCATCTCATGCTGCACTTGTCTCCAGTCAGATGTCCAGGCTCCTTTGGGAAAAGGAATGATGACTTTCACTCAAAGATGAACATTCTCAAGCCCAATCATCCCCTACATACCTCAGTGATTCTGAAACCTAGTTTATCAACCAAACCCCATTCTCCATCTTTCACCAACTATTTCCTTATGCCAGTCCCCCTTAACTCTCCCACCTCAAAGTTCTAACCAATTACCACCTACCCCTTGCTCTGTCCCCTCTGGAATGCCTATTCAATAGGCAACACAGTTTCCTTCATTCTAAATCTTTTTCCCACCCACTCCTCCCATCTTTCATATATTATTAAAAACTTGACTCCCCCACAATGACAGCATTCCTTTTTTTTTTTCCCCAATGACTGGGTTATTTACTTTTAGTTTACAAGATTCAGTTCCACAATCACTTGAGTTTCAGATTTTCTCCCCTCCCTCGCCCCCCTTCCCCCGATGGTGGCGTGCAGTCATGTATAGGATCTGCAAATACTTTCACATTGTACAACAGTCTGGTTGTATAGAAGGGTTGTAACCAACGAATGAACAATGGGAAAAAAGAAACAAAATCAAACACGAAAAAGAACGATAGCATAAATTGCTTCAGTCTCCATTTAAACTCTAGTCTTTCTAGATCTTACTCTGAATGCAGATCTCTCCTTCCATCCTGAGACTTGTAGAATTGTCTTATAGCTGTGCGTTGCTGAGAAGAGTCCAGTTTATCAAGGTTGGTCATCACACATACAATGTGTCTGTCATTGTGTACAAATTTTGCCTGGTTCTGCTCTTCTCACTTAGCATCAGTCCGTATAAGCCTCTCCAGGTAATTATGAAGTCCATCTCCTTCCCATTTCTTATGGCACAATAGTATTCCATTACATTCATATACCACAATTTGTTCAGCCATTCCCCAAATGATGGGCAACCCTTGTATTTCCAGTTTTTTGCCACCAGAAAGAGAGCTGCTATAAATATCCTTGTACGTATGGGTCCTTTTCCCATTTCTGTGATCTCTTTGGGATATAACCCCAAAAGTGGTATTGCTGAGTCAAAGGATATGCAATTATTTATAGCCCTTTGGGCATAGTTCCAGATTGCTCTCCAGAATGGTTGTACCAATTCACAACTCCACCAACAGTGCATTAGTGTTCCAATTTTTCCACAACCTCTCCAGCATTTGTCATTTTCCTGTTTTAAATGACAGCATTCCTAGTCATTCTTTTTAGTATTGACTGTACCTTCTTTAACTCCCTTGTCCTCATTGGTCAAGGTGGGGAAGTTAGAATACTTCTTGCTCCTTATTGTCACTTTCAGGTTCTCTCTCTACATCCATCACCAAGAAATCTCTCCACTTTGGAGATCCAAATGATCCACGGCTATCATTCAATCAAAAATCTGGTAGTTGTTTTCTACAGACCTCCAGGACATTCCCCTTCCTTCCTCAATGAATTATTATTTCTTTTTCATATTAATATTCAATTATTAAAATTAAGGAGACCCCAGCTTTTTTTTCCCTCTGGTCCCATTTCCTTGTCCAATTTCTCAAGGACAGTGATGATAGAAGATAGGATTAACATCCTCCTCATTCTGCTGCTACTGCTCCACCCAACTAGCTCAAGTGTGAGTGGGAAATATAAATTCGATGAATAGATTGTCCAAGACTGGGCATAACTTAGAAGTAAATGATATGATCAAAGTTCATTAGAATAGGTCCAGTCCCTCATTGTAATATTTATTCTCTCACTAATTGTTAACCAATCAGAGTTGTTTGCCACCCTCAGGAACACCCCTCTTCTTAGGGCATATAAGCCTTGAACCTACTGCCATGATTGTCTTTGGCAAGAGTGCCTCTGACCTTTTAGTAGAATGCTAACATTATTAATAAAATTAGTAATTACCTAGAAAGAATGTCTTTCAAGCTTTTTAAACATCACAGTCACACACAAAGATGGTCATACCCTTGCTTTTGCCATCACCCATAAATATACTCTTTCCAAGAGTTCTGTTGAAAAATTCCAGAATCCCCTTTTCTAACCATAATATATTGACCCTCCATCTCTCTTTCTGCCTTCTAATTCTTTAACCCCTCAATTCCCTCCCATGTCATTCCTTCTGAAATAGCCCCTCTCCTCTTTTCCTCACTTTGTGCCTTTGGTAGACTAACTCAAGTTTATGCTGTCTTCTTTGGTTGAGTCTCTAATGCCCTTATCATTTTGCCAATTGCACCCTGCCAAGCTTGAGCTTTACATCATTCTCACCATTCATTGCCTTCAATCTGTGTTGCTGAATGAAGATGGGAAAAAATCACACAACTGTTCTACATCCACTACAAATTTATGTTATGCAACCCTGATTAGATCCTCTCTGTTGCTAGATAATTTTATTATAGTTTCTTCTCTACTCACTATCCCACTCTTCGCAGAGTTTCTTCCAAATCTTTTCACCCCTCCTCAAACATCCCAAGGCTCTCCCTTCCACAAACTTCTCAGATGAGAAATTAGTTTACAGAAAAAAATTGAGGCCATTCATCATGAGCTTCCTCTTCTCCCCTTTTTCCTTATATCACTCATGCCTTCTACCACTATCTCCTTCACCCCTGTATCTCATGATAAAGTCCCCTTACTCCTTACCAAGGTTAATGCCCTTACTTCCTCAAATGGTCCCATTCCATCCCATCTCCTCCAACAGATTGCCCTCTCCATCATCTCCACTCTTTATTAATTTTCAATCTCTCCCTGTCTATAAGCAATCCCTACTGCCTACAAATTCATCTGTTTCCCTCATCCTCAAAAAAAACCTTGCATGATACTTCTATCCCTCTCATTATTGTCTTATATCTCTTTTTCCCTTTTAAGCTAAACTCATTGAAAAGAATTTCTACAATAGGTGCTGACACTTTCTCTCTTCTTACCCTCTTCTTAACCCCTTACAATCTTTTATGCTTTATATACTCCTTTATATAAATCCCTTTACATACCAACTTCTGACCTTATCTTTCCATCAAAACTGCTTTCTTTAAAGTTACCAATGATATATTAATTGCTAAATCCAATGGCTTTTTCTTAATCCTTATTCTTCTCAACCTCTCTGCAGTTGATCACTTTCTCCTCTGTGATGTTTCTTTTCTCTAGGTTTTCAAGACACCACTTTCTTCTTGTTCTCTTTTTACCAATATGACCACTTCTTTTCAACATATTTTGCTGGATCTTCAGGTCGTGCCCTTTAACCTTAGGTATCCCCCAATTTGGTATCTGAAAGATGCCAAAGAGCTTTCTTTAGCCATCTTCTTTTTTCCCCTTATACTATTTCATATGGGGTCTCATCATCTCTCATGGATTTAATTACCATCTCTGTGCTAATGATTCTCTATTCTACCTAACATGCCCTAACCTCTCTGCTGACTTTAAATCTCACATCTCCACCTACCTATTTGATATTTAAAACTGGATGTCCAGTAGACATCTTAAACTCAACACATTGAAAACCAAACTCATCTTTCCCCCTAAACCTCCCTCCACCACATAATTATCATTGTAAAGGGCGATATCACCCTCCCGGTTGCTCGGACTCACAATCTAAGTATCATCCTTGACTTCTCACTGTGTCTCACCCCCATATGCAATCTGTTGCCAACTCTGTCAGTTTCACCTTTGCAACATCTCTTGAATATGCCTCTTCTCTCTTCTGATGCTGCCAACACTCTGGTGAATGCCCTTATCTCATCCACCTGTATTATTGTAATAGCCTGTTGGTGGGTTTGCCTGTCTCATCTCTTGCTACTTAAATCTATCCCCATTCAGCCACCAATCCAATCCAATAACTATTTATTCAATACTTACTATCTGCCAACCACTATGCTAAATGCTAGAGATAAAATTAATAAAAAGAAACACAGTCCTTACTCTGAGAAAACTATCAATCCAATCAGGGAAACAACACAAAAAAGAAGGTAGGAAAGGGGGACAATGGGTAGTGGGGTGGAGATGCTTTGCTGCATGGAGTTGAAATGAAGCTGAGAAGCACATAAAAAGTAGAGTGAGTTGAAAGTCCAGTTTCTGCCTGCCATAAAGGAAAACATTGGGATGAGTTTTGTACTCACCCTCCAAACAGAGGGTAAAGGAGGTCAAGGAAAATGGTGCCAATCAAATATTGAGTTAACAGCCTGGTGATAAGATTAGAAGTGAGCTTATCCTGGAAATTATTATCAAAATGATTTTCCTATATCCCAAGTCCAACCATATCACTACTCAACAAACTCCATGGACTCCCCCTTACTTCCAGAATCAAACACAAAAACCTCTTTTTGGTGTTTACAGCTCTTTATAACCTACCTCCTCCCACATTTCCAGCCTTCTTGTACCTTATTCCCCACTACTTAAACTTCAATCCAGTGACATTGGCCTCTGCACTATTCCCCGAACTAGACATTCCATCTCTCAGCTCTGCCCATCATCTCTGACTGTCCCCCATGCTTGGAATGCTCTCCTTCCTCATCTCTACTTACTACCTTAGCTGGTTACCTTCAAGTCTCAACTAAAATAGCATCTTCTACGGGAAACCTTCCCAGTTTCTCTTAATTCTAGCGTCTTCACTCTCTTAATCATTTCCTATTTATCCTGTATTTAGCTTGTTTGTACATATTTGTTGCCTCCCCATGACCCTGAGGACATGGACGGTTTTTGTTCCTTTTTGGATCCTTAGCATGTAGTACGATACTTAGTATATATTAGGTGCTTAGCAAATATCTGTTGACTGACTGACAAATGCTTCTCTGCTAACTTTTGTCCTGAAATTTTCTTTTCTTTTATATTGCAACAAACTATAATATTTATAAAATCTTTACACTTGCAATAACTTTTAAAAGAGCATTGGAAAAGTTTGAATTGAATTTACCCTTTATTCCAGAGGCCTGCAAAGGTCATCAAACTAGCTATTAGCACTACAGACCAACCCAACCAGCTATTCACTCACCGGGATGCAGTACTATCCAAAATCAACACAAATCGGCAAAAGCCGCTCAAGATGAACAAGGAAAACAGCCATAGTCAATTCTTTACTCACCAAAATTTTATATCCTCCAAATTAAATCCCCATAGCAGGACAGTTGCTGACATATTTCTTTCCCCTTTCTGCCTCTCCCTCTCAAATCAGGGGGATGAGAGGACAGCAAAAATCAACAGATACTTCTGAAAGCTGTCATCTCTTAAAATGTCAGGGTTCAGGAATGGTCTGGAGAGAATTAATTGCAACTGGAGCTCTAGAACAGGTGGATTCAGCCTCTCTCCACTCAATCAACAATGACGTGGCTGAAATCTGTCAGCTTTCCTCTCTTGCTGAAAGTTGCTTATCATTCCCTTCTAAGTCTTCAGACAGGTTCTTTAATCTCTTCAATGTCATATTGAACTTCCTATCATTTTTCTCCTATGCTATTCTATGACTAAAAACAGATTCCTAGAACTCAGTGATACATGTGTTACTTAAAAAGTAACACCTGGATAAATTTCCCTTAAAAAATGTCCTCTTTTATATCATACTTCAGTCTCCAAATACTCATACAACTTTTTTAAAATGTATTTTAGCTTCAGCCTCAAAAGTATTAAGAGTTAAATGCAAATGAACATAGGAACCATAATACATTGCAATCCTAAATTCCCATCATGGTCCTCCATCTCATTCTGTGCTTTGAAACTGCTTCTTCTTTCTTACATTTGCAGGTTTTAAGAAAATTCTCCTTTTCTGCCTCAAAACTATCAATTCAATTACATATATCATCATCCCATGTCTTTGTTTTTATATTCATTTACTGTCCAAATTTCTTAAAACCTCATTCAAAAACTGCAATTCTTCTTATTTAGTAGTTTTTATTAAACCAAAGTGCTGACTTTTCTTTCCCTTCAGGCATCATAGTGTCTTTCACCTATGACAGAGACATCATTTCCTTATAAAGTATGACATAATTTCGTATTTACACAAAAATATTATTTTTGACTTTAAAATACTAACCAACTCCATATGAAAGACTATTCCAGGAACTTCGTTCTTGTTGTTGTTTTAATTTGTCACTCCGTGGGTAGAGACTCTACACAACTCTAGCTCACCCTCAGGGTTTAAGAGACAGCATAAGATTTCAAAATAAAACTGGGTTTTGGAGTCAAGAACAAGAGGCTCATACCCCAACTCCAACATTTGCTAACTATATAAACCAGAACAAATTAATCTACCTCCCTGAGCCTCATTTTCCTCATCTGTAAAATGGAAATGATGATGCTCAAATTATTTAGTTCATACTTAAATATGTTAATTGACATAAAATAAAATTTACAACTTTTTACATGAAAAAGGTTTTTGATATTCAATTTTTCCTAGTTGTGTTGCAATCACTTATTTTATATGATTTGACAGTGAGTTAATGCAATTTTGACACATCGCTTGATTACTTATTGTGAAACTACATTTTAGTCACATTGAATATTAAGTATATTTTTGATGAATAGTATAATTCTCCATTTGCATTCATCTGAGTTCCTAGGCCACTGGAGAATATTTATCTCCGTAATTTGAATTAACTTCTTAAACTTTTGTGATGTGTGCCATGGTACAAGGCCATGATGGAGTATTCCAGGTTCATTTGGGAATTTTTATAATTCTTGAATAACTATGCATTTTGATTTATGAGCTTACTCATCATTTCCTCCATGGGGACAATACCTCCAGGCCAATGAATGTAAAACCAAATCACCCAAAACTTCTTTTTTGCATGGATATTTTAGAGACTGATAAAGATACCCAGACTTTTAGGATCATTTGAACTTCTTCTGACAATGGTTTGGGGATGGATTTGAATACAAAAGTGAGTTTCATTGGTAAAAATTTCCATTTTCCAAATTTCAACGTTCTGGTCTTGACATTTACTTATTTTTGTAGCACTTTTTTTTTCCTCCTCGGTCTTCTCACTGTTCTCTCAAATTCAAGATTCCCATGCCTTACTCCAGAGGAATCAATAGCAACCCCTCCAACTGCCAGGTACCTCTAAAGTTCTTTGTTTATTTTCTGAAAAATTAATTAGCCTATTTCATGATGATTGTTTGCCAATAATAAGTATTACATTATATTTTTCATCACATTTTCCTTTGCTCTTAGATGTGACTGATCCTGTTTCATTATAGGCTTGAATGAGTCTTGAAACACTTTGCCTACACTGTCACTGCAATATCTCTAACAGTCATTGAAGTGTACTCTTTAAGAGTTATAATATTACATTTGAGTAATATTCACACCTAAAAGCCATAAAATTAAGTCATAACAAGAGAGCAATGAGCAATGTATGTATGGCATGAAACCCAGCACTCAACTGACTTGAGTCACTTACTAAGTACATGACACTGAACAAGTTACCTAGCCTCTTTTCATCTCAGTTTCTTTACCTATAAAATGAGGAAAATAATCACAAATAACCCACAGAGATGTGAGTATCAAATAATTTGTAGAAAGACCTTTGTAAATTTGAAAGAGCTACATTAATATTAGCCATAATTATTAAGAATAATATTAAGAATACTTTGCTTACACTGGCTTTGCTTATATTGTTCTCTACCAATTCATACAAATCTTCCAAAAATTTCCCTATGTTATTCAATTGTGTCGTCACTTTATAATATTGCCAATAATATTCCTTTATGTTAATATACCACAATTTTTGGGGTCATCTCCTGATAGAAACCCCCCATGTTTACAGTTTTTTGCTACTATTTAAAAGTTCTATAAAAAAGTTTTTTATCATAGGTTACCTTTCCCTCTTTTATCTTCTTATGTTAAATATTTAACATTGATGCCACTGATTCAAATTTTTATCCCCTTTATCGATTTCTTTCTTCTAACTTCTTTCCCACCTCCAAATCTTTGAATGAAGAGAAAGAATCAAAACAAAAATTTAGCAATCATGTCTGACAATATATGCAACATTGTGTCCTTGTAGACCACTCCCCAACCTTCCCAGAGGAAAAGGATATGTTTTATTATCAGTTCCTTCAGAAGAAAATTGATCATTACTAGTATTTGGCTTCCTTATGATTTTCCTTTCATTTATACTATTGTAGTCATTCAACACACTCTTCTTCTGGATTTGTTTGGTTTACTCTCCATCAGTCCAAATAAATCTTCCTACGTTTCTTGGGATTCTTTATGCCTTTCATTTCTCACTGTGTAATAATATTCTATTGCATTTAATTATCACAATTGATGCCAGAGATACCACACTATTCAATAAACATTTATTCAATAGACACAAATTACTTGACACCCACTTTACTTCCAGGTTGTTGTTTTTTTTGATACCCCAAAAGTACACCTATATTCTAGTATATACCTTTCTCTCAGTCTCCAACCTCCTTAGGGCCAATGCCCAATATAGGGATTGCTGAGTCAAGTATATACAGTTTAATCATTTCTTCTAGTATATTTCCCAGTTGTTTTCCAGGATGGTAGGAATAATTCATGTTATTAACAATATAGTTTTGTGTGTGCCTATCTTCTCATAACCCTTTCAACACTGATTATCTCAGTTTTCTCTCATGTTGAACATGAGGTAAATCTTCAGATTTTTAAAATTTACATCTTTTAAGTTATTAATATAGCATTTTCCTATGATATTATATAATTTGCACTACTTCTTCTAAAAGCTATTTGTTCATTTTGGGGGCAAGGGTTCTATTCTCTATTTTTTTTTTAATCTGTAACAGGGACAATGAAGAATGGACTTATATTCATGTTCCAGTCTAAGGACTGAAGGATTTGTACTTTGGGATAAAATTGGAATACCTTATTGTTCCCAACACATGGTTGTTGGGAGGGGAGGAAGTGTCATCTCAAAGTATAATCCCTTTACCTCCAATGCCTAGTTTATCTCTGTCCTTAAAGAAATATAGTATGCATGATCAACTCCATTGCCACTATTATTTGTCAATTCCATGTAAGTGATACATATATATCACATACATTGCATATATATCTTACATATAATATTACATATATGAATTACATGTTATATCATGTATCTTGTATTTCAGATTATTTGACAATCAAAATTATTTTTTCCTCTGAGAGGCAGTGTTGCATAGTGAATAGTGAGCTTATCTCAAAGTCAAGAAAATCTATTTTCAAGAGCTACCTCTGCATAAGCCATTTCAACTCTCATTGCTTTAGGCAAATTTTTAAGAATCAAAGTTGAAGGAGCCTTGTCTGCCAGAAGTTCCTTTTATCAAAGAGATCATAGATCAATGCTTAGACCATCTCTATGCTTATCCCGAATTTTTTTTTATTCGTTTGACAGTTTTTCTTATTCTACTTACATTAATGTTTTCATCCTTTTCTAACAAAGTCTGGCCTCACTTTCTTTGAGTTACATCTCTTCCTCCAGGTTCTAGGGACTCTCAAAGGGATGTCTCTCCTCTAATGCTAATGATTGGAGCCTCCTTTCCAATATGTTCCCTCCACTGTTCACTACCTATAATTAATTCTTTAATTCAATTTAAACAATTAACACCAATTAAATTTTACAAATGAATATTTTTTTTAATATTGAAAGAAATATAAACAAAACTATACCACATCACACACACACACACACACACACACACACACACCCTACTTCAGTTCCTGAGGAGAGTGGGTTCAAATGTAACACAATCTCTACATAATATTCAGCCCACCAAGTTTACTTTCAAATGTATCATAAGTTCTGGAAGAATCTGCATCTCAACTAATCCTGGGCTGGATCTTTAAGGTTGTTTCTTAGAGACTCTCAATGCTAGACTGTCTGGTTGCAATACCTGGTGTGGCTTACAATCTTGGACTTCCCGTTGGCTCACTCTCTTGACTTTTCATCGTTCACAAGGTTGATTCTCCTTCTCTAATGCTAACATAAGAGATCAGCTCTGGCTGAGTAGTGTCTTTGTGAATGAACTTCAGATTCAGCTCCACAGTCAATCAGAAATGCTCTTTGTTCAATATAGTTAGGAAATCTGTATTAATTTCAGAAGTTTGTACGCTCTCCTAAGTTCATGTAGAGATTCCATCAACCAAAGAGTCCGTGGAGGCTTATAAAGATTGGGCTTTTGACCAGACCCAGTCAGACTTTCAAATAAATTGGACCCATTCCTTAAATGAAATATGCTAAAACAGAAAGATTTCTGAATCTGGAATCAGAAGATTTGAGTTCAAACTGTGGTGTGGCTACTCATTTCCTGACCAGAGCAAGACACTTAAACATGCTGAACCTTAGTTTCCTCATCTATAACAAGAAGAGATTTCAACTAGATGGTTGGAGAAAAAGGATGAGCTGCTAAGGGCATCCAAGTGAGGAAGAGGCCACAGAACCTCTTTTCCCAGGAGCTGGCATGAACCTAAGAACACAGAGCCCTGTAATTGCTTCTATCTCTGTCGTGTCTATTCATTTCTGATTGTAGGTGAATAAAATTGGAGGTAATTACAACCTTGTGAGCATCAAAAAGGTCCCTTTTGGCTCCAAATGGATGATCCTGTGAGCATTCTCAGTCTGCATGACCATCTGCCCAAGGCCATAGATGATCAGCACTAATGATGTATTGGCTGCCATTAAAGATGGGAAACGTTATTTACTTCTGCATGCCACAATACGTGAGGGAGGGAGGCAGAGAACTGGCACAGATGGAGGCTGGAATCACTTGAATTGTGGGAGCTACATGGAAGAGAGGATCATGTTGAGAAGGAAGCAAAAAAGAATAGAACATTCCCTGCAACAGCCAACTATGAATTTCACAGTTCAGTATAATGAAAGATTTCTTTTCAAAAGAGAAATGCAAGTCCTTTTTTTAAATAATGGTGGAGTGACTCAGCATTTGAAGAGGATTGCTCACCAGTTCCTTTGCTTGCCTAACTTCCCTCTCTTCTCCAGTTTCTAAAACATTCTCCTTGTGCTTCCAGCATCAAGGAAATAACAATCACCCATCTGGGATATCTATGGAAGAAGACCTGTTATAGACACATCCTACGCTCCCTGTAGCCCCAGCCTTTACTTTTTCCAAAGCCAACTGAATCCCCTTGCTGCCTGTGAGGACGTGATTATCCACAGAGAGTAGTCCCCTGTCCTGTATGCTTTGCTGGAGGAAGCCAGGACATTTCATTTGAGATGAAGGATCCAAAAGGAAGGAATTGAAAACAAAGCTTTTTCACTTGCCAGGACCTGTATACTTTCCAAAGTCACTGGAGAGCCATCAAGTGAAAATAAACAATTGCTTTCCACCAGAGTCCAACATCATTCAGCTCCCTGGCACTTGCCTCCCATCCATGTGGCTCTGTTTGCCTAACATGCAAACAGTTGGCCAGTAAATCTAGCCTGGGAGGAAAGAAGAGGAGGGAGAGCTATATTGCTCAGTGCTGTTGTTCCTTTCCAAAGAGTTGGAAACAATAACAAATTGTGAAGAACAATTCTGAGACCTGTCCCCTTAACAAAATTCAGTACACCTTGTGTCCTATAAATATTTTATGTTCCCTTCCTCCCTAGAAAACCAGCCACAGCTGCAAACACCATACTGCCTTGCTTTGGAGGCTTTCTGAATTCTTAAGCTCTGCTTTTGTGAGTGCAAATGATGATCATGTCTAAACATCGATTCGACCTCCCAGCCTACTCTCTGGTTTAGCTTTCATAAGGCTTTCTTGTCATATTTTTGAGAGCAGAAGAGGGCACAGTTGCTCACTTCTTAACAATTAGACATATGCAAAGGTGGACTGGACTGCCTTGGCAGGTAGTATGTTATTTCTGGTGGTACATGAAGACCTGACTCCAAATCCAGCCTCAGGAACTTACTAGCTGTGTGATTCTGGGCACAGTTTCCTCAACTGTAAAACAGAGATAATAATAGCATCTACCTTTCAGGGCTCTTATGAGGATTAAATGAGATAATATGTGTGAAAGGTGTTTAACACAGTTCCTGACACATAGTAAGTGCAATAAAAATATGTATTCCTTTCTCTTTCCCATCTTACTTGAGGCCATTATGTAGGATTGGGTGACACTTGGGGAAATGCTACAGAGAGGATGGTTGGCCTAGTATAGTTTATATTAGATTAATGCCAAATTACAAACAGAAATAGCTGGCATCTACATAATTCTTTAAGGTTTGCAAAGCATTTAAGAGATCTTATCTCTTCTTATTTTCACCATAACCCTTTAAGGCAATCCTATCATTATCTCCATTTTACAGATGAAGAAACTGAGGTGGTCAGCTAAGTTAAGTCATCCAGGGTTTTTGTTGTCGTTTAGTTGTTTCAGTCTGGTTCAGCTCTTCCTGACCCCATTTGGGGTTTTCTTGGCAAAAATATTGGAGTGCTTTTCCATTTCCTTCTCTAGGCCATTTTACAAATGAAGAAACTGAGGCATTGTAGTGCCAACATTATATTCGCAGTACTGACAGCAATTATGAATATGCTGGCATAATTCTGAATCGCAAAATACAAGAGACTCTCCATTTAGAATGCAGAAGCAAAACATTTATCCAGACACCAGAAAGTCAGATCCCAAGACCAGAAAACCTAATTCATCATAGCAACAAAGAAATCTATACATAGTAACACTGTAGAGAGCAACACCATACTAAAGTCTTCCCATGAAAACTCACAAGCCTAGCTGTCTGCTTACCTGCATCCTCTCTCCTCCCTCCATTCTAACTGCTCTGACTCCCAGCTTCCTCCGGACTTTGCTCCACCTATTCAGCAAACTCCTCCCCCCACAGGCTACATGTGATTACATTTGACCTATCAAGGTGCAGGGAAGATCTTCAAATTTACATTACCATTACAGGCAAACAGGGTTAATTGACTTACCCAGAATCTCATAGCTAGTAAGTGTCTGAAGCCATATTTGAACTCAGGAGGATGAGCCTTCCTGACTCCAGGCCCAGCCACTTAATCACTATTGTCACTCCATCCAGGGCTACACAGCTAGTATCTGAAGCTGATTTTGAACTGGATTCCAGGTTCAGTGCCCTTTCTATCTGCACCACCTAACTGCCCAAGTGCCTTCTATCCACTACACCACCTAGCTGCCAAAGCTACCAAATTTGAGGCCCTGTGAGCTATCAATAACCACTTCTGTCTGTCACCAAACTTGACATAGGTATTAACCATTCAGACGAATGAGGAGATCAGTTGGCATCTAGTGATGCATAAGTACAATAAATCAAGGAGGCAGAGGAGAAACATGTCCTAGACAATTACTCCATACAACAAAAGGCCCTTCTCCCTGCCCCACTCATATTTTTAGTAGAAAAAAAAGGAACCTAGAAGAAACATGTATTCATTGATGCAAGTTGCCTCTTTGTGATCACTGCATTCCTTTGCAGATGCTCATCATCCACAATTTTCAAAAAGACATTCTAGAATTGTTCCAGGACTAAAAGTCAAGTTCACTCACTTTTAACTTACATATTTCACTCTTTTGATTTGAAAATCAAAATAATGCTTCCCTAGATTTAATTCTCAAGTATATCACCCATTTTCTGTGATTTTTTTTTTTAAGATCATGAACCATAGCACAGCTATCATATCTTCTATTTTTTGTTTGTTTTCCTTCAGTGCCTTGGGAACTATTTCATCTGGGAGAAAGGATTTAAATTTATTAAGGATAACCATGTTCTTTCTTACTATTTATTTGCTGATCTTAGTTTTCCATTTAGTATTAACTTTATTTCTTTCTTTTTCAATATAAAGATCATTCTCCTTGACAAAGAAAACAAAAGCCGAAAAACAGTCAAGTAACTATACTTTCTCTTCATCAACAATCATTGTCTCATCTACCTTAAAAACATTAATCTCAGTCCTTCTTTTACCCTATTTTCAGAAGAAAAAAAGGAATAGGGGTTAGATTCCTGATTTCATTGACAGAGGGAAATTTGGGGAAAGTAAATTGTCTCTACCAGTGTGGGTTGCCACCTATCTCTGAAACTTAGAATCTTAGAGATTTGCTTAAAGCTTCTGAGAGACTAAGACACTAGCCCAGGGCTATTGTTGTTTGGTCATTTCAGTCCTGTCTGACTTTTCCTGACCCCATTTAGGGTTTTCTTGGCACAGATATTGGATTGTTTTGCCATTTCCTTCTGCAGCTTATTTTACAAATGAGGAAATGAGGGAGACAGGGTTAAACGACTTGCCCAGGGTCACACAGTTAGTACGCTATGTATCTTGAGGATGGATTTTAACTCAGTTCTTCCTGATTTCAGGCTCCAAACTCTATTCACTACCCCACCTAGCTGGCCCAGGGTTACGCTGCTATTATATGTCAAAGATGGGACTCAAACCTAGATCTTTTGGGGTTTTAATACAATTCTCTATTCGTTATTCCATGCTGTTTCTCTTTTCCACATGCCAATTAAAACAACAACATAAAAGTAAAATATAGACATGAGACATATGATAATTATTTATTATCTATTTATCTCAATTTCCATGCCTATCTCTATCTATGTATTTGTCAAGAGAAGAGGAAGATAACTGTCAAATAAGGCAAGAATTATTAATTTACGGTTTAGAGATCAAGAATTTTTTTAAATATATACATACATATAGATAATTATTTTGATATCAATCAATAAACATGTATTAAGTGTCAGCTGTGTGTTAGGCAGCATGTTAGGCACTGGGGGTTCAAAAAAAAGAGGAAAAAGACAGTCCTTGTCCTCAAGGAACTTACAGTCTAATGAGAGAGAAAACATGCAGGCAGATGTATACAAAGTAGGCCATATACAGAATAAATAAGAAATGATGAATGGAGAAAAGGCTTCCTGTAGAAGGTGGGATTTTAGTTGGCCCTGAAAGCAAGCCAGGGAGATCAATAGTTGGAGCAAAGGAACTAGATTATGCTAGGCCTGGGGAACAGCCCAAAAGAATGTCAAAAGCAGAAAGATTGTGTGCCTCATGTGTAGAACAATATGGAGGCTGATATCATGGGACCAAAGAGTATAGTTCAAGTAGAAAGGTAGGAGGAGACTAGGTTGTAAAGGGCTTTGAATGCCAAACAAAACATGCTGTATTTGAAACTAGGACAATAGGAAGCCACTGGAGTTTATTGAAGGTGGGGTTCTAGGCAGGGGACAGTGACATGAATAGACTTGTATTTTAAGAAAATCACTTTAGTGTCTGGCTGGAAGATGGGTTGGAATGGGGAGAAACTTTAGGCAGGCAAACTCATCAGCAGACTATTGCAATAGTCCAAGTATGAGGTGACGAAGGCTTGCTCTAGAGTCATAACAGAATTAGAGAAAAGAAGAGGGCACATTCCAGAGATGCTACAAAGGTGAAATCAATAGGACTTGGCAAAAGATTGGATATGAGAGGTGAGAAATGGTAAAGAATCCATGATGACTCCTAGGTTGCTAGCCTGCGGTACTGGGAGGACAGTGTTGCCCTCTGCAGTGATAGAGAAGGTACATGGTGGGAAGGGTTAGGGGAAAATAATGAGTTTGATTTTGGACATGTTTACAATATTCACAGGATATCTAGTTCAAGATGCCTGAAAGCTGGTTGAAGATGAGAGAAATGGAGGTCAGCAGAGAGATTGGTGCAGGAAAGGTAGATTTGGGAATCATCAGCATAGAGATAATTACATCCCTGAGAGCTGATGAGATCATTCAATGAAGTAGTATAGAGGGAGAAAAAAGGAGGTCCCAGGACAGAGACCTGAGGGACACCTGGTAGAGGGTGTGATCTTCTGGATGATAAGCAAAGGAAATAGAGAAGGAATGGTCAGATAGGAAGAAAATGAGGAAAAGGCGATATCCCAAAAACCTAGACATAAAAGAGAATCCAGGTTGAGGGACTAATCAACAGTGTCAAAGGCTGCATAGAAGTCAAGGAGATTAAGGGTTGAGAAAAGGCCACTGCATTTAGGAATTAAGAGAGATTTATTAACTGTGGAAAGAGTAGTTTTGGTGGAATTACAAGGTTGTGAGTCCAATTATAAGGTATTAAGAAGAGAGCGAGAGGTGAGAATGTAGAGGTGACTACTGTTGATGCCTTTCTGAAGAATTTAGTGGCAGAAGAGATATAGCACAATAGTTAGCAGGAAAGGAAAAGTCAAGTGAGAGTTCTTTTCAAGATAGGGAAGACATGGGCATGTCTGGTGATAATAAGAAATGAGACAATAAAAGGGAAATAAATAAGCAAAGGGGGAGACAGAGCCAAGATGGCAGAATAGAGGCAGCAATCCAGCCAAACTCTCACAACATGCCCCTCAGAATGAATTCTGAATCAGGAAAAAACAACAAAAAATTGGCATGAGACATCATTTTCATCCTAAGACAAGGTAGGACATTGGCAGGAGAGGTCTGTAACATTACAATAGGGCCATCCCAAAGTGACAGTAAAACCAGCTTTGGGTCTTGGAGGCAGCTGCAACAGTGGTGGTAGCAGCTTTCAGAGTTTTTAGCCCATTGACTACAAGGGAGTCAGGAAAGTGGTCAGAAAGAGAGTATAGGGGACCCTGAGCTGACACTGGGCACAGGACCCTGTTGCACTGACCATAAAACATTCTGGGTGGCAGTTCCAGGATAAAGAGGAGTGCTACCACTTGTGGCCAAAGGGGAGCATGATCACATTTTCAAAGCAGAGAGGAATATTGTCTCTTGTGGGTTTGTAGACTAGGTTCTAGGAACAAAAGGAGGATTAGTACATTCAGCTACAGGGGTATAGGGATGCTTCCTTGGAAAATATCAGAGTGCAAACCAAGAGAACAGTGACCACAGCTCTCCTTGTATTTCATCACCTTGGATACACCAAAAAACTTCCAAACACATAGAATTAGCTCTGAAAATAGCAGTGTGAAAAACTTGAAGCTTAAGACCTTGTCCCTCCCACCCCCACACAAGGAACAGAGTCTAACTTTAACATAAAGTTCAAAATAAAAAAAAAAAAATAGGGTGCCAGACGAATAAAAAACAAAAGCAAAAACATGACTATAAAAATCTATCTAAGAATAAAAATAAAAATTTTCCTTGTCACTTTAGTAATAGTGAAAAGGAAGATCAAGACACAAACAGAAGATAATGAAGTCAAAACAGCTACAAGCAAAGTTTCCAAAAATGCAAAAATTGACACAGACCAAACAAGAACTCCCAGAAGTGCCAAAGAGAGAGATTGGAGTAATGGAGGGAAAAGTGGGAAAATAAATGAGAATGACAAAAGACAATAATGAAAAAAATAAAAGCTTGGTAAAAGAGGCACAAAAATGATGAAAATAATTCTTTAAAAAACAAAATTGACCAAACAACAAAAGAGGCACAGAAATTCACTGAAAAAATAATTCCTTAAAAATTAGAAATTTAGGGAGTAGAAGCTAATAACTTCATTGGACATTAAGAAACAATACTAAAAAGTCAAAAGAATAAAAAAATAGAAGAAAATGTAATGTTTCTTATTGGAAAAACAAAAGAACTGTTAAATAGATCAAGAAGAGTTAATTTAAGAATTTGTTGGAAAATTTGAAAGCCATGATCAAAGAAAGGGGCAAGACATCATATTTTAAGAAATTACAAAGGAAACTTCCTCAATAGCTTGGAATTAGTGGGTAAAATATAACTTAAAAGAATCTACCAATCACCTCCTGAAAAAGATCCCAAAATAAAATCTCTTAGGAACATAGCAAAATTCCAGAACTCCGAGGTCAAGGAGAAAATATCGTAAGCAGCCAGATAGAAATTATTCAGCTATTGCAGAGTAATAGTCAGGATCACAGAAGATTCAGATGCTTTTATGTTAGATGAGTGTTCGGCTTAGAATATGATATTCATAAAGGCATAGAAGCTAGGATTACAACCAAGAATAATCTACCCAACAAAACTGAATGTGGTGATAGTGGGTAACACTTAAATATTACTCTTATTGGAACTGATTCAATGAGGGGTGGAGAAGGAAGAGAAGGAATTGTGTGTGTGTGTGTGTGTGTGTGTGTGTGTGTGTGTGTGTGTACTTACATACATTCAGTAGGGTATAGAAATCTATCCTACAGGGAAATAGGAGAGAAAAGGGATAATAGAAGGGGAAGTGATAAAAGGGAGGGCAGATTGAGGTAGGCAGTGATCAGTAGGAAAGCAGACTTTTGAGGAAGGAAAGGATAAAAAGAGAGAAGGCTAAACATAAGAAAATAGGATGGAGGAAATGAACAGTTAGAAATCATAATAGAGAACATAAATGGGATGAACTCACTATAAAACAGAAGTGGATAGCAGAATGGATTAGAAAGCAGAAAGTTTTTTTACAAGAAGTGCACTTGAAACAGAAAGACAAACATAGAGTTAAAATAAGTTGCTAAACATATTGGTGATTGTTATTCTTAGTTCTTGAAGAGGGCCAAAATGACATCACTATGTTGGAGTCAAAAGACTTCGCATTCAATGGCAGCTTCTCAGACCAATATGAGCTTAGGCTGTCCCACATGTCAGGCACAAATACTCCATATAAACATTTGAAGTAGAAATCTCTAAATTTGCACATCTGATGGGGATAATAACAACACATATTTGTAAAACATAGCACAGCGTCTAGCACATAGTAGGCACTATAAAAATGCTTGTTCCATTCCCTTTCTCCCCTTCCTCTAGATTTTTGGAACACCACTCTCTCCTGGTTCTTCTCCAACTTATCTGACCACTCCCCAGTCTACTTTGCTGGTTCTTCATCTAGGTCATACCCTCTACATTTAGGTGTCCCACAGGGTTCTTTCCTGGGCATCCTTCTCTTCTCCCTTTATACTACTAAGCTTAGTACCATATCATCAGCTCCCATGGATTTAATAATTGTCTCTATGCTAATGATTCTCCTATCTACCTATCCTGTCCTAACCTCTCTACCTACCTAGAATCTTTCACGTCCAGCTGTTTCTGAGACATTTCAAACAGGATGTCCTGTAGACATCCTAAACTCAACATGTTCAAAACTGAATGCA
Source organism: Pseudochirops cupreus (assembly GCA_028627135.1). NCBI lineage: Eukaryota > Metazoa > Chordata > Mammalia > Diprotodontia > Pseudocheiridae > Pseudochirops > Pseudochirops cupreus. Next base: position 495,833,695 of record CM053580.1, read on the forward strand.
TTATCTTTCCCCCAACTCTTCCCCACTTTCAACCTTTTGTATTACTATAGAAGACAACACCATTCCCTCAGTCCCCCAAGCTAACAACTTGGGTGTCATTCTTAACTCCTTGCTCTCACTCCCATATCCAATCTATTGCAAAATTCTGTCAATTTTGTCTTTGCAACATCTCTCAAATATGCCACCTTCTGTCCTCTGATAGTACCACTATCCGAGTTCAGTCCCTTATCACCTCACACCTGGATTAATACAATAATCTGATGGAAAGTCTGCCTGCCTAAAGTCTCTCCCCATTCCAGGTCAAAAATGAAAACACTATACACACACATTCAAATGACTTTTATTTATTTTAATGCAACAACATACTAAGGAGATATGCATAAAAACAGGTCCTAAACATGGTTGGCCCCAACTTCACATTGGTAATTATCTTCAAACTCTAGAGGGATGTTTTATATGTCTAGGTCATCTACAACACAGAGATTGAAGCATAGTTAAACAAATAATTTATAACACTTTTGGGGCTTACTTCAGACTTTAGGGGATCTACCAATTACCTTGTATTCCTTGCTTCTAGATCTATATCATTGGCATTTTGCACACAATGTTTGACTGAGGAGGGTCTGGTTTCTGAGAAATTATCTTCATGTACTCCTCCCTTTAAAGTTCCATGCTTTGAAGTCTTGGATTTATGACTGAGAGAGAGTATTTGAGGCTACCAAATCTGTGTCCAGCCTCAGAATATTATCATATATCACACAGAGATATCCCCTCCCATACATGACTAGGAAGGTGTGTGTTCTTAATTCTATTTGAATGTGAAACCTCTCACAATGCACAGAAATAAGTCATAGCTGGAGTGTTGTTGATTCGTACCTGTACCATTGCTACCAGGGAGACTGGGTCCAGTGGACCTCTTGAGTTCTAGTGTCTAAGCCAATCAGGTGTTCAAACTAAGTATTATATTAATATGGTGAGCCCTGATACAGTGAGACAGAGAACTAATGGGTGGCTTAAGGAAGAACAAACTGAGGCAGGGTTGAAATGGATCAGGTCAAAATTTCCACACTGATTAAAATGCAACCAGATTTACAGCAAACTTTCCCTGCACTGAATAAGCATTGCCTCAGGCAAACTGAAACTTTGGAAAGACCTTTGTTTCAGAAGGCTAAGGTCTCCCACTGCATCCTGGGCTGTTGCCAGGCATCTCGACTTATGTTTTGCTACTGGACTCTGATGACTCTGGAGGAGAGAGTGGGGCTGATGACTTTGAACAGTTCTGCCTCGTTTAAATCTAGCTCACTTGCAAGTCAAAATATCACCCTCCTGTTATCATGGTCTTCTTCCAGAATGAAGGACCAACAACAATAAAGACAGCCTGGGTGAGGTAGGGAGCTAGGAAATAAGTCATACATACATATGTATATAGAGAGATGTACATACATGTATGCATATATTTAGATTCTATTAAACGTTTAACCAGCCTTCAAAGCTCTATATTCTATTCAATGCAAATACTTCTGTCATCTCTTGAATTCTTTCACATAGGTATACTTCATTTAATTATAATATGTGTAATCAGAACTCATAGCTGACTTTATAGTCACTACTTAGGGTCATGACAGTAGCCCAGAATCAGTAAGTACCACCAATTTAATATCAGTGTGATAAACATGTATTAAGTTTCCACTGTGAATAAACCACACAATGTTCAAAGTATTAGGTTGGTGGTGGAAGGGAAAATGCAAATATGCATATGTGTCATATGCATATAAAGGGAGGAGTACATGAAGATAATTTCTCAGAAACCAGACCCTCCTCAGTCAAGCATTGTGTGCAAAATGCCAATGATATAGATCTAGAAGCAAGGAATACAAGGTAATTCTACCAAGTGGTAGATCCCCTAAATGCTTCAATGCTTCAAAACACCTGTGGATCTCCTCTCCTCTGTGTGGGCACTCACTCCACTGATGCAAATCACAACACTTACATGTCTTCTTACCCTATACGAGCCTTGCCTATGGTTTTCTTCCTCAGAGGAACTTCCCGATATGCCACAGGCCTGCCTCTGGTTCTTTCCAGATTTGAGTGGCCACAGGAAGGTCCCACAAACCAAAGTTGTAAGGGTTGTGTTTCCCCAGGAGCACAATTAAAGGTACCAATGCAGTGCTCAAGCTATTTACCTTTCACCCTTGAGAAATGACTGACTCACTTTTTTGTTCTGGTTGCTGTCTTATGAGTGTGGCCTCAGGAATATCTTTTAAGTGACTACTAGTCCACTAGCCATCAATGGTAACATGAAAACAACCATAACCTAAAATTCTTAATGTAAGTGCCAAAAAGAAGCATCGGTTAAGTACTACTTGATTTCTAAAGGGAAATGGGGGCATTGCTGACTAAGGAGTGTCACCCAATTATTCTCTGTTAAATGGATTCATTTTCTGCCTCTCCACAGTGAATTATAGCTTCACCTCAGCTATGCCATTTGGTGTACGCTGACTGAGGCCATAGCACATCAGGACAACACAAATGAGAAAATTCAAAAGCAAGGGACTGTGCCCATTTTAATTAATTCCTTAACAAATTTGAACATTTCAGTTTGAGTTGCACATTTCTCCCCCCCCCTCCCTTACAGGCACTGCCAGCCTCACAGTGTTGGCTGTGTCCATTGGTGCCCATGGTGATGCTCAGGGCTTCAGGGAGCAGTTGAAGACCCCCAGTTCCCGGCTGCCTATGCAAATGTCTCCCATTGTTCTCAGGACAGGGACAGGATTGTGGATGCTACAGACTTCTACACAGCTTAAGAGGGCAAGTTGTTTTCTGGGGGTTTTTGTTTTTGTTTTTGAGGGGGAATTGCACTCTTTGAGATTAGCTAATTATTCCAAAGGGAGACAGGACGTCAGTCACTGTCAGTCTGAATTGGCATCCACATAAAGATAAGACAGCTGTGGCAATGAGCCCATGACTGGCACTAGGAAGTGCTGGGGGGATATGTTCACCCCACTCAATGGTGGGCTAGAAAAAAAATAAACCATTGGAGAAAGACTGTGTAGATTGCAGACCTAGGTTTAAACAGTCTTTGAGGATCCTTGGTGTGAGAATTGAATCCCTATGAATGGCCACAGAAAGGTCCCCCAATCCAAAGTTGTAAGGGTTGTGTTTTCCCAGGACCATAATTAAAGCCTCATTTGAAATACATTTTAATGGCATGATTTCCCAAACACCTATATTTGCCTGGTTTTTGAAAGAAGAGAAATAAGGAGGAAAGGAAGGAAAGAAGGAAAGAAGGAAGGAAGGAAGGAAGGAAGGAAGGAAGGAAGAAAGGAAGGAAGGAAGGAAGAAAGAAGGAAAAGAGAAAAGTATAGGAATTTAAAAGTCATTCATTTTACATATTCTAGCTTCCAGGAGTAATCTTAAATGGCTTCCCAACACATTGTTCCTTTTTTTTTTTTGATACTATTTTATTTTATACAAAATATGAATAGAACATAATGTCAGTCTTTTGGGGTGTGACATAATTTGGGTGGGTCTAAAGACTTGAAAATCATACAATTCTTTAAAACAATGTTTTACATAAAGTAGATTTCAGAATAAAATTGGTCCATCTTGGACAGTATCTAGGACTCCACCAGATAACTTGATGAAGTACCCATATGACCTCATCATAATATATATACATAAATATTTATGTGTGTGTACATACATATGTATACATATATATGTGCATATATACATATATATATATACATATACATATACATACATACACACACACATACAGAGAAAGAGAGAGAGGGAGAGTAAATGCAGAACATGTGAGGCAAGTCAAGGGCACTACTCCAAAGTCTGGTTGTATAACACCAGACCTTGCAAATACATAAAAACATCCTTCCTTCTTTCTTCCCTCAAATAAAGCTCTAGCCTGATCAGATGCAAGTCAGCAAGGGACTCTTTGCTTTGCTATTAAAGACTTTTTTAGTGGAACAGTTGAGTTGGTGATCTTTTTAACCTACTCGTTCTTCTGAGCATCAGCTAGGGCAGCTCAGAGTGGTGTGTTCTAACTGGACAGGTTACTCTGCAGAGGATGCAAACATCCTCTGGACAGACATGGTCTCAGTTGCTAGGACAGTTTTGGACTTGATTGAAAGATGAGATTATTGATGTTTCAGGTTTGGAAATACCAGGTTTTATCTCTATAAATAAAGAAAGGCAAAACAAGAATGTGTGGCTTTTTTTTTTCAGTTTATTACATTAATGAGTTACCCTAGTCTAAATTAAATAGTGGACCCCAAAGGGTTACATGATATAGACTAAAATGTTTGAACTTGTGATAAAGGACAAAAGGAGATTTTTCTATTCATTGCAAAGAAATCCTCACTTGAATGTCAATGAGCCCCAAGCACTTAAAATCTGGAAGCCTTCCGTTTTTATTCTTAAACTGATCAGCCTGTCACTAAATTATTTCTTCATATTCTGGATTCTAAGTCATAGTACCATTGTAGGCAAATTTCTTCTTTATACTCTCCTTAGTTTATTTTCATCTTAACTATGAGTAACCCCTAAATGGTAGTGAGGGTCTTCCTGCCAATTTCTCCATTACATTCTTATATGGATATAATTTTTAGCCCCAGCAGGAAGCAAAACATCACCTTACTTCTTTCAGTAATGGTTTCAAAAGAGCAGGGGTTCTGAATAGTTGTGGCATAAGTGGTCTCTGCAGAATATGGTCTCAGGAAGTGAAAAAATGAAGAGGATAGAGCAGGGGTTGGAGGGAAGATATATTATTTGGAAGCAAAAGGGATAACTGTAATGTCCTTGATGTGGCTCAGTGACTGGGGTCCTGAATAGACATTCCTATAAAGCATTTCAATTTGATTCAACTGAACATTTATTATATGCCTATAAGGCATTGTGTTAGTTTCTGGGAATAAAAAGACCAAAAAGGAAACTGTAGCTGACCTCAATGAACTTACATTCTATGGGGACAGTAATAGCTATATACATATAAGTATATATTACACTGTATACTAAAAATAATTTCAAGAAGACAAGAGAACTAAAAATTGGACAGATCAGGAAAGGTATCAGAGTTATGCTTGGCCAGAAGCTGGATATTTTGCAAGGCAGAGGTTGGAAAAGAGTACTTTGAAGACATGGAGGACTACTCATTCACAATTAAAGAGGTGGAGGGAGGAGATGGCATGGCTCGTAATGTCTATGAGTCTTGGTTGCCTCATTTGTAAGGTATAATTGTAAGGATAAGAATTCTGGGACTAGTCTCTCCAGGATGTAGTGAGGAAAGAACATTTTGAGGACTTTTATAAATGTATAAGGAATGAAATGAGCAGAACTAAGAGAAAATTCATACATTAACAACACTACTTCAAACAGCTTTGAAATCTGTGAGAACTACGATCATTTCCACAGTCACTGATGATTCCAGAGGACTGATGATAAAATATGCTATGCATTACAGAGAATCGACAGAAGCAGAATGGTGCATATAGAGGTACAGATATAGACATATAGATATAAATAGATATGTATATGTGAATATACAAAATGTGTATGTAAATGTATATGCATATATACACACATATATTTGTATAGTCATAGAAGAAATGTTTTCTTGACGCAATATATTTGTATATTCATACAAATATACATAGTATATAACAAATATGTATATTTGTTACAAGAAATTTGCTTTTCATTTCCTTCTTTATCCCCACTAGTATGGAGAAGAAGAAGAAGAAAAAAAGATTTCTGGCATTTTCCTTTTAAATAGAAAGAAATATGTATGTGGGGGGTAACTACAGGTGCAAAATGTATGCACTTTCAGATGAGATCCATTATTAGTTTTACTTCATTAAAGTTTTACTCTACTTAAAAATTTTATAAGACAAATCTAGATGTCTTTTATTTTGTTATTACATACCTTTACAGAGTATGTAATACTTAATGAAAAAAATAAAATAGATCAAGATTTGCCTTACAAAAATTTTTGTATTATTATTTTTTTTTATTTCATTCAATAAACATTTATTTTTTCTGTGTAAGGGTAAGACACAAAATTTAGGCATACCAATGTTCTTCTCTTGATGAAAGGTACAGTTTAGGGGAGAGGCAGGGAGAGAGAGAGAGACAGACAGAGACAGAGACAGAGACAGAAAGAGAGACAGAGAGAAAGAGAATAAATCCAAAGATATCTAATATAAAATGGACATAAGTTTATAGGAATGTTACAAATTCTTTGTGAGGGCCTATTATCAGAACTTTCAACACTAATGGACAGCATTCTAGGGATATCACATTCAGGTATGGTTCTTTCCCTAATTACCAATTCTAAGATTCATTCAATCATTCATTTATTCATTCATTCATTCATTTCATAGCTCTTGAGTTGGCCTCCTATACAGTCAACTGGAGGATGCAGCAGCCTGGATGGCATCATTTCCTAGGATACCCTGGGAATAACACTATAATTTCCAACTAATCAATCAAAAAAAAGTGACAGCACTAAATAGAGAGTGGAAGTGTGTTGAGTATGGATCTCATCATGTTGTTTATTTTGACCACAGAGATAACAGGTATAAACATCTAACTCTAGTTACTTCAACTCTACTCCCACCCCACCCCCATGCCCCATCAATGTGAATTACTGAGCAAATAAAAGGCTATCTTCTGGTGTTTCTTGGTTTACAATTGGTGAAGGGAAGAGAAGGTCACAGTTAGAAAGCTTTCTGTACAAAAAAGTTATGGCACAGGAAAGACGTATCCTAAAATTCAGTGACCCTAAAATGAAGAAAGAGAATTATTAGAAAGGAAGAAGGGAGTGGGTGAGAGCATAATGACTATCTTCTCTACTCAAATAATTATGAACAATTTACTAGAGACAGATGTGGAGAAGTGGGAGGGTGCATATGATAGGAGAGAAGGAAGGGCTTTCTGTTTTATTTTAGTGGGACTGGAGGAATCAGTATGGAGAGTTGTGGAGCCTGTCCGGATGTTCCCTATCTAAAGAGATTAGCAACCAGAGAAGGGGGAAAGATAGCAAGGGATGAAAGGTACAGTGGAAGCAAGATAAATGTCTGGAAGCCTGGAAAAGAAAAGGGTAAAGTCCAACCCTATCTTATCTCTGGAGCCGTTGAAAGACTGCCATGGTGTTCTTATAAAGGAGTCTTCCGGTACTCTTCAAAAAAGTAGTTATGGCTTAGGTTTCTACCCTTCTTCTCCAAAATAGTAGCTCTCTAGGGAATTCTTCCTGAGAATTCTGCTTTTGGTTTCTGCTTGGGCTCACAGAATGAACTGCTGGACCAATAAAGTAGCACATACAGTTGGAATATTTCTACAAAGGACAGAACCCTCAGTCTCCCCATTTCCCCCCTAAGTCTGTTCCATTATCCCTAAGATTGCAAAGGGTACCCTACCAGAAACTCATGAGTTCATCCTTGCTTATCAGACTTCTATCAGGTTGACATGTTCCTGTGATGAGGTAACGAATACAAAGAAAAGTTCCTTTTCTGGTTTAAATGGTCCCCTAGTGCCTAATTTACTTACGTTACAAAAAAAGTATTCCCTTATATGTGTGGCTTCCAAAGGACTGGATTTGAGACAATAAAGAGGTTCATGGTAAGTGCGAGCAAGTTGAAATTGAAACTTTATAAATTAGGAAATGCACAGTGCTGTAAAGGATGTGAATTCAGATCAATTCAATTTAAACAAGCATTCATTAAGTGCTTCCTACATACCAGACAGAAATAGCATGATGTAGTTGATATGGAGCTCACCTATGGGTAAGAAAGACTGAATCTCTGGCATAACACTAACTCTGTAATTGTGGCTAAGTCCCTTAACCTCTCAGTGCTTTAGGAAACTCTCTAAGACAACAAATTACAGAACAAAGACAGCTGGTGGTGAAGGTCTGAGTTCAAATCTATCCTCACACATTTAACAAATTTTGTGATGCTATGTAACTCAGCCTCTGCTTCCCTCCGTTTTCTCTACAGCAAAATGATTTTAATAATAACTCCCCCAGGATTTTTGTGAGGACCAAATGAAGTAATAGCTGTTATTTTAAAAAAAACCACTTAGCACAATGCCTGGAGTATAGCAGGCACTATAGAAATGCTTATTTCCTTTCCTTCTCTCCTTTTACCCTCTCTGCACTAGAAGAGGAAATTTCTTTTATTGGGAGTTCCCTATATCAATGAAATGAAATAATCTCTGACTTTATGGAGTTTATATTCTCCTGTTGAAAAAGATAGGCTGGTCTTGACATAAGATTGAGGTTTGACTGATAGACAGCCTATGTGTAGCACTAATATCCAGGCATTTTCAAGAGAAAGGTTCATAACATTTGAGGTAGACATCCCTGCCAAGTTTACAGGAGAACATGGACAAGACTCAAATAGGATAGGTAGGCACAGAAAAGTTGGCATCTGCTTCACTGGAAGTGCTGCCTATATCTAAGAGATCGCAGATCCATCAAGTCTTTTATATAGCATGTGTGAAAATAGTTTGAAAATGACAAAGTGGTACAAATAAACGATTTTCAATATTTCTTCTTCAGCTAAAACTTGTGACTCCATGAGTTGGGATGGGCAAGTAAGCATTAGATCTATTTTATTAATGATGAAGAAAAACTCTCAGAAATGTAAGGCCTTATCCAAGATCACAGAATTAGTAAATGCTAAATCAGAGGGAAGCCTGGGGGTGAAAAGAGGATTCAGATTTCTCCTCTAGTATGAAGAGAGGACCAAAAAACTTTTACACAGATTTTCCAGATTGTGATTGTGGTGTCACTGTGCCGCTAACCCCTATGATGTGGAAGGGATAGCTGGAGTTGGTTCCCTTATTTGAGGGTTGACAGAAATGTGATTTGTTTTCTGATTTAACTTCAATACACTTTGTTGCAGATAAAAATGATGCTGAGGCACAGTTTTCTCTAAGGTAAGATAGCATTTATGAATGGTGACACACATACTGTTAGTAAAATGGGTCATCTTGGCACTTCAGCAAAAAAGCCAGGGACCTGAACATGATCAATTTATTAGTTAAGCTAACAGTAATCAATAAATTGGGTCAATGGCATCTCTCAATGATCAAGAAGCCTAAATGAGTGCAACAGCATCTTTTAAACCCTAAGCAGGTGTTCCTTCTGACTAGCCTGACCATGCATTATTTAAACCTTCCCTGGTAAAGGTAAGAAAATCCCTATTGGTTCACATATTAATGAGGAGGCAGGTTGAGTTACCTCAGCTCCTCTCTATTATTTCCTTGTCTAGAAAGAGGAATAATTCAAATCTGTTTCTGGGGAAAGTGGACTGGCCTTCAAGTGTGGCTGCTCTAGCCTTTCTCTGACACTTAAGAAATGCTCATTGCTTTATGAGATCCAGCTGCCTCTAGGAATCTTGGCTAGAAAAGCAAAAGTCATCTCAATCAAGTCTCCGCCCCACTTTGGCCTCACCCAGGAGACCAAGTCACTCCTAACTTTGAGGAGGAAAAAGCAAGGACTGAAGAGTACTTCCTTAGGGATGGTCTAGCCCCAGCTGGTTCCTTATTTATGCAGTAAACCCCACTTTAAACTGGTTAAGGAGCAGATGCCCCAAGGATTAGGAGTGATCCTATTCTTGAGCAATACCTCAATTAGGGTTAGGAGAGCTTTCCTTTTGAGCTTGGATAAGAGATGGGGGGGGTTGAGCAAATTGGGGGAAAAATGGATTACAGAGTAAGGTTAATTATTAAATTATACAGCATAATATTGATTTTCCTCAACTTCACATTTGAAACAAGCAACCCAGTACAATGAATAAAAGGTTACCATGAGAGCCAAGAAAATTCGGTTTCAAGTCCCACCTATAATGCACATTGACTTTGTGAAAATAGGCAACTCCCTTAATTAATTCCCTGCTTTAAAGAACTTTAGAAGACTATCAGTGAAGAAAGGAAAAGAGAGAAGAAGGAATACAAAGAATTTGAGGAGGAGAAAAAAGAGGGAGACAGAAAGAGACAAAAACAGAGACAGAATAGAACTACAAATGGGAAGAGTAATCAGGATACCTGAAGGACAACAGTTCAGATTTCGAGTGTTTATGCTGGCTAAACCCTGGTGTCCAGCTTCAAAGCTTGGTCTGAGGGCTGTTTGAAGGAAAGGCCTGAGATGAGAATAGGTTCACTTGCCCTCAAATCCAATGCCAAGTCATCCCTGGGGAAAGTCCCCAAACTGAGTGGATTAACTAACCTCTGAAAGCAGGTACTGGGGAAATGGGAGGGTAAAAGCCTACCTCTGATGCTTACTATCTTTGAAACTAGACAAAGTCACTTCACATAACTGTGTCAGGCTCCTTATGCATAAGATGAGGAAATTAGAGAAGAAACTCCTTTCTACTCCTACAACTGAGAAACATCTTTTTTTAAAAAAATTATACATTCTTAAAATGTAATTTTATTCTGAAATTGCATATGCACAAGCATGAATATTTTAAAATTTTAAAGAGGATATTTTTATAATACTGTGAACTGTTACATACAATTTTTAAGTGTACATTCAATATAATGCAATGGCAAATGCTTGTCTGTGCCATGTTCTGAACATCTGTTGCACTCTTTCATGTATTGCTTTTTTTTAATGTTGCATCAACACTCTTTTCTTTCTTATCTTTTCCATTATCATCACTATCACTGTTATCCAACTCCCCTCATCCCCTACATAGAAACTCACTCTTGCAACAAATAAGTATAATGCTATCTTGTGGTATCTTTAGGGACTTTTAAGATGGCTAGCTTTGAGGTCAAGGAATCTGGACTCATATTTTCACTACTTCTAGTGTGACCTGAGGAAAATAATATAATTTCTCTGGTCCTGAATTTCCTCATCCTAAAGATGAAGAGATACATGGGATTATAAATTTAGAATTGGAAGGGACCTTGGAGGCCAATTTTAGATTAGCTGCATGGACTTTTGGAGTAGTAGCAGAAAAGCATTTTTGCCTGGAGGAGTTTTTGCCAAGAAACCACAAGACAAAGTTCCACCTGGAGTGTTTGAATTTGCTACAGTGGAGCCTTGAGAGGAAGGTATGAAGTGTGTCTTAAAGTGGGAGCTGCAGTAGTAGGACTATGGCCATCAGGCCCAAGTAAGCATCTTTCCATGTGAATGATGGGACTAGGGCTTGATGTGTCACACCAAAATACTGAATCCTTATAACTGGCCAAAGCAAGCCTTGACATTTCCATGTGCTTCGCTAGAATGAGGAAAGACAACTCCCATTACATAGACATGGGAACATCTTGTTTAAAGACATGAAAGCCAGAATTAGAATGTCATGTTGTAATGGTAATGGAATTTGGGGATGCCCCTCTATTGGCTTGGTTTTTGGGCTGAATGTTAAAACCTAGAGCTTGTGAATCCCCCTTGTGGGATGGACTTGTTGACGCGAAGAGAGAGGGCTGAACTGGGAGGAGCCGTGAATTGGGAGAGAGGCCCAAGCCGAGAGAAGGCCAGAAGGACTTTTGGAGAGCAGTATCCAGTTATCATGGAGCCTGAATTGCTGAGAGAAAGACTGCTGAGGGCCCGCTGGACCTGCCCAGGACTTTTGAGAACTGAGGAGGCATGGCTGTGATGCCAGTGTTTTGTTTGTCTATTTTGATGTTGTTTTGCCAGATTCATCTGCTGGTGAAGGACAGTGCTGCTGTTGTAGAGGTCCTGGAAACTTGCTGTTGGTTCAGAAGCCCTGAAGGAGGATTTTCTTGTGGTATGTTTACAGAAATCCTGGAAGAGGGCCTTGCTGACATTTTCCAGGGTTCTGGGACTGTTCTACAGGCAGAGAGTGACTTGATGAGGACACTGGCTATGGCTTTGTTGAGCCTTGTCTCCCCAGGAACTGAGATTGCTGAGGGCTAGCCTAGAATAAAGATGAAAGAAGGGCCTTTCATTGGGTTTTCTATGCTGAGATGATATCTTAACCTAGTTGTAAATTAAGAGTGGATGGCCTTTTGTGCTCTCCTGCCCATTTTGAGAAAGTGATTGGGGTTAATGGATGGTACTGTAATTCAGTAGTGTCCAGGGGTGGGAAATCTTTGGCCTTTTTGTGCTCTGTGATTGACTAAATGAATGTATACTTTGTGATTGGTAAATATTCTCCATTTGAGAAGAGACTAAATGAATGTACTACCCAGGAGTGGGCTACTTTGACTATTGATCCAGGGGTGGGATACCTGGACCTTGGTACTTTGCAATTGAATTGAGAACTTACTTGCTAAATGAGTGAGTTACACTGTATTTTGACTTTCTCTGTTCTGTGAATGTTTTGCTGAATAAATGGGGTTTGCTATGCTGGTAATCCAAACCTTGGAAGTTGCCTTTCATTGGCATTACACACATGCAAGGAACGGTAGATCAATCAGTTTAGTTGCAGTATGGAAAGCATGAAGAAAAGTAATATGTAATCATCTGGGAAAATTGATAAAGTAGTGTTGTGAAGGAGTTTAAATCAGAGAGAAAAGTTTATAGTTTATCCTAGGAGCAATTGGGGGGCTGTCTGAAATTTGAGCTATAAGTAATCTAATCTGCATTGTAGAAATATCAGTTGGGTTACTGTCCACTTCCTTCATCTTGTTAACAGGCCAAGCTTTCTTGAATAATGAAGGATCTCTTAGGAGACTCTTTTAGCATCTAGGACTTGAAGCAATCAAGCATCTGGAGGACCTCACTATCTATAGGGAATTGGTCTTCAAATTGTCCTCTGAATTGGAACTGCTCTATGACAATGACAAACATCTTTAGATGTTTTGACACCTTTTTCCGTTTTGTCGTTTTTTCAAAGGAGAAATGACAATTCTCTTGCCAAAGACTACATAGACAGTCAGTGAAAGGGTAGAATTCACACCTCGTGATTCTTGCTTACCTTCATTTTGATTCATAAATGGTAAAAAGCAGGAGAGGGGTAATGAAATGGAGCCAATCAAAGAACAATTTCAAAGGGATATGCCTTCGAAAGAGTAAGGGATTTTTGAGATCTTTGTCTAGTATATCTTAATAAATACTATGTTGCCATACTTGAGCATCCTAAAAGGGAGAAAAAACGAATTGTCATTCAGTAAAAATGTGTTCCTAATAATATCTAAGAGAGCCTGAATTTATCTTAAGACCAAAGTTAAATTTGAAGTCCGTGTTTCTCTCTGATTGGAGACATAAGGATAGATGTTGATACTTTGGAAATTGTGAAGCGTGCTAACATAAATTGTTCTGGGTCCTTTGGGGTTTGGAGACTAATAAAACAGGTCTCCTTCCTTATGCTTCAGAAGTACTTTAAAAATCTCATTCTGCTGAGGATGGTTTAAATTAGCTCTGAACAATGGTGGGTATTCACATTTTTGGTGAACCTCATAAACCTCTTTGGCTGCAAATAAGTAAGCCTAAATTTCAGAATGAATTATCTTCCCTGCCTTTCAAATAAACTAACGGAGCTGGGGAGAACCTTCATGAGCTCAATGTTTAAATACATAAAAAAGCTGAAGTAATATAAGTGAATATCTTTTCATTTGGCATTGATATGTAGACTCCCAAGGCCAACTTTCCACTTAAAAGTTATATATTGAGAAATGATACACTTTCCTTATTCATCCAAGGGAAGTGAGCTGTCAGGTAAGATTAGCCACTAAAAATATTGACAACGTATCCCCGTGGGGGAATGAATAATATAGAACCCAGAAAGGCTGATTCAGTCTGATTCACAAAGTAGTGGAGAGGAACAAAGCAGAAACAAACCACCAGGACAAATTCTCCTGGACTGCTATGATCTTAAATTTCTCCATCATAAGAACAGATACATAGGTGGTATCAATAGGACATTAACTTTCTTAATGGAATCATATCATTCAAGTGATACTTGCTAGCTCTTCTTAAGATTACAGGTTTAATGAACATGACAGGCCATATAGAGTATACAAGCTAAAGTAAGGATCAGAAGGCTTTGAAAACTTAGCATTTAGTATAGCTAAGATTTGGGTGCTTTGTCCTTTGATTATGACATTAGTCCTCTTTCCATTATTCTACACTGCCTTCCTTCATTTTCATCAAGGAGAACAATTTATACTACACTGACACAATTGTGAAAACAAATAATTTTGAGAGACTTAAAAACTCTGATCAATTCAGTAATCAAACATGATTTTAGAGAATGGAAGATAAAGATTGCTACCTATCTCCAGACAGAGAAATGATAGGCTAAATATGCAGAAGACAAAAAAAGTTTTTTAACATGGCCAGTGTGGTAAATTGTTCTACTTGACTATGCACATTTGTTACAAGGGTTTCCCCTACTTCCTTGGATGGGGAGACATTGAGAAGGAGAAAAATAAGTGCTTGACAATTCAAAAAATTAAAATTAAATGGGCATGATACCTGCCCTATCTACCTATCTCACAAAGTTGTTTTAAGGAAAATTTTTCTTATTTTACAAAATGCTATTCACTTATCCAACAAACATGATTGAATACATGCTGCTTTTAAGTAAATGAATGTTAAAGATTCATTTTTTAAATAAGGACATACTGTTCAAATAAAAGTGTGTAGTTGGTGCCTTGACGGAGTTAAGAGGAAACTTTTAAGTGAAGTCATGTAACTATAGAATGTCAAAGTTGAAGAGACATCAGGAACTGTGTCCAACCTACAGTTCAATAATAATACCTATTGATGCCTTCACTGATACCTGTTATGGGAATCTGAAAATCTTCCCTGCCCCTAAGCGCTTTGATAGGCTTAAGTGGCTCTGAGAACCTTCCTTTCCAAACCTTCCTCATTCCCATTTTTCTTATATATCCACTCTGTTTTCAAATCTTGTCATTTCTGTCCTCACAATATTTTTGTATGAGGTCAAGTATACCACCCATCACCTTTCATTTGAAGTCCTGCAATGTGGTATCCCTTCCTAAACTTCCTCCTTGATTTGAAAGTATACTCTGCCCCCTAATAGGCTGAATGTGGTCACATGGAGCCTGTGGTGGGAGGTTTGTTCTTCAGGAATGCTCGCACTTTATTACTTTGTGAATGGGCAGTGGGTCAAGAGGGCTGTGACATTCTCTGATCCAGGAGAAGGCTATATATACCCTGATGTGAGTTTTTGTTTTGGAGCTCACTTTGGAAAGAGTTGTGTGATTTGGCCAGATGAGACTCTGGGAAGCCATTGAGTGCCCCAGCTTTGAAAAATGCAGGTGTTGGTGCTTCCCTCTCTGGTAACGGACTAGGTACAGATGTAATGGTCAGACAGTTGGAAGCCCTGTCTGCTGATCTATTTCTTGGTCTACTTGTAATTTCTGCTTGTAACTTGTTTGTATTCTCTAAAGTTCAGGGTGCTGATTTTTCCCCCTGAACTAGGTAAATGATATATGTTTGATTTAGTGTAAGATTGTTAACCCATTTTGAGTTTTCCTTTAGAAAAGCAGATCTAAGAACCTGTGCTAGCAGCCACCCTGGGTATGCTAGGGTGCTTGCTGATACAATACCTAAAAATATGTCCATGTTACCTTCATCCTGAAAGAAACCCTAATTGGATCCATCCATTCTCTGCTAGCTTTTGTTCTATATCTCTTCTCTCTTTTCTGCCTAAACTCCTTGAAAATGTTGTCTCTAATTGATGCCTCTACTTCTTTCCCTCCCTCCTTTCCAAACCTTCTGCAGCCTGGTTTCTGAGTTCATCATTCCACTGAAACTACCTTCTCCTAATTTAATGGCTGCTTTTTTATTTTTTCCTTCTTGATCTCTCTTCAGTTTCAGACACTATTAATCACTCTCTTCTTCTGGATATTTCTTTTCTAGGTTTTCATGACACTGCTCCTATCTATCAAATAACTCTTCAGTCTACTTTGCTGAATTTTAATCTGGGTCACACCTACTAACTGTGAATATCTCTTTTTTCCACAAAGTTGTGGCCTGGACTCCTTTCTCTTTTCCCTTTATACAGTCTTGCTTGTTGATTTTACAAGTTCCCACAGGTTCAACTCTAT
Organism: Pseudochirops cupreus; assembly: GCA_028627135.1. Classification (NCBI taxonomy): domain Eukaryota; kingdom Metazoa; phylum Chordata; class Mammalia; order Diprotodontia; family Pseudocheiridae; genus Pseudochirops; species Pseudochirops cupreus. Next base: position 495,849,700 of record CM053580.1, read on the forward strand.
ATTCATCTGGCCATCAGATTTATATCAAGCCTTTGTCTTCCTGTTCTCCAGTCCAGTATCACTAACTGCATTTTATACATCTTAAACCAAATGTCCTATAGGCACCTCAGACTCAGCATGTCCAGATCAAACTCATTATCTTTCTACCCAAGCTCATCTCTTAGCCAAACTTGCTTATTATTGTTAAGGACACTGACCATCTTTCCCAACTTGCAACCTTGGTTGTAGCCTTAATTCCTCATTCCCATTTTTCTTATATATCCACTCTGTTTTCAAATCTTGTCATTTCTGTCTTCACAATATTTTTGTATGAGGTCAAGTATACCACCCATCACCTTTCATTTGAAGTCCTGCAATGTGGTATCCCTTCCTAAACTTCCTCCTCACTACAATCCACTCTCCATGTAACTGGCAACATGACTTTTCTAAAGCACAGATGTCAACGCACTTCCCAACTCAGTAAAGTCTTATAGTTCCCTATTAACCCTAGGATCAAATGTAAATTTCTCTATTTTCCATTGAAATCCCCACACAACCTAGCCCCTTCCTACTTTGCCAATCTTCTTACACCTTATTCCACTCTGTGATCTCCATGATCCAATTGTACTAAGATACTTGCTGTTCCTCATATATGATGCTCTTATCTCCAGACCCCATGCCTTTATACTAGTTCTCCCTAATGTCTAATGAACTCCCTCTTCATGAAACTTTCTCTCTCTCTCTCTCTCTCTCTCTCTCTGTCCCTCTTCTTGTCTTTTCTCTTTCTGTTCTCTCTGTCTCTCTCTGTGGCTCTATTTCTGGCTTCATATTTTCCAGTTATTCTTCTGTGACCCAGACATCCCAGAATAGTCATTTCTACTTTATTGTAGCTCTTTAATTACTTATGTTGTCTTATGGAGGAACAACTAGACTTGTTCTGTTTTGCCCCAAGTAACAAAACCAGAAAGAAAGTGTGGAAGTTGAACAGAGGAAAATTTTGGCTTAATTTCAGGTACTTTTTCCTATAATTAAATGTTTAAATGTGAATGGGCTACCTCAAGAGGTTATAGGCTTTCCTCCTGTGAAGGTTTCCAGCAAAGGTTGGATAACTACTTGCCAGGCATGTGTTATAATGGAAATTCCTTTCATGTATGGATTGGGTCTTCAAATGGCTGCTTAGATTTCTCCAAACTCCCAAATTCCATGGTGATATAATTGTTAGGAAAGTTCTTCTTTGCATAAAGATAAAAGCTACTTCCTTGAAATTTCGAAAAAAAGTATTCCTTATTCTTCTCTCTGGGGTTAAGTAGCATGATCTCTTTCCCTCTGACTTGTGCCTGTCCTGCCTTATTTAACAATAGTTATGGAGTCTACCCTAAGCTCTTTTATCAAACTTCCTCCTTTTCTTTAAGTGGACATAATTTGCTATGATCTCAAGGCTCAACTAAAACTTTGCATTCTATAGAAAGTCTCCTATAATGCTTCTTAATTCTAGAGCCTTTCCTTTGTTAATTATTTCCTATTTAACTTGTATATTCCTTACTTTGTATATATATTTTTTGTATGTGGTGAGATGGCTCATTAGATTGGAAGCTCCTTGAAGTCAGAGACTGTCTTGTTATTCCTTTTGTATCCCCACTACTTAGCATAGTGTCTAATACTTAGTAAATCTTTCCTTTGAGCACTCTTCAGCTGATCAATGTCTTTCATAAAGTTGGATGGACAATATTGAACAAAATGCTCCAGAAACAATCTGATCCGAGCAGAATACAGAAGTACTTAGATATGAATTCTAGGCTCTTTCAACCACTCTCTGCTGCCTTTCTCATTGAACTATTAAAAATTGCTATTTAGATCTAGGATTTCAAGCAGTTCTTAATCTACTTAATTGTATAGTCTAGCAATTATTTGTTCATATTGTCTGCCAGAATCAAAAGCTTGATTTTTATCTGATATGTTGCTAAAATCTAGGGAAATGATATCTATGGCCTTGTGGCTCAATGAATAGAGCATCAGCCCTGAAGTCAGGAGGACCTGAGTTCAAATCTGGCCTCAGATCCTTAACACTTACTAGCCTTGTGACCTTGGGCAAGTCACTTAACCCCAACTGCCCTATCTTCCCCCTCCAAATAAAAAAAAAAGCAATTGAATGAATGTAGCATGACCTGATCCAAATGAAGCTGTACAGGCGTTTTATGATCAGTGCTCCCTTTTCTACATGTTCCTGTTTCTTTAATTATATGTTCTAGAATGTTTGCCTGGAATTGAAATCAATGTTACTAGTCTTTAATTTTTAGACTCCACCTACTGTTTTTTTTTTAAACTAGAACATCTTATATCCTTCTCCTGCCCTGAGGCACTTCTTCTCTCCTGTAAGAAGTATGGCTATTCCCTGCCAATATCCTCAACCAATATTTATAAAGTTTTCTACAGCTTTTCTTAATTAACTTTGTCAAAGAAACTCTGTCTCTTGGCTACCATAAAAGTCACTTGGGGCTAGGTTGAGATCAATTCTTTTATTTGCATATTTCTGTTAATTGTTTCTATTTTTACTTGTCCTTTGCCTCTGACTACTCGTCTTTCCACTGAATCCCCTTATTTTGACTTTCATTCTGTAGTTCTGTCTTATCAAAGCCCTCCTTGCTGAGACAAATGTCTGTATTTCTTTTCCATGTTATGTAGTTGTATATTTCCATGGTACTCTGCCCTGGTGAAACCACATATTATTTGTTATGTGCTTCTCAAGTTAGGAAGAACAATGACAGATTGAAATGCATCCTGTAGTCAATACAGTGAGGGCAACTGCAGCTATTTTAAATTATCATAGATTCATAGATTTCGAGCTGGAGGGGACTTCAGTGGCTATGTTGTCCAACCTCTGTGATTTGTAGATGAGAAAACTGAGAGACCCAGAGAAGTTAAATGACTTGTCCAAGGTTACATAGATAGTAATTGGCAGAGCCAAGATTTGACCATGCCTGTTGATTCTAAATGTAGTGCCCTGTCCGCTGTATCACACTACCACCCCACCCCCCATTAAAAATCAGTGGAATAAGTTGTGAATGTGAACACAACAGGAAGACAACAAATAGAAAGTATCCAATGAGTATCTCCTTTGAAGAAAGTATGTTGCTAGGGCTCACAGAGACACAAAGTTTAGGTTTCTTGAAGGAGATGGCATTTGAATTGGGCCCAAAAAAAAGACAGGGATTACAGCAAGTCATTGTGGTGAGGATTCATGACTAAGCCTGAGTTCTCCTCATAATCAAGCCAAAATAATGTTTAAAAATGTCTATTTAAAAAAACAACATAAACTACAGGAGAAGGGGAGAGAAATGAATTTTCATAGGGAAAATTACCTTCTTTTAGGGTAACTGAAGAAGAGTAAATAAAAAGCAGTGCTCCAATAGAATGAATAAACATTATGAGGTGAAGAAATGAAGAGAAGGCACCAGAAAGAAAGCACTACACAAGCATGATAAGACACTGAGAAGTCAAACTCAATCAATGCTCATGGAATTTTACTAAGTTCACTAAGAGAAATGAACAAAGCTATAGAATCATTAAAGATTGAATTAAATTGAATGGAAGGCCCATACAACTTACCAGAGAATGAAAGTGATTTTTCTTTATAATCCAAAGCCTTTAGAAAAAAGATTTTATATTCTCTTCAGGCTCTGTTCTCACAAGATGATCAAGAAAGAAGAGAAACAATTGGCATTCCAAAAAGGACTGTGTTCATGTAGGACACACTAGATATACCAGTTCAATCCCTTGAGTGCCCAAGAAAAAGACCATCAAGAAGTTGATTACCTTCAGCATTTCAAAATCTATGGATATCCCAGCAGTTAGGGACATATCTAAAGCCAATGACTGTGACACCTACATATTGCCCAATCTCCACATAAAACTTTATTACACTATAAACTGCAATCCTTATCAGGATGGATCCTGAGAGGCTAGAAGCAATCAGAGGACATAGAGAACATCTCCACCACACTTCAGAACTGCGGATGCTGCACTCAGACCCCCTCCAAAGCCACAAAGAGCTATTTACTTATGACAAACTCTTTACCAAAAAAAAGAAAGAAAGAAAAGAGAAGAAAAGGAAAGATGTTAGTTACATAATACTGTTGCTGTTTAGTCATTTTCAGTGATGTCCAACTCTTCATGACTCCATTTGGAGTCTTCTTACCAAAGATACTGGAGAAATTTGCCATTTCATTTTCCAGTGCATTTGACAGATGAGGAACTAAGGATCACAGAGTTAAGTGACTCGCCCAGAATCACACATCTAGTAAGCATCACAGGCCAGATTTGAACTCAGATCTTCCTAATCCCAGGTGTGATGCTTTTTACACTGTGCCAATATATATTATCATATATAAAGTAATTAAAGCTGAATTCACAAGATTAGGAAACAGAAATACAGCAAAAAAGTTAAAAATTAAATAACATTGGAAAAACTTTAATATTTGAACATACCCTTCAGCATCCCCACCTTCTCAACTTAACCAATGCTCTTAGTACAAGAAGCTCAAGCTATCTCATATATTTTTGCTTCAGTATCCAGCTATGGGAATCCCTACCCATATCACAGGCAGTATCTCTACTATATGTGAAGCCTCTTATGAATCCATAAGAGATAGATGATAGTGATTCTTGCCAGACACAAAGAAAAAGCAGAGGAAGTGGATGGGCTGGAAGTCAGTGGCTGACTTCATTTGTGGTAGAGCTGAGTAGGACAGAAAACAAAACAAAATTAATCTTTTATGACTCAGAGAAATAGAAAACCAGTCAAAGTCAGTCCTCTTCCACTGAAATATACTTGGATTAGGAACTCTGTCCAGGTCCCCATATCCCTAACTCCAAAAAGCTAGAAATGAAAACACTAAGTGATATATAAGAATCCCTACAGGTTGCATATTGACTTTGAAAACTACATAACAACATTATCCATGTTCTATTATACTTTTATTTATTCTGTTAAATATTTTCCAGTTACTTTTTAATCTAGTTCAGGCTGCTCTAGGGAGTGGTGGACCACGTTTGATACCTCTGTTCTAGTTGACTAGAGTTTATTGGTCGAGTTCTCCTGGATATTTTGAGATCTATATTTTTAGGTATGAGAAATTGTCATCTGTTAGTTCTTTAAATGGCCACCTTCATATTAATGAAATACTAGTCATCGCCCAAGGCATCAACAGAATAATAACAGTTTCCTCATGTAAAAAGAAAAAAAAGTATTGTCTTGTTTTCCTCACTGCTCAATGTAAAGCAAATACCTGGGTTCAGTATTTCTAGAAAATCAGTATACAGGAAAATGATACAATCACAAACTTTGCTATTATGTGACTCTGAAAACAGGCAAAACACAACATATATATACATGCTCACACAGAAACATATAGCATTACAAACAGAAAGAAGTTTGTCTTCACATGTGAAAAAACTCATTCCAACCAGAGAGTAAAGGAGATGTGTTGAGGAAAAAACATGTTGGGTTTCAGGTGGCAAGGTTTTATATTCTAAGAATGGACTTAGTTGAGAACAAGTAATCAATGCCAGATGTAGAAGGGGCCTAATCAGACCCAGACATGTTAGAAAAGTTCTCAAGGTCCCTTATTGACACCAGGCTTGAGTGAGGTTCAGGTGGGGAAGTTTCTTTATCAGGACAACAAACTAGTGGGAAGATCTAATGTTTATTAAGGTAGCAAAGAGAGAATGACTCAAGGCTCCTGAAAGGAGGTCAAGAGTTCATCAAATCAAAATCTGCAAACCTTATCTGGTAGACACAGAGTCAACAATGGTAAAGTACAAACTATGTTTTGCCTATATAGTTCTATGGGCTCCAGGACTACTTAGCCTAAATGACTCCATATTGGAGTCATTATGAATATAATATAAAACAATAACTATGACATCAACAATATAAAGTTCAAAATTATCACAAAAATTGAGGCAGCTAGGTGACACAGTGAGGGGTGGCTAGGTGGTGTAGTGAATAGAGCACTGGCCCTGCAGTCAGGAGGACCTGAGTTCAAATCCAGCCTCAGACACTTAACACTTACTAGACTTGTGACCTTGGGAAAGTCACTTAACCCCAACTGCCCAGCCTTCCCCTTCTCTAAAAAGCAAAAAAAATTAAAAAAAAAATCACACAACCTGATGTGTTCTCAAAACAAATTATATGCTAAAAACTTATATAAATTATTTTTTTAAAGAGTAGATATCATTTCCCTGAAAAATAGTAATAATTGACAAATGGTACATGCCTAGGGATTCATCATATGTTAATGACAATGGTTTACCTTCAGGTGGAGCCTACGATGCAATCAAAATCCAAGCATGGATTCCAAAAGTCTTCCATGGTCAATATCCATGAGAACTCAAGCCACATGTCGTCAAAGAACCATTGCACAAAGAGTTGAATATTTGGATTTTGATTCAATGGTTTTTGTGATACCTTCTGACACTAAATAGATAATACTATGATTTTTTTTAACTGAGAGGTCTGTAATATTAATTTAGAAATGGATCATCACCACCAGAAATGTAAATGGGATATCTTTTAAAAGTCTGAATTTATTAATTGATAGAGATTGTAAAAATTATTCAATATGTTACTTCATGCTATAAAAAATTAGAACCTACCAATAGCAAGCAAAAGGTGATCTGGTATTTAAAACATAAACCAACAGATATCAAATTCCCAAACAATACATAGAGATGTCAAAATATCCTTGAGAATTCAGGAGGAGGAGGAGATGGAGCTTAGATGGGAGAGTAAAGGAAGGGACTCCCTGAATTCTCCCTCAAACCTCTCCAAATACTTTAAAAAAAATTACTCTAAACAAATTCTAGAGTTGCAGAACTCACAAAAAGATGGAGTGAAACAAAGTTTTAGCCCAAGATAGCTTGGAAGGTTGTCAGGAAAGGTCTGTTGGACCAGGGTGAAAGAGGAATGCAGTCTAGTCCAGGCCATGCCAGTACAGTCCTTGCCATAGCAAGCCAGGAGCTGGCCTTGGGATTGATTGATCAGCAGCAGCAGTGGCAGCAGCAGCAGCTACTGCTTTCATAATTCTCAGTGCACAGTTGGGAAGGTGGTCAAATAACTGGTCAGAAGGGGATTACAGAGGTCTTCTTGCTAGAACTGAGGAAGGACTCTGTTGCTATGCCCATACTCAGATCTGGGTCACAGTCTGGGGTGGCAATCCCAGGGTGAGGAGGGGCACTAGCATAGCAGATCTTGTGACCACAGTGGAAGGAGGATACTCCTCACAGTTCCAGGGCAGAAAAGAATGCTTGTGGTTGCTCATAGACCAGAGCACAGGCCAGGAGAGAAGTAAACACCTTTCCTTAGGTCATACTAGCTTGGAAGGACTGAAAACTCATAGGTCCATAGAAGTACCTATGAAAACAGTTGCACAAAACCCTTGAAGCTTGATACAGTGTATCCTCCACCCTGGAAGCAGAGTCCTACTTTGACAAAAAGTTAATACTCAACTAATAAGCTGCAAAAATGAGCAAACAAAAGAAAAAAAAAAACTCTGACTACAGAAAGTTACCATAAGGACAAGGAAGATCAAAACACACACTGAGAAGATGACAAAGTCAAAGCTCCTATAACCAAAGCCTTCAAGAAAAATATGAATTGGTCTCTGGCCATGGAAGAGCTCAAAAGAGATTTTGAAAATCAATAAGAGAGGAAGAGGAAAAATTGGGAAGAGAAATAAGAGTGATTCAAGAAAATCATTTTTAAAATGAGTCAACAGTTTGGTAGAAGAAACAAAAAAAAATACTAAAGAAAATAATACCTTAAAAAAAAACAAACTAGGCCAAATGGTAAAATAGGTCCAGAAAGCCAATGAGGAGATGAATGTCTTAAAAATTAGAACTGGCCACATGGAAAAAGGAGGTCCAAAAGCTCACTGAAGAAAACAATTCCTTAAAAATCAAATTGGAGCAAATGGAAGATAATGACTTTATGAGAAATCAAGAAACAATGAAACAAAGCCAAAAGAATGAAAAAATAGAAGACAATGTGAAATATCTCATTGGAAAAATGACTGACCTGGAAAATAGATCCAAGAAAGACTATTTAAAAATTATTGGAATACCTGAAATCCAAGATCAAAAAAGGAGCCTGGAAATAATCTTTCAAGACATTATCAAGGAAAACTGCCTTGATGTTCTAGAACCTGAGGGTAAAATAGACATTTAAAGAATCCACTCATCACTTCCTGAAAGAGATCCCAAAATCTGCAGGAATATTGTAGTCAAATTCCAGAGTTCCTAGATCAAGGAGAAAATATTGCAGGCAGCCAAAAAGAAACAATTCAAGTATGGTGGAGCCACAGTCAGGATAACACAAGAATTATCAGTTTCTATATTAAAGGATTACAGGGCTTGCAATGTGATATTCCAGAGGCAAAGGAGTTAGGATTGCAACCAAGAATCATCCACCCAGCAGAACTGAGTATAATCCTTCTGAGGAAAAAAAATGGACAATCAATGAGATAAAAGACTTTCAAGTATTCTTGATGAAAAGACGAGAGCTGAATTAAAAAATCTGACTTTCAAATACAAAACTCAAGAGAAAGATAAAAATGTAAACAGGAAAGGGAAATCGTAATGGAATTAATAAAGTTGGGCTGTTTACGTTCCTGCATTGGAAGATATTTTGGCAACTCATAGGACCTTGTACGTTATTATGGTAGTTAGAAGTATAAATGGCCAGAGGATGCATGTGTGAGTTGAATATAAAGGGATAATATTTAAAAAATAAAATTAAGGGGTGTTAGAGGAATGGATATGGAGAAAGAGAGAGGGAGAAGTATAATGGGATAAATTACCTCTCATGTAAGAGGCAAGAGAAAGCTTTTACAGTAGAGGAGAAGAGTGGGGAGGTAAGGGAGAGTGAATGAAGCTTGCTTTCATCAGAACTGACTTGAAGAGGGAATCACATACACACTCAATTAGGTAGAGAAATCTATCTTACCCTACAGGAAAGTAGTAGGAGAAGGGGATAAAAAAGAAAGGGAGGGGTATCTAAGGGATGATAGATTTGTGTGTAAGTGCAAGTGAGGTGGGATTTTTGTTGTTTTCTTTTTGGAGTTCAGTTTCCCAGGCTCAGGCTAAATTGTGAACATCTGAAAGATTGATTTCCTTTGTACCCTGATATTTCACAGCTGTTCTGAGTCACATAGGTTTTATGCCTACTGGCTCTGAGTCAATCAGGGGCTGAGCCTTTGTATTATATTCTGGGAGGTTGACCTTTTGCTTTGAGAGTTTGCTCATGAGAAGGATCTTTTGATTTCCTGATTGAGACTCTGAGTAGTAGTGTGTTCAGAGCCCCCAAACTGTTTAAATGTCTGTGCTCACTGGATCCAGTGATGTATGTTAAGTGTATAGCAATATTGCTTTACTTAGACAGTTGGAGCCCTGTCTGGTGGTCTTTGTGCTAATTTTGTCTGCTTGTATTTTCTATAATGACTTCTTTCTCTATAATTAAAGTAGTGTTGTTAGCCCCTTTAAAGCTATCTTTTCTTGACAAAGCAGATCAAAGGAACCTGTGCCCCTAGGCAATCCTGGATGTGCTAGGGCACTTGCTAATACAGGGTGGTCAGCAGCAAAACACTTTGGAGGAGGTACAGGGTGAAAGGAGTGAGAGAATAAAATAAAGGGTGGGAATAGGATAGAGGGTAATACAATTAACAATAGTAAGTGTGAAAAAAATTTGAAGCAAGTTTCTCTGATAAAGGCCTCATTTCTCAAACACATAACGAACTGATTCAATTATTTTTAAGAAAAAAAGAGCCAATCCCCAATTAATACATGATCAAAAGAAATGGTCAGTTTTCAGATGAAGCAATCAAGACCATCCATAGTCATATGAAAAATACTCTGATGCATTATTGATTAGAGAAATGCGAATTAAAATAATTCTAAGACACTATCTCATACGTATTAGATTGGCTAATAGGACAGAAAAGATAAATGACAAATTTTGGAGAGGAATGTGGGGAAAATGAGACATTAATGCATTGTTGGTGAAGTTGTGAACAGATTCAATCATTCTGTAGAGCAATTAGGAACTGTGCCCAAAGGGTTATAAAACCATGCATACTCTCTGACCTAGCAATACAACTACTAGGTATGTACCCCAAAGAGAATTTTTTTAAAAGAAAAGGACCTGTATGTATAAGACTATTTGTAGAAACTTATTTCTGAGGGCAGAGAATTTGAAATTGAGGGGATGTCCTTCAATTGGGGAATGACTGAATGAGTTGTAGTATGATTTTGATGGAATACTTTTGTGGTGTAAGAAGTGATGAGCTAGATGCTCTCAGAGAATTCAGCAGGAGGCAGATAATTATTGTGGGCAAAACTGTTGCCCAATCACCTAGATACCATAGTGAGCTAGAAAAATTTAAGAATGTGTTAATAGATGTTGGTTTACCAGTTGCTCAGAATTTCTAAGCTGTATGGAATGAAAACATTTTTAAGTAGAAACCTAGCAGAGGAGCTTAAAGGAAAGGGGGGGAAATAGTCTATTTATTCTTAAGGAACTCACTCTCTAATGATACATGAAATATCAGTTATACTTATTTCAGTAGATTTTATTTCTGGATAAGAGAAAAAATAGTTATTTTATTTTTGGTCTTCGCTGATGAATTCTACAGTTAATGTTTGTTATTTTTCCTTGAAGGCTTAGGGAAGTCTAGAGCAAAAGTTGTGATCACCAGTCCTTCTGAACTCAGCAGGTCTTTCCACGGTCCAAGAACTTGGATACTCTTAGGACCTTGTGCTGCTGATTGCTAAATTTCCTAGAAGTATTACTCTAACTACCCAAAAAATTTTATCTGACATAGTTAAGAAAACAATATCACAACGATGGATGAACTTTGCCTTTTGAAAAGGAGTCTCAATTGGCTCTGTTTTGGATAAAGATGTGGATGGTTTTCTTTTCCAATAATTCAATTCAATAATGATTGAATGCTGAGTTGTTGGTTTAAAAGCATCCAGCCAGCATTGCTGTTTTGGAATATGAGTGTGTATTGCCTGAGATATGGGACTTTTAGATTTTTCTCCCCACATTATTGCAACCACAATTGTCATTTCTTTACTATCATAAACCACTGTAGACAAAAATATTTCTTGAATTTGATTTTTTTTCTGCTTAGAAACAGAGTAAGAAATACAAGACAAAGTAAAGGTTTATATAGACTCCTCTTATTTCCTATATTACTCTTCTTGTTAACTCCCTTCTTCAACGAAGTTCAGATGCAAACCATAACCCTCACAGTCACTGTACTTTAAACGATCTAGGGGACTTCTGGGAACCAAGATGGCAGAGTAAGCAGTAAATCAATCTCATTCTCCTTTACTGACCTTGAAAAATCCAGAAAATACTGCCCCAAGAAAAATCCTTGAACAGTGGAGCTAGCAGAAAGAGAGGGCGCAGCAGTTTTTAGCTTAGGAGGTTAGGGGGATTAATAGGAAAGGTCCTTCTTCTGGAACCAATAAAGGACAAGGAGGCATCTAGGCAAGCCAGCAGCAAGCCCCACCTCAGCAAACCAGGAGGAGATCCAGAGTCCCAAGGTGGTAGAGCTGGCAAGCACCAACACCAGGGCCCCTCTCATGCCTTTGCATAGCCAGGGGAATTGGCAGACAACAGCACAAAGAACTACCACTTGCACAAAAACATATTACAATAGAAGGAAAGAAGGGAGGGAGATCAGCATTGTTTGAACTTTACTCTCATTGGATTTGGATCAAGGAAAGAATAAAATACTCAGTTACTTATAGATATCTAACTTGTCCCACAGGCAGTAAGAGGGGAAAGGGGAAAGAAAAAGGAAGGGGTGGTTAGAAAGGAGGGAAGAAGTAGTAAAGAAATAGGGAAAGAAAAGGGAGGAGGGGTTGATAAAAGGGAGAGAAGATTGAGAGAAGTGGTGGTCAAAAGCAAAACTCTTGAGGAGGAAAAGGGGGAAGGGAGAAATAAAAGCATAAATGGGGAGGAGGGAAGAGAATGGGGAGAAAGACACAGAGAGTAATCCAAACTGTGAATGCAAATGGGATGAATTCTCCCATAAAATGGAAGTGGATAGAAGAATGGATTAAAAACCATAATCCTGCAATATGTTGTTTACAAGAAACATATTTGAAACAGGGGGATACACAGAGGGTAAAGGTACAAGGCTGGAGTAGAATATATTATGCTTCATCTGAAGTAAACAAAAAAAAAAAGCTGGGGTAGCCATTCTAATCTCAGGCAAAGCAAAAATAGATCTAATTAAAAGAAATAAGGAAGGAAACTATATCTTGTTAAAAGGCACCATAGACAATGAAGTGATATCATTACTAAACATATATGATAAATGTTGGAGAGGATGTGGGAATGTTGTGACACTAATTCATTGCTGGTGGAGCTGTGAACTGATCCAACCATTCTGGAGAGAAACTGAGAACTGTTCCCAAAGGCCTATAAAAATGAGCATACCCTTTGACCCAGCAATACCATTTCTAGGGCTATATCACAAAAAGATCATAAAAATAGGAAAAATACCCACACGTGCAAAAATATTTATTTCAGCTCTCTTTGTGGTGGTGAAGAACTGGAAATTGAGGGGATGTCCATCAATTGGGGAATGGCAGTGTTTACAAAGTGGTGTAATGCAGCAAGAGGTGTCCTCACTCTTCTCCTGGCCTGTGCTCTAGTGTTTGCCCAGGAAAGACTCAATCAATACTACTCCTCTCATAAGACTTGGAAGCAAAATAGGTATGGGCAATGGGGTTGCCAAACAACACCCTAACCTATACCAGTCCTAGTACAGTTGTCCCTTGCTCTCTCTTTCTGACCAGTTGCCAAGTCCACTTACCATCTCTGTTTTCAGAGCTCCTGAAGCTGTTGCTCCTGTTGTTGCCACATCCAACACCCAAAGCTAATGATACTGCCACATGGACCAGCTCAGCTGCTTCCTCTACTTCATCATCTTGCCTCTGCCCTGGAACTCTAGCAAGTTGATTTGTTGAAGCTGACACAGTCTATAAGAAAAAGGGCTAGAATTTGCACTAAGATCTTCTGACTCCAAATCTATTGTCTGCTAAAATACTGGCTCAAACTGACAAAAATGCAAATGACTAAGAACAAATCTAGAAAAGAGGAAAGGAGTGGAGAAAATTGATAGAACTCAGCACCAATGAAAGGCAGACAATAATGGCGATCTCAGATAGTTGGGGCTATTTGGGGCTAGAGCATAAATTTTATTTCCTTCTTAATCCTTTGAAGGGTGATTAATTACAAGAATTTGACAAAGCTTTCCCAATTAAATTATCTTACCAACACAACAATGAAACTAAAATCAGTAATTTTGGGGCCCTGTACAGATAGCAGTAAAGATTTTCAAAACAACTTTGTTTGTCATATTGTGAAAATAACACAACAAGTAAAACAAATTAAGTTGAGTCTTCAGGAAATTCTGGATCACTAGCTCCTATAGGGAAATACCCTCTCCTGAGGCTACTATTGAGTAAAATATTATTGTTGAAGTTGGAAGATTATAGTGAGACTACTACTAAGAGTAGTAAGCACTGATTGCATCCTATTTTAACCAAGTTTTCTTGCTAATTCAACGTTAAACTCAATTGTTTCTATGGAAATTAAAAAGTAAAGAGTGTGCTCCTAAATATATAAAGTTAACCAATCAAAACCTCATATTATTTAAAAATCATTATTTGAACTTTTGTGCCTTCTAAATTTTGGAACAAAGTCTCTATTGCTATAACCTAGTTATAGATCTGTGTAAGCATTTTGAAAAGCTGACTTTTTTCTCCCACATTGTAAAAGGCCTTAGAATGGGAATTTATATAAAGATTTAACTTTTCTTCTTCTTTTGAGTGAATTGGGGTTAAGTGACTTGCCCAGAGTCACACAGCTATAGCAAGTGTCTGAGGCTGGATTTGAACTCAGGTCCTCTTGATTCCAAGACCAGTGCTCTATCCACTGTGCAACCTAGCTGCCCAAGCCTAACTTTTCTTAATCAAGCAGCTAAGTGATATAGTAAATAGTGAGCCTGGAGTCAGGATGACCCATCTTCTTAAGTTCAAATCTGACCTCAGACACTTACTAATTGATTGGCACTAGGCAAGTAACTTAACTCTGTTTGCCTCAGTTTCCTCATTGGTAAAATGAGCTAGAAAAGGGAATGCCAAGCCATTCCAACATCTTTACCTGACAAAAAGTCAGATACAGTGATGTAAACAAGAAAATAAATAAATTAAAATTCAAAAAAAAAGTCAGATACAATTGAAAATGACTTAACAATAAACCTTTCTTAAGAGCTACTTCTATTTCAGAGGGCTGTGGGACGTCTCTTGAAGCCTCATCCCAACTCTTCATCTCAAGTTTGCATCCATGCATTGAATATAGGATCATAAAATCTACAAACAGAAGAGACTTTAGAGATCATCCAATCTAAATTCTTCAATTTACATATGAATATAAGTGATCTTTCCATGGACACACAAAGTAATAGAGCTAAGATTTTAATTCAGGACCTTAAATTACAAATCCAAAGTTCTTTCCATACCCTCATACTGTGTCAATAAACCCCTCCATTCTTCCCCATTCCCAAGTTCTGCCCCTGCCCTGCAGTCATGAACAACCCTTTCCAAGAAATCATTCATCATTTGCATTTGAAAATTTTCCTCATGAATACTCAATATCAATAAACGTACTAATTTTAATTAGACACAGGGGTGCTGAATATTTATCAGCTGATTTTTCTCATTAAAATATGGCTGTCTTCCAGCAATCAAACCACACACAAAGATATGGACTGATAAGCTATTTTCATAAAAGAATAGCTTTGATTTCCAAATCTCTCATGTGATGCTTTTTCTATACTAAGTGCTTCTCTGCTCCTATGACAACTGATTAGCTTGTGTAATATTTAAACTGAAGCAAAAATTGAGGGGAGGGGGAAGCAATATAGCATTTGGATGGCATTTTGACAAAGAATCCATGACAATATGCAACTTGTGTAAGGGCACTTATATGAATAGTTTACATTTATAGATTGCTTTAAGATTTATAAAATTTCTTACATACATTATCTAGCTTTATTCTCACATCAACCTTATGAGAAAAGTATCTATAGGTATTATTACTCCAATTCTGGAGATGCATAAACTGAATGTTAAAGAGGTGAGTGACTTGCCCACAATCATACAGCTAATAGGTACTCACTTCAGGAGGCAAAGTCTAGCCTGTTTTCATTACACCATGATTTATTCTCCAGTAGATGTCATCCATCTATTTTCTCTTGGTTAATGCCCATGCATCAAGGTCAATATTCATTACAAACAATTGTAGGGAACTTCTATTGGCACACAAGAATTTGGTTCTAGCATACATCATATATGTATACCTCAGTGGAGTCATGATCTTGTTACTGTAGGTGCTTCCTTTTTCTAAGAAGATGAACTATATCCATTTGCTATCATTTTATAAAATTATTTTCCAAAACTTCAATAAATATTCCCTAAACAACTTAACAAGCAGACCCTTTTGTGCCTCATTTTATTCATCTGTAAAATGATATTGTAGCATTTACTTCACAGGGTTATTGTGAGGATGCACTGAGATAAGAGATGTAAGATGTTTTATAAAACTTAAAATGCTGTATAAATTCCATGATGTTTAGATTAGGATGATAATGAATGATGATAATGATGATGTTGATGTTTGAGACTGCATTATAATTACTTTTAATCATTCTAATCCTCCTTAATCCCCATGCCTTCCCTCTGTTGATTTATTCTGTCTAATGCATTTTGTCTCCCCTGTCAGGCTGTGAGTTCTTTCAAAGAAGGACTGAGATTTTTGCCTATCTTTGTATCTCAAACACTTAACACAATGCCTGACAAAGAGTAAGAGTTTACTTGTTGTTCTAACTTTGTTTTGAAGAGGACCAATGACATTTTGGGGTAAGGTCTTGACTTGCATATAAGTTGGATTTATGTTAGGCAGAGCTGTACAAAGTTGTCAGACTTACTCTCTCTTCCAGAGTCATCAAAATCCAGCAGCAGGCAAAAGTTAAGGTGACTGACAATGGCCCAGGATGCAGTGGATCACACTAGTATCTAGGAAGTCTGACAAAGCTCTAATTGCTTTGCAGGACCCACTTCATCTGCCTTCATGGAAGATGAGAAAAATTGTTTTGCAAGTGGAAGTTTTCACATGCTGGGATAGACATTCCCCTAACTCACTGATGGGTTTGAGGTGTATTGACTGAATGTTGAATTGAATGATGCATACATACAAGTCTGGCCTCAGACTACCCATTGTTCCTTTCCCACATGGTTTTCTCCTTTCTTTTCTGACTACATGTGTCCTTGATACATTTTTTAAATCACATCACAAAATCACAGAAGAGAGAGGTACCATCGTGTAATGGATAAAACTGTAAACTTGGAATCATTAAGAGCTGAATTTGAATGTTTCCTCAGACATGTACTAGCTATGTGACCCTAGGAAGTCATTGATCACTCCTGCCTGTTTTCTCATTTTTAAAATGAGTATGTTGACTCCTACCGTCCCTTTCAGCTCTAAATCCAAAAAAATATAGTCATTGGATCTCATTATGGGAACTAACTTTACAGACCATTGAGTTCAAGTCAGTCCTGGACACTCTTCTATTTTAAAACATCCTCCCAAATTGATTATCTAGTTTGTCATGTTGATCTCAAAAGAAAGAAAAACAACAACCTCTTAGAAGACCCAAATTGTTAAATGATTTACATTTATGTCAAACCTAAATTTTCAGGGGTGGAAACAAGATGGTGGAGAGAAGGCAGGAAGTTGCTTGAGCTCTCCCCTGTTTCCCTCAGAAACAACTTTGTATCAAACCTCTAGATGGATTCTGGAGTGGCAGAGACTACAAAAAGATGGAATGAAAAAATTCTCTAGCCTAAAATTAATTTAGAAGGACTTCAGGAAAAGTCTGTCTCATTTGAGTAAAAGGGCAGTGTAGCTGGTATCCAGGCAAGACAGCAGGAGGCTCTTAGCCAAAGCACAGATCAGCAACCAAGGTCCTGGGTCCTGGCTCAGCAGGACAGTGGCACATCAGGGCAGTTGTGAGGCCTCCAGCCCCAGAAGCCAAGCAACAACAGGTGAAACTAGGAAAGATGCAAAATAATAATAATAATAATAATAACCTTAACCATAGATAACTTCTATGGTGACAGAGAAGATCAAAACACAAACTCAGAAGACAGCAACAGTGCCATAATACCTATATGTGAAACCTCAGAGGGGAATATGAATTGGTCTCAAGCCCAAAAAGCTTGGTAGGAAGAGCTCATAAGAGATTTTAAAAGTCAAATAAGACAGGTAGAAGGAAAAATGGGAAAAGAAATGAGAGGTATGCAAGAGACAGTCAACAGCTTGGAAAAGGATTGACAAAAATTGAAGAAAACAATTCCTGAAAGAATACAATTGGCTGGGGGCAGCTACGTGGCACAGTGAATAGAGCACCTGCCCTGGAGTCAGGAGGACCTGAGTTCAAAGCCAGCCTCAGACATATAACACACACACACACACACACACACACACACACACACACACACAAACTAGCCATGTGACCTTGGGCAAGTCACTTAACCCCAATTGCCCTCCCTTTCCCCCTCCAAAAAAAAAAAAGAATACAACTGGCCAAATGGAAAAAAAGTAAAATTGGCCAAATGGAAAAGTAGGTATGGAAGATAACTGAAGAAAATAATACTTTAAAGATTAGAATTGACCAAGTGAAAGCTAATGGCTCTGTGAGACATCAAGAATCAGTCAAACAAAACCAAAACAATGAAAAAAATAGAAGAAAATATAAAATACTTCATTGGAAAAACAGATCTAGGAGAGATAATTTAGGAATGATTGGACTACCTGAAAGCTATGACCTAAATTTGCCCTTTTGGACTCTCACTTATGACTCTTCTTTCTCCCCTTTGCAATCCAGAAAGAACCTGTTTAATCCCCACCCCTTTGTGACAGTTCTTCAGACACTTGATGCAAATTATCCTATCTTCCCCATATTATTTGCAGGTTAAGCATCATGGGTTCCTTCAATGAATAGTCATATGTCTTGACCTATCAGCCCTTTTCCATTCTGGAGAAAGAAAGAAAAAAAAAAAAGAAGTAAAGAGGGGAAAAAAGGAAGGAAGGAAGGAAGGAAGGAAGGAAGGAAGGAAAGAAATGAAAAATAAAATGGTTCAATCTGTATTAAGATAATATCAGCTCTTTCTATGGAGGCAGATGGTATGTTTCATGATAAGTCCTTTGCGATTGTCTTGGATCATTGTATTGCTGAGAATAGTTGTCTAAAAATTATTCTTTGTATATTGCTGTTAGTGTATACAAAGTTCTCCTGGTTCTGCTCACTTCACTTTGCATCAGTTCATGTAAGTCCAGGTTTTTCTGAAATGCTCTTGCTTGTCACTTCTTAAAGCACCATAATATTCCATCACAATCATATACCACAACTTGTTCAGCCATTCCCTAGTTGATGGGGGTCCCTTCAATTTCTAATTCTTTGACACCATAAAAAACTGCTAAAAATATTTTTGCACAACTAGGTCCTTTTCTCTTTTTTAATCTCTTTGGGATATAGAACAAACAATGGTATTCCTGGACCAAAGAGTACTCACAGTTCAATATCCCTTTGGACATAGTTCCAAAATGCTCTCCAGAAGTGTTGGATCAATTCACAATTTTACCAACAGTTCATTAGTGTCCCAGTTTTCCCATATCCCCTGCAACATTTGTCAGTTTCTTCTTCTGTCGTATTAGCCATTCTGATAAGTGTGAGGTAGTACCTCAGAGTTCTTTTAATTTGCATTTCTCTGATCAATAGTGATTTAGAGCATCTTTTTCATATAACTATATGTAGCTTCTGTTTCTTTATCTGAAAACTGCTCACATCCTTTGACCATTTACTAATTTAGGAGTGAATTGTAGTGTTATAATTTTAACTCAATTCTCTGTATGTTTAAGAAATGAGGCCTTTATCCCAGTTTTCTTCTTTCCTTCTAATTTTGGTCACATTGGTTTTGTTTGCATAAAAACTTTTTTTTTAATTTAACATAATCAAAATTATCTATTTTATATTTAATGCTGTATATAAATTATTTGGTCCTAAATTCTTCCCTTATCCAAGGAACTGACAAGTAAACTATTCCAAGCTTTCCTAATTTGTTTATGGCATCCCTTTTTATCTGTAGACCATGTATTCATTTTGACCTTATCTCAATATATGGTGTGAGATATTAGTCTGTATCTATTTTCTGCCACTCTGTTTTCTAGCTTTCCCAGCAATTTTGTCAAATAATGAGCTTTTGTCCCAAAATCTTGAATGTTTGGATTTATCATATACTAGATTACTACTGTTATTTACTACAGTATATTGTGTACATAATCTAGTCCACTGATTCACTGCCCTATTTCTTGATTTGATAATTACTGCTTTATAGTACTGTTTAAGATCTGGTCCCGTTAAAGGTATTTCTAACATAATATTGATTGATAGTGGTGATAACAGACATCTTTGCTTCATCCCAGATCTTACCAAAAAAGTTCCTAGTTTATCCCCCCATAAGTATGCTCTTGGTTTTAGATAGATACTACTTGTCATTTTAAGAAAGGCTCCATTTATTCTTATGCTTTCTAGTATTTTTAGTAGGAATGGGTATTGTATTTTGTCAGAAGCTTTTTCTGCATTTATTGAAGTAATCATATTATATTTGTTAATCGTGTTGTTATTATACTCCATTACGGTGATAGTTTTCCTAATATTGAACCAGCCCTGAATTCCTGGCATAAATTTCATCTACTCATAGTGTATGATCTTTGTGGTTATATTGCTATATTCTCCTTGCATCAAAATTCACTAGGGAAACTAGCCTGTACTTTTCTTCTTTCTCTGTTTTTGTTCTTCCTGACTTAGGATTCAAAATATATTTGTGTCATAAAATGAGTTTGACAGGATTCTTTCTTTATCTACTTTTACAAATAGTTTATAAAGTGTCAGGACTAATTAATTATCTCTTTCACATTCACAGTTATGCTTACTTACTGTGCATTTCCCTCAATCCTATTTTCTTTTGATTCTTTTCATTCTTCTTTTTTATCCTGGCATTCCTCAGAAGTATGTCTTACTTCTGACCCTTGCCTTCCTTTATCCATTCTCATCCAAGGATTTTTAAATCCCTCATTTTCTGGGATTGATCTGAACCACATACAGGATGCTACTGCTGCTAAAGACAGACCCTTAGTGTATGCCAAGGTCCTCCAGTGACTCTAAAGGGATTCTACCTGAAAGCCTTGGTTGCTTTTGAAGCTTATGTCATTTGAAGCTCTTCCATTCCAACACAAGCTCCACTAGGCAGGAAAAAAATGATACAAGTCTTCAAGGTGAAAATCAAGTCATTTTCCAATTCAACTTCACTTAAAGTTCTTCCCAGCCAAGTTTTTTAATTCAGTTCTGCTTTGTTTTTGCTTTGCTAAAATTCATTACCTGATTGTAATAGAATGTAGAGTAATGAAAAGAGATGTGGAATATAAACAACTTTTGCTTGAATCTTTCCTCTTACGCTTACTATCTATGAGCATCTAGGCTAGTCACTTAAGTGGTCTCTTTGTTTCCTTGTCTGTGAAATGGGGGAAATAATAGCATCCACTACACATGGTTGTTGCAAGGATGGATTTTGATAGCATATACAAAGTTACTTATATTTCTTAAAGTGCTATATAAATAAGAGCTGCTATAACGATCATATGAAAATTTGTAAATGTGGAAACAATTACGGGAAATAAGTGTATATACATATATCCTGTAGAACAAATCCTGCTTCTTACAGGTAAAGAAACTGAGGCCCAAAGAGGTTAAATTATCTGCTTAAGGTCACACAGGTATAGCTAGAAGCAAAGTTGGTATTTGAATCTCACTTTTCTGACTTTCACTTCAATTCTTCCCACCTCTGTATCAGACTAGAATGCTCTCAGGAAAATAAAGCTAGAAAAACCTGCATAGGTATGTGGGGAAGGTTAAAAGATACGATGTATGAAAGTTTTAGAGAGGCCCAATCCAGAGGTTTTGTGGGAAAGCATTTTGAAAAACATATATCCTAGAAACAGGAGGATATCATTGTTGATGATAATTCATTATTATTCAGTTTATTACATTAAGCATCTACTATGTGCCCCAGATACTATCTCACATTTTAATGGAGAGATATAGCATGTACATGGATGTGAAAATAAAATAACATACAAAATCAAGGCAAAATAATTCCCAGGTGGGTCAGAGGGTGGGCAGCATAAATAACTATGAAAAACAGAAGAGGCTTCAAAGAGAAGGTTGCACTTAAGCTGAGCCTAGAAGGTAATTAGAAGATGCAGGAGGTGAAGGTGGGTGAGGAGAAGGTTCATGGCATAGGAGACAACTTGTCAAGAGTCATGAGACAAGAAGACAAATATCACATATGGAAAATGTGACCTAGTTCAGTTTTACTAGAGTAGAAAGTATTTTTAAAAAGTGAATAATATATAATGATTTGGGAATATAAGCTGTGGCTCAATGGAGAAAGGCTTCAGACATCAAACAAAAGTTTGTACTTTTTCATGGAAGGAAAAGAGTGTTGTTGGAGCTTCTTAAAGACAGGAATAATATGGCCAGACCTGTACTTTAGCTTGATCATGATGATCATGATGAATGATAATAATAATAATAATAATAATAATAAGATGATGATGATGATGATGATGATGATGATGAATGACGCTTCTTTAAGATTAATTGGTTTTTTGGGTATAAAATACTGATTTTCTTTTGTATTTTCTCCAGAAATGTCCATTCTGCATATATCTACTACAGTAATAGAAAAATGTGCTACAGCTACCTTGATTGTGTGTCAACATTTGCCATGGAAACTCACACATAAAGGGGTAAAGTATAGTAATGAGAATTCAACAGCTCCACAGGGACTTAGAGAAGTGAAGTACCTGAAATAGCCTTAAGGAAGTCCTTCCACATTCCTTGTACACAGAGAGAATAGCATTGAGAGACGGGTAAGAAAAGGATTACTTCCTACTGTAGTTGGAGTTGGTGTTTTCTGGGAGATAATCAAACTGAATAGACTTGAAAAAGCAAATTTCCCAATAATAACTCAAGGATGTCTTCATAGGTCAGGGAGCTAAAACCATTATTAATCAGCAAAAAGCATATCCCCAGGACAAAGTTCTATAGTCCTAAAGGATTGGAGAGGAGAAAGAGGGAGGGAGGGTAAGTGGATAAAGTCAGGGATATGGATAGAGATAGAAATGAGGACTGGACCTGTGATTTTATTGACAATGAGAACTCCCAATGAGGAAGTCTCTGTAATAGTAATCTGTTTAGCAGGATACTTAGCACTTAGTACTAAGTGCTAAGTGTGGAAGGGGCAAACCCTGTCCCACTGTTGAGAAGGCATGAACTCCCCTGTTGATGTGGAAGAAGGGGATTGGCTGAGGTGTGTATATAAGCAAGAATTCCAGAGACAGACAGACAGAATTGGAATGTTGATCTGGGTGAAG
>CM053580.1:495872808-495894505 GCA_028627135.1 Pseudochirops cupreus
CTTTGACCACATGTGCCAACTTCATCACTACTGGGTTGGCTTTGACTTTCTGGTTTTGGGACTCAGTTTTCTGGTATTTAAATGAATGCACTATCTATATTTCTTATGTAGAGAGCCTGTTCCATTTTGTGATTAATAACTATATCAGCATATTTATAGTTACTGTAGGCATTGTGAATACTGCATTGCTGATACAAAGCTCCGTCCCAAATTGCTGGGGTTTTCACAGCTGCTGGAGCTATTAGGAGGCCACTGTTGCCCCCACCAGCTTTGGCTCACTGAAAATGCACCCTAGGACCACCACCTAGGACCACGATCCAGATCCAAGCCACTCAATTGAAGAGCACTTAGTCTCTAAATGATTGCTTGGCCCTCCTGCAGTCTGCAAACCAGGAGCTCTGAAGCAGCCATGGGGAGGTAGCGGCAGGGCCACCACTTCTGTCGCTTCCTTTCCCTGGAGGCAGTTTGGCCAGACTGCTTTTCTCCCCCGAAATTTAGCTGAGTTCCACTGACCTTTCACTTTGTCCTTGTTTCTTATGGCTTGATAATTCTGGAAATTGCCACAGCTGCTGCTGATCCACTGTCCTTAAGGCTCTAGCTGTAGCTCGTCCTGGCTGCTCTGGGGCCAAACCTTGGTTTCAGGCTGGGCTGGTTTCAGCTCCCAGCATGCTGCAATTAGCCCTTCTTGTTGAGCTGCCTTCAGCAGGAGATGTGTTTTTCTGTTTTTTTTTTTTTTTGTGAGTTTTGGAGCCCTAAATTTGTTTAGAGTCATATTTTATGTGTATTTGAGGTGGCTATGTGGGAGCTGTGGAACGTTGTTGCTTCTAGGCTGCCATCTTGGCTCTGCCCCTGCAAACATTCTTTAATTAACTTATTTCTTACCTCAGACAAATTTGAGGAAATTTTAACTTTCTGGATTAGTTTTTAGCACACTCAGAGACTTGGACAAGAATTATTTTAAACGTCCATCTAATAGCAACTTAAAGTGACCAAGAAATGCAAATAAATACTTAAAAGAACAGATTTTTATTTGTAGACTGTAATGACTGTAGCCAAGAAGTTCAATTTCTTTTATTTCATCTCTTACCCTTCCTCCTACTGATTGGTAGAGAAACATTTACTAAAATTGGCCAGTAAGAAAAAACTGGGGGTTTTACCCAGGCAATAAATCTGGTAAGAAGACAGAAGCAAAGTGGTTGTAGAATGGCTTCTGGAGGTCTTGTGACCCCCTGCAGCTTTTTGGTCCCCATAGGTTTTCTGTTCCTGTTTGCTTCCAGTGACTCATATGATGACAGTGACTTTTCCTGATTTCATGCCATTGATCCACACCAAAAGATCTTGAGTCCACCTATTTTCCCTATTCTGTGTTTTAAGGGCTTTGTTTATTTCCCTGCTTTCATGACAGCTATGCAAGAGAAGGATGAGTTACTCTCGTATTGCTCCATGTTGTTTTGTTTTTCCTATGTCTTATCACATGACTTCTCTATAAAAAAGGTCACAAGGCCTGAAACCTTGGGGATAACTCTGTAACCAGCATTCTAACTCCAAGAATATATGCTCTGTGTGTGTTTGTATATATGTATATATGTATATATGTATGTATGTATGTGTGTGTTTTTGAATGTGTACATGTGTATGCAGAGTAAATACGGTAATTTTAGAAGGGCTATTAGTACCTGCTTGGGAGTGGTGTCAAGACTGATTCCACTTAATGGGTAGTACATAAACTGAGATTTCAAGGAAACTACAGATTCTAAGAGATGCAAAAGAGGCAGGATTGCTTTCTAAGCACTTGGTGGACAGGCTGGATAAAAACATAGCATGGGGACAAGGGTGAGTAGGAAGGCTAGTTTAATTGGAACTTAGAATACTCAAAGGGGAATGATTTGAAATAAGCCTAGAAAATTGTCAGGTTGAACAGTGCTTAAGTGCCAAACAAAGGCAATTGTATTTCATCTTGGCAGCAGTAAGTAGCCACTGAAGCTTATTGGATGGGTAATGACAATAAGAACTATTTCAGCAAGGTGTTTTGTAGATATAATATATAAAGATTGGAAGGAAATCATATAGATGGCAGAAACAATTAATGAGATGGTAGTGAAGAGAATGTAGTAGTGGAAGAAGCCCTGATTAGAAGGCAAGGAACCAGGGCTTTGATTATTTCTCTGGAGTCCAGTTTCGTCATTTATAAAGTGAATGAATTGGACTAAATATGTTTACAATTCTGTCCCAGTTATGACTTTTTGAAAATTAACTTTTGTTTATTTTTAGTTTACATCATTCATTTCCACAAAATTTTGATTTACAAATTTTCTCCCCATCCTTCCCCTACCCACCACCCCAAAACAGCTATCCCACTGTATAATCCCTCCCCCAATCTGCTCTCTCCTATATCCTCCCCCATCACCCCTCTGACTTTCCAGTAGGGCAACCAGGTATAATATTTTATAAAATAAGTGAGAACTAAGAGTTTTGGGGCAGAATTGAGAGAGGATTACAACCTTGCCGAAATGATTGATGAGAGCTTTAGTACAGCATGCCCTAGTATCAAGAGATTATTACAGGAGCCCAGGGTTTGTGTTTCTGAGATGTCTGCCACACTGTAACTGTAAGTAAACTAGAAGAAGAATTCCATCAGCAACAAAAAGGCACAAGAGAAAGAAGCTGGATGGTGCTATGCAAAGCACCCTTCCTGTGGGAAAGAAAGTAACAACAAGGTCAATGTCTTACTTAATTTTCCCCTCTCTGGATTGGTAGCAAATTAGAGATAATTGTTTGTAGGAAAGGGAAGCAACTGTTAGAACTCGAGATGGACAAAAATCCCATTCCTGAAGTTCTGCATCTATATATCAGGTGGATGTTGGACTACATGACCTTTGAGGTGTTGCTCTGAGATTCCATGATTTGATATAAACCAGCAATTTGCTATCTCCTGGAACCACCTGTTAGGTTGAAACAGAGGTCTTTCTCTTGGTTGTTTGCATAAGTTGCTGTTTGTCATTGAAACTTAAATTTAAGTGCTGCCATCTCAAAGTTTTAAGTATAGAGTTTTTGTCTGGAAATGATCTTTGATTGGTACCTTTTTGCTGTATTTAGACATTTGTGGGCCATTTTCTTGCATAATTTCCTGCATTATGGTGTTAAAGTTTTTGGATGTGTTATGTTTTTCTGAGTGACCTATGATACTTAAGTTGTACCTAAATCATGTTTTCAAGATTAATGGCTATTTTTT
The DNA here is from genome assembly GCA_028627135.1 of Pseudochirops cupreus. NCBI lineage: Eukaryota > Metazoa > Chordata > Mammalia > Diprotodontia > Pseudocheiridae > Pseudochirops > Pseudochirops cupreus. The sequence continues at coordinate 495,876,041 of CM053580.1, forward strand.
GAAGTGATTATTGCCTTTCAGTTTTCTTTTTGCAATTAAGTATATTAGCACTCCAAAACTATTGTTCTATCACTTATTTGAAGCCACCATGGGTTCATTTAAAAAAAATTCTGCTTATGATTTATATTGTGAGTCATAAATTCTGAAATTTGTTTCTAATTTTTTCACTTAAGTTTTTTCTTTGTTTAAATTTTTCTCTTAAACCATTCTGAAACATCTTATTGGTTTGTGTTCTCAGGATTTTATTGGGTTCTGTGTTTCATTAAGAATTTAATTGACTTTGTCTTATGATATTTATTTAGAGTAGGTTGTAAACATTTAAACGTTTTGGAACTCATCCTTCCTTCTAACTTTAGTATCCTCTCTGTTGATTCATCTATTTGTCTTGGTTGAATTATTTTCCTCTCAAATCCTCTTACATATTTAGTGTTGTCTTGGATTCACAAAACCATGCTGTGATTTGTGAAGAGATGCTGCCTATGGGTAGCTTTTCTCTTCCAAGAGACTGTGTATGCAGTACCAAATAGAAACAGAGAGAAGAGACACTACCTTGATACACAAAATAATGACATAAAAATGCAGCAAACCCCCACAAATCCAACAGCACACACAGGTACACAAAAGGCTACTATTGAGGAGAAATAAACTTTTAAAAGTGTGACTTAGTTCCCATTGCACATTTCTTTAGTGTGTTAGAATATACTCAATAGTATATTCATAATATTCAATAGGCATTTCTAAATAAGCAGTGAATTTTAGTGGAATAGTACTAGGTTTAGATTTAGAAGACCATGTTCAAATCTTGGCTCTATTGTTTACTAATTGTGTGAACATGGACAAATAACCTCTCTAGGTCTCAGTTTCTTCCCCTGTCCTAGTTCTGCATCCCATGACCTCTGGAGAGGCTAACTGTTTGCTGCCCTCAAGGGCAAAATCGATAACTGCCTACATGGGATATTTTGAAGTTGTTGTGTGTTTGTCTTTCATTCTCAAAGGGGACTAAGACATCAGGGAGATGATGACATGACTTGCAGTTGACTTTAATTTGAGTGAGTGAGGGCTGTGCAAGGTTACCAACCTCACTTTCTCCTCCAAAGCCATCTGGATCCACTGGCCAGATATTCATTAGGACAACTGGAGATAACCCAGGATACAATGGGAGACTCTGGCCTTTTTAGGCTAAGGTCTTTTCATGTTCTCACTTTGAGTGAGATAAAACCCATTCAATGAATAAGCCTCTTCAAGTATTTAATCAAGGAATGGCCCTTTTAATAATAATAATAATAATAATAATAATAATAAATTGGGAGGGGAAGAACCTCAGAGTTCCTGACCAAAAGAGAAGCAGTTACTATTTAGTATTTAGATTCACTCTGTGCTAGGAGAGCAGGGACCTATTGTCCAATATATGAGCTCCAGAGTGAATTGGGTTTAAAGCTTGGTCTTAGAGAAAGAAATCTAGCCAGTAAACCCAAAGGAAAGAAGGCAGTTTTTGGCCATCAAAATGTACCTACCCCTGGGCAGAGCACCCTCAGGTAAGGAAAGACAGTAGAGGAGAAGAGAGGAGAGGAGAGGTGAGGAGAGGTTGTATTTGTCCTTAGTTCTCAAAGAGGATCATGACATCAGGGAGATGATGATATGACTTTCTGTTGACTTTGATTTGAGTGAGGGAGGACTGTGCGAGGTCATCAGCCTCACTTTCTCCTCCAGAGTCATTTGGGTTGAAGTACATTAGAAAAAGCTGCCTTGTCCTAAACCATCTCATTCATGTTAGGCATGAAGGCATGAAGTTAAGGTATTACCAAGGAAAAGTAACTTCATCTGCCTTTAAAATCTTATACTTTGTTGACCTAGACTTGTGTGTGATTTCACTGAAATGAGCAACACTAAATGAGGAATCTCTTCCACCAGTTCAGATTGGCACTTATTCTTAAAGAGTTGCCCCAAACTAGGGAGATATTAAGTGACTTTCCCAATGCCCAATATCAGGAAGTGTCAGAGGGCAGTACTTAAACCCAGATATTCTTGGCTCTGAGACCATCTTTCAATCCAGTATGTAACACTGTGTCCCCTTCCTTTTCCTCCCTTCCCCTCACAATACCATATAATTATATTGCTTTGCAGAATCTAAAGTGTTATTGGATTCTAGAAATGACAATAATGTGCACAAATTGGCTTCTCAGATTAACCCCTATCATTGAGCAAGATCCTACAGGAGTGGGATTTGAGACAGATGTGTTTGCATGGAAGAAAGATGAACAGGAATAAGATGGACAGGAAATCAGTAAATGCCACCAAAAATAAGAAGATACTTGGGTCATTATAAGGAAGAGACTGAAGATGATGGAAAATGAAAGGAAGGATGGAATTATAGGAAGGATCATAAGAGAGCATGGGTATCAACATCACCTACGTCACCACTTTGCAGTTTGGTCTAGGGCCAGTCCTGACAGTAACCCCTCAGGAATGAACTCCACCAGTGTTATTCAATCTCCACACAGAAACAAAATCATAAGCAGATCATTGTCTTGTTAATAAGCTTCCAAAACAGACAGGTACGTGGCTCCTATATTCTTTCATTGGGAAGGTCTGCCTCCTTTTGATAATATAGGATAGTATTCATCATTATAATTGATTGAATCTTCTTGCATGACAAAATATGATAACATCATATGAAGATTGGATGTAAATCTTGTGGATTGATGGAGTGTGGCCATTGAAAAATATTAAAAGAGGGGCAGCTAGGTGGCACAGTGAATAGAGCACCGGCCTGGAGTCAGGAAGACCTGAATTCAAAACCAGCTTCAGACACTTAACACTAGCTGTGTGACCTTAGAAAAATCACTTAACCCCAATTGCCCTGCCTTCCCCCCCACAAAAAAAAGACCAAAAAAAAAAAAGAAAGAAAAATATTTAAAGGAGGAATAAAACCCCATAGAGTGCTTGGTTTCATATGAGATGGGAAACAACTGTGATGAAGGGCCCCTCCTATTCTCTCCCTTCTCCTTCCTTTCTTTTATCTTCCGGACTCTCCTTAGTTCATATATTTGCCAGCTTACTAAGGAAGAAAAGCATTTAGCACACATTCAAGAAAATACAGAGGAAATAATTTATGTTATGTTAGCATTGTTAATAACTTTTTTTGGGAGTGGGGAGAAGAAATTGTGACATGTGATTTCCTTGCTGAAGTGAATGCCCAGTGAGAGATTTCTGTCTACCAACACAGAGTGTATCTCCATTTAATCATCCTAGAAAGTTTCCTATGTGCAGTGTCACCTAGCTAACAAAAGTCTGAGGTGGAATTCAAAGCCAGATGTTCTTGACTCAAAATCCAACATTTTATCTATAATTCCAGGGCAAAAAGGGCCCATTCCTCAATGGCAAGTCTTCTGGTGATGTGTCTCTTTGCACTTAGCTGGTATGATCCTCATCAAACAGAAATAGCACAGAGTTAGGCTTGGACCTTAAAACTTTTCCGGTTTAGTAGAACCACTAGTGTTCTGAAAAGGACAGCTCCAGTACTACCTCCAACATGAGATTTTTCTTCACGTACCCATGCTCAGGCTGTAGAAATTAATTTCCATTTTTTATAAACTTCTATTACATTTTATATTTCTATTTAATTCCTCAGTCAGTCAAGGGCCATTAAGAACTTATTTACCATACACTGTGCTAGGTACACAGGATACAAATATTTACTTATATGTGTACATGTTTTCTACCTCCCTCTGCCTTTCCTAAACTTTTCCCACAGCAAGGGGTAAGGACTATCTTGCTCAGCATCTAGCATAATGCCTGGTACATAGTAGGGTCTTAATTACTATCTACTGAATGGAATCATTGAATTAGTAGGCTCTTCCAATTCTTATTCCCTGCTGACATAGCTTTTGAGAACTTTGGATTAAATAGGATGGCTTCATTAAGGGTGACACCAATATAGAAATCTCTGAGAAAGGGGAGCCACCAGGTTGCCTAAGAAAGGGCAAGATGACTTAGGTCAGAGACAGAGTAGGTCAAATATTTCATGTCAGTTGGTGACTAAGTGGCTGCTGGGTTTCCAGACTGGGCAAGATAGGGACACCAAGTCTTAAAAATAAACAAATGAGGAAACAAAGAAACAGATAGATAAACGAGTACTTAAATGAATGAAGGAATAAGCAAATAAAAAGGTAAATTAAAAAAACCCAACAACTTTGAATCACCTATACACCATGATGAGGAATCGGAAGAAGGACTTCAACTGAAGTTTGGTAAAACTACAAAGGAGTAATTTTGTTAGGTTTTCCTTTTTCACTGGTATATGGTTTATAACAGAAGGGGTCAAATATATGATCTATGGTGTGACTTGAACCAGATTAAAATGTAATTGGAAAATATTTGTCAAAGTCAACAAAAATGTAACAAAACATAGATAACAACACATTCTAAAGTTAAGTCAATATACAGCCTACAGGATACAGGTCAGTAACCCCCCTTTCATTTTGAGTTTGACATCACTGGTCTATAGTACCACCAACCATCACTGCATTAATCTTTCAAAAATTCACAATTTCTTCAATATAGACACATCATTCCCTAAGCTAGATGACTTAATGATAGTTTTCAAGAGTTACTATGGCCAAAAAGGATCAATGACTCAGAGCTGAAAGGGACATTAGAAACCATCAAGCCCAATTCTCATGCTTAGAAGATGAAGCAACTGAAGCATCAAGATACTGAATGACCTGCCAAAGGTCAGACAATAAAAAAAAGTCTTAAGCAGGATTTGAATCCAAGCCCTCTTGACTGCAAGTTCAATTCCCTGTCTACCACAATATTCTGCCTCTCTGGGGCCAGTTTTGTGGTAACTCTCTTACCTAGGCTGGTATGTGGATGACAGAGACATAATTCATATTTAAATTTATACATGAGACTTGGTAGGACATGTCAGAACCTTTGATCCATTGGCAGAGCCTTTGAGAACTTAACATCACTTTTGTGCCAGGTCAAAACATTTGTGGAACATTTTAATGGAGTCTTTCTATCATTAACTGTAGGAGTAAAGGTGATGAAGTAGCCATTAGTGGTGGGGGAGGGGTTTGGACCATGTCCCAATTCCTTGAGAATTCTCCTATATAGTTCTGTTGCAATACACATAAGTTGTTTTGATAAATTTATTAAGAGAAATGGTTGAATTAGCAATCCATTGCATTAGACTAGCCAATGCCAAATAACAATTTGTCCTGAATTTCTTAGTTCTAACCAGGTTAGAACATGAGGCCAAAATGATTTTCTTCTCTCTCTATTTCAATAGGAATAGAGAATGGACACATTTTGGATGAAAATCCAAAACTGTCAGCCAATTAAGCTGATTGAGGATCCTGTACAGTTGCCTCTGATTTCAACCTTGACCAAATTGGGGAAGGCTATGATTCAGTTTGGATAATATCTCCCCTGTAGCTGCTTCCTGATTAATTCATGACTGCTGCTAATTGAAGGTCAATAAACAGCTGCAGGTTCCTTTCCTGATGCCATTCTTTCTTCCTTGTATATCTGTTGGAATTGGAGTGCAGAGGGACCATTCATACCCCTCCAAGACCAAGCCTCAGTAGCCATTTTGACATTTGCTTGTAATGTCTTTAGTCTATATTTACAAGAAGGGAGCTGACTCAATAAAATGCTTTATTTAAGTTTTCAATATTTCCAGGGACAAATATGCCCAGGCAGTGAATAAGGAGTGGAATCTATGACAAAAGCCTGGCTTGAGACACATTGAATACTTACAACACAGAAGTTTGTGTTCAAGCAAAAATCAATTCACTATCCATGCAGTGACCCAAACAAAGGTAGGATGACTCAGGGAAGCTATAAATAAGATTCCTTTCCTTGATGGCAGGTCATTTCCAAGACTTTTTCTAATTTTATCATTCTATGACTTGGCAATTCTCCCTAGAGCTGTCCCAATGCCTTTCTACACCAAATAATTAGTTTTCACTGATCAGTTTGTATCTTACACTTGGTGAAGGCAAAGGGTTCCCCTTCACCCTCCATTTTTTCCATTGCATGTACATTGAACAGCCTGCCACTAATACTTGGAGAGGGAGTGTGGTAGGGTCCACAGAATGCTAGATTTGGAGTCTAGAATACATTGGTCAGATTTTGCCTCTGACATTTACCATTTATATGCCTGTGGGCAAGTTACTTATCCTGTCTGAGACTCAGACTGTAAAATAGAGATGATGTCTCTATCATGGACCTGTTTTGAGGTTTGAATGTGATCTCAAACATATACACATACAAATACCTTGAAAAATTTAAAATAGTATGTAAATTCACACGTCAATCAACAAACCAGTGTTTATTAAGTAAATACTATGTGCCAGGCACTGTCAATAAATGATGGTTACCATTACTATTCTCTCTCAAGCAATCTATTTCCAATCATTTCATGGGTGCTATAAAATACATTTTAAGAATCATTTCTCATGTTCTATTGTAGAGGCATAGGTTGGGAAATCTCAGTGATATCAACTTGATGCCCAAGGCAAAACGCTTGAAAGACTGGAATCTTTAAGCCTTCACTTGTTTGGAGGTTTCATTTCTTCCAGGTCACCTGCAACTCCAGAAATGTAATGCTGTTCATTTTCTCCAGGTTTTCAGCAAAACTGGCTGCTGGGTTTAGCCTTGAACCAGACTTATGAAGTGCAGTAAACTCTCTCATGACCTATTTATTTCACATTTGGAACCATCTGTTTGATATTATTTCTCCAACTTTTGCAGAGACAGCCAGGCACAATCAAAGAAATCAGTGCACCTAGAGAAACTCACCTGGCCAAAACATTCTCTGGGGCTCTTCAGCCGGGATTAGGGAGCAGGTCTCCTTTGCATTATTATCTCTGTATTTTGTACAATGATGAACTCCCAAATAGTAAGAGGGCAGGCTAGGTTTTATTTAACAAAATCCCACACTATCTATTCAATTATGAACATCTAGGACATCTTCAGGAACTTTGGGGCACTGTTGATGGAGAGTGAGAGCACTGGCCAGGGCCACTGAATTTGTCTGCCCCCATAATGAGTTGATTTGGCCCAGTTATCATGGGTAGAGGCCCTGGGACATTCCTATAATATGGGGGATGGGGTAGGAATTGGGATTGAAATAGGAGAATAGATTTGGCAGGTGGTGAATATTATTCAGAAGTTCAACTGAGGTACAAGAGGCTGGAAAGCATGTCTTGCAGCTGATGACAATTGCAGGGCTTTGATTAATGTTTGGTTAGGAAATGACAAGCCAAGGCAAGGGACATCTGAGTCAGGTGTTGGAAAAGGGTCAGGGTCAAGGTAGCAATGCTGAGTGCCTCTCTGAGGCAGATGTATTGAGTAAACAGCCCAGGAGCAGACAGGGATGTAGACATTGAGCTGGGTTAGGATCAGGTTGCCAAAAGGTATACAATACCCATGGCACCCCAAAGTCAGATAATAGCCCCATGGAGGATGGGTAACAGTGCTGATTGATCTTTCTGGGGAAGTGTCATCTTAGAAGGGTGATCCTAAGATTTTCAGAAAGCCCTGGCCTTTAGAGAGTGGTCTGGTATTGGTTCAAAATCTGAGTGCAATGCATCACCTTCCAGAGGCTGACAGCCCAAATAATCATTCTTTTAAAAAAAATGGAAAATAGCCCCAGATAAAAGTAATCCCCAATATAGTTAAAAACAGTTCCCAGGGAGATAAAATCTTCTGGCAAGAATGGTAAAATGAAGGAAGTTCTCTGAGGTATCAAGAGTGCCCTGCCATATTCTTTGAGCTGACTTTGTATCCTCCTCGCTAAAAGAGCAAAAACTGGGTCCCGGTTCAATTCTTTTTGGGGCAAAGTTAACTTAAAATGTCCATAAATTCTTTGCTCAAAACAGTCTTAACTAGTGTGGTAGGAGGCTATGGGGTGTTAATCAGCCTTCTCCAACTCCATTGGTATCCTGTGTCACAACATAGAAGTCAAGGAATTGGGGCTCTGCTAGGATCCTATCTCATACTTCTTTACTTCAAGGCCTCTGAGTTGGGTGGGATGGTTAGGCATGGTTGCCAGATAGAATGCCTTGAGGAGCCCAGAGACAGGCCTCACATTGAGGCCAAGGGACCTTTGTAATCCTGTATCTCCAGAAGGATCAGAGGATGGAGATAGGATCCTAATGATCTAAGATAGGAAATAACTGGTGAAAGTCAGAGATATGTGAAAAACAGCTTTCATTTTATTGGTTTAATAAAAGTGCTTGTGGGCCTCAGAGGACTTTCACACCTCATGTCGGAAATATCATCATGGTTCATTCTCCTTATGGTTAGGCCAGGTCCCATCCTTTGCATTGAGCAGATATTTTAATGACTTGTTAAGGTACAGGCTCCCAGTACAAACCTGCTCACTTGGGTCCCCTTACAGATGAGAAGGGAAGTACAGGCACAGGACAAATGATAGATGGTGCCTCTCCTTGAATCATGGTTTTTACCTGTTAGGATTCTATTGCATACCTCAAAACTTACACAAACTCATAACAAAGGGCATCCAATCTAACTTGCATTTGAGCAGGCATCTATTACAGAACAAACTTCACAAAGATGTCTCCAAATGAATGAATGTCATTTCTAGTCCTCACTTACTTCTTGATTCTGCCATGAATTTGAAGCAGGACTGAGGCCCAAGTTTCCTGACTTTTCCTTGACTTGGCCCACAAGCTGAAAAAGTCCAACTCTAACTCCCTACAGACCCATTTTTGGAAATGGGCAGACAAGAGAAAAGAATAAGCATTTATTTATATAGCTCCTACTATATGCCAGACACTGTGATAAATACCTTTTTTTTTTTTAACAAATATTACCTCATCTCAACCTCACAATAGCTCTTAGAAGTCGGTGCTATTATTATCTGCACTTTACAGTTGAGGAAACTGAGGCAAATAGCAGTTCAATGACTTCCAGGGTCACATAGTACATGTCTAAGATCAGATTTGAATAGAGATCTTCCTGACTCCAGGCTCAGCATTCTTTCCATTATTCTACCATCTGCCTCTTTGGGAACATCTGTTATATCTAGGGGAACTTCTCAGGTCTACCCTTGGGACTAAGTAGATTTGAGAAGATTTTCAAGGTCCAAATGCCCTTTGTTCCTAAAGGTGATGAAGCCTGAGAAGCAGTTCAGGCATGTGTCAGATACCAGAATCACAGAATCTCAGAGTTATAAAGGACTTTGGAGGTCATTTAGTCTTACCTGTGCCTTAACAGGCATCCTCTCTATAATCCCTCCCCCCCACCCCATGCATGATCACTCCATCTCTAAAAAGGGAGGATGCAATGGACCTGGAGTCAGAAAGTCCTGAGTTCAAATCTGGCCTCAGAAACTTACTAGCTGTGTGACCTTAGTCAAGTCAGTTTCTTTATCTGGAAAATGGGGATAATATTAACATCTACCTTCCAGGGTTGTTGTGAGTATAAAATGTGATAATATTTATAAAGCACTTTGCAAACTTTAAAATGTTACATAAATGTTAATTACTACTAAGGTAGTTTATTCTGCTTCTATATAACTAAAAATTATAATTTTTCCCCCTTATTTCAAACCTCACTGTGTCTCCTTACAGTAGTCACACTTTATTTCTAGTTCTTCCCTCCAAGGCTATTAAGCAGAATAAATAAAATCATATTCCATGCAGTGACACACAAAGTAATTGAGGAAAGGAACTTCCTCCAAACACCCACCACCCAACATAATCAGTCTTCTCTAGGTTAAACATTTCTACTTTCTTCAACTTATTTGTTATATGGCTTGATCTTTTTTAAATGTCAACTACTCTCCTCTGGAAATATTCAGTTCATCCATGGTTCTCCTAAAATAAGACACTTTGAAATTAATATAATATTCTAAATGTCTTTTAACTAAAACAGAATACAACAGAATATCGTTCATTCCATAGTCCTACTCACAAATAATACTTCTTTTAAGGTAAACATAGATTATATATCAAAATTCTTTTGGGGGAGTGTGGTGGGGAAAGGATGCCATATCTGATTATTGACATACTGATTTTCATTGAGCTGATGGTCCACTAATATCCTCAGATACTTTTTTAGTTGAACTATGACCTGGTCACATATCTCACATCTTGTAAAATATATTTTTTGAACTCAAGTGTAAAACTTTATATTTACTCCTTTTACACTCCAGGTAATTAAATTTGATTCAAGGTTTTATCCCGTTAAAATCCCATTGAATTATGATTCTGTCCTTCTACATGTTAACTGTCATTATCCTCAATTTTATATCATCTACATATTAGTTAATCTGAAAACTGACACTATTATCCCGCCATTGAGGGGGAAAAAAAAGGTAAATAATACAGGGGCAAGAACTAGTCCCCAAAGAACTCCAGAAGAGACCTCCTTCCAAACTGACATTAAACTACTGAGTACTTTTTAGGTCCAACCAATTCCAAATCCATTAATTTTACTATCATTTACTCCAAATGTCTCCATTTGGTCAAGAAATCACATAATTTTGTCAAATGTTTTGTTAAAATCTAGATAAAACAATTCGTAGCATTCCTTTGGTCTACCAAACTACTAATGTTTTCAAAAGAGGCCATGAAATTAGTTTGTCATGATTTATTCTTGATAAAACTATGTAGGTGGTTGGGATCACTACTTCTTTTTCTAGATCGTTAATAATAGTATCTGAAATTTAGCTAGCAATTGAAATCACGTTCTCCAATCTATTTTGCAAATTCTATTCTATTCCCCTTTTTATCCTTGATAGCACAGAGCAACAATGATCTATGTATGTATCTGTCACAAAGCCCATCTTAGTATTCAGCACAAAGGTATTTAATGAATCTTCATTCAATAAATTGGTGTTACATAGAATTTCTGGGTCTCCCATAGTATACAGTTCTTGCATAGGGTCCTGGTAAGGAAGCAAACCATATTTTAGGAGGAAAAATGAGGTTCAAAACAGCAATATATTGTTTCCAAGCAAACATTTCAATAGCAAAGTCGTAACGGGTAGTTGACAATACTATTAAAATGCTTTTGCAGAATGTAGAATAATAGAATAAACAGGTACTGAACAGATGGGAAATTTACAATGAAGGGAAGAAGGGTGTGTCTTCAAATGCTGAGATGAAGCTTGGAGGACTGTGTGGAATGACTTCACCTCATCTTTAGTGATCTCAGGTGGCTCAATATAAGCATACTGGGCATGAGTTTGAAACAAAGGAATGAGAGGAACATGGATAAAACACATATGATTTTCCTTCTCCATAACTGAGTCTGTCTTTTTTGGTTCCCAGCAGTAATTTTTACAGAAGAGGTGGTACCTCTGTTTCTATATTGGAAACACAAAAGTTATTTGTCTGTAAAGGTACTTTTTGGAAGGTGATATAGATGTACGTGTCTCCTTTCTGGGAGTCCCTATTACTGAACAATTAAGTTATCGATTTGACATTCAAGGTCCCTCCATCAGACACTGTATTCAGTTTCTAAAAGAGAATCCTCATTCTCTTTCAGTTTCTCTTTCCCTGCTTCCAACCCCCTCCCCACAACGCAACCATATGTACTTATTGGCATCTTTCTCATTTAAGACCTGGCTCAGATGTCACTTTACCTAGATAAAGTGACCCATTATTCCTATGACATCTCAGGTTACTTCTATGCATCTAATCATTAAGTTATTTGTGTACGTGTTTGAGCTTCCAAATAGTATGTATGCTCTTGCTGGATAAGGTGTGCATCTTTATAAAATTTCTTCCTCTTTGTATCCCCAGCATTGGGACCAAATTGCTTATAATAATGATACTATCTAGCATTTATATAACCCTTAAAGATTTGCAGATAACTACATTTGGTATGCCTCCTCTTTCTTTCTCTTGGATAAAGGGGTCTTTGATTGTGCTCAGTCTGTAACACAGTGATATAGTCTCCCTCTGCTTTTATATCTGTCTGTCTCATTCTCAGAATATAGCCAGTTAATTCTCTCGATCACATTTTTTTCAAATCATATGTGGTAGAAATCAGTGGAGGTTGGCAGGAGAGGTTTATCTCACTTGGATGAGTGTGGAGCCCAGTTTAGCATAGCCCCAGGCAAGCCAGCAGTGAGAACTCATACTCTAAGACAAGTCAGGCTCAGGGCAAGCCATCAGCAGAACTTTGGGGTGAATGACTTGATAGCAGTGGCTTCTGGAGCTCTCAGCCCATTGTCAGTAAGCAAGTTGAACAAGTGGTGAAAAGGAAAATACAGGAGATCCTTTACTGAAACTGAGACTGTGTTATATTACCCAAATGTGAGTTTGGGCCTTATTCCCAGTGCAAGGAGAAGAATTAGCAGGAGCAGGGACCTCAGTCACAGTTCCAGAGAGGAAAAGTGTGCTAGTGGTCACTCACAGACAGAGCAGAGGCCACACCTCTCTTTAGATCATATTACCTTAAAAGAACTAAAAATTATAGGACTCCCTCCCAAAATAGCTAAGTAAAAAGCAACATGAAAATCCTGAAACTTGAGACAATACCCTCTGCTCCTCTGGACCAGAGCCCAACTTTAATGTAAAGTTAAAGTCAAGAAAAAGGCCAGAAAAAATGAGCAAACATAAAAAAAGAACATGACCATAGAAAGTTTTGGTGACAGAGGAGATCAAAACACAAACTCAGAAGAAGAAAATGAGATCAAAACAACTATATGTAAAGCCTCAAAGGGAAAAAATGCGAATTGACCTCAGGCCATGGAGGAGTTCAAAAAGGAGTTTAAAAATCAAATAAGAAAGGCTGAGGGAAAAGGGGGGAAAGAAATAAAAGTGATACAAAAAAGAGTCAACAGCTTTGTAAAGGAGGCACAAAAATACTAAAGAAAATAACACCTTAAAAAACAAAATAGGTCAAATGATAAAGAGAAACAAAAATCCACTGAAGAAAAAATTCCTTAAAAAGTAGAACTGGTCAAATTAAAAAAGGAGGCAGAAAAGCTCATTGAAGAAAATAATCCATTAAAAATTAGAATTGGGCAACTGGAAACTAATGACTCTGAGAAATCGAGAAAAACAAAAGAAAATCAAAAGAATGAAAAAGTAGAAGAAAGTGTGAAATATCTCATTGGAAAAACAATTGACTTGGAAAATAGGTTGAGGATAGATAATTTAAGAATCATTAAACTACTTGAAAGTCACGATGAAGAAAAAAATGCCTAGACATTATCATTCAAGAAATTATCAAAGAAAACTGCCCTAATATCCTAGAACAAGAGGGTAAAATAAATATAGAAATAGTAAACCGATCACCTCCTGAAAGAGATCCCCAAATAAAAACTCCCAGGAATATTATAGTTAAATTTCAAAAGCTTCCAGATCAAGGAGAAAATATTGCAAGCAGCCAGGAAAAAACAGTTCACATATCATGGAGTCTCAGTCAGGATAACACAAGATTTAGCAGCTGCTACACTAAAGGATTGGAAGGCTTGTAATATTATATTCTAGAAGGAAAAATCTAGGATTACTACCAAGAATCATCTGCCAGTGAAACTAAGTATAATCCTTTGGGGATAAATGGATATTTAATGAAATAGAGGACCATTAAACATTCTTAATGGAAAGACCAGAGCTCAACAGAAAATTTGACAATCAAACACAAGACTCAAGGGAAGTATAAACAGAAAAGGGAAGTCAATAAGGGATTTAATAAGGTTAAGCTGTTTACATCCTACATGGGAAGATGGCACTTGTAACTCTCTATTTTTTGTCTGTTTAGGCAGTCAGAAGAAGTGTATACAGACAGAAGAAATGTGTGAGTTGAGTATGATAGGATGATATACAAAAAAATAAAATGAAGGTGGGAGAAAAAGTGTTTTAATGAGAGAAGGGAGAAGTACAATGGGATGAATCATCTCACATGAAAAAGATGGGAAAGAGCTTACAGTGTGTGTGTCTGGAGGGAGATAGAGGAGTAGTGGACAATGGTTGGTCTTCACTTTCATTAGAATTAGGTCAAAGGGGAAATAATATACACACCAGTTGGGTATAGAAATCTATCTCACCCTACAGGAAAGGAGGAGAGGAGGGGAATAAGAGAAAAGGGTCTAATAAAAGGGAGGGTGGATTGTGGGGGACAGTAGTCAGAAGCAAAACAGTTTTGAAGAGGGACAAGGTGAAAGGAAAGAGAGAAGGATAAACAAAGGAAAATAGAATAGAGGAAAATAAACAGTTAGTAATCATAATTATGAATGTGAATGGGATGAAGTGACCCATAAAATGGAAGTGGATAGCTGAGTGGATTAAAACCCAGAAAACCAGAATCGAACAATATGTTGTTTATAAGAAACTCACTTGAAGCAGAAAGCTACACACAGAGTAAAGGTAAAGGACTGGTAGAGAATTGATTATGCTTCATCTTAAGTAAAAACAAAAGTAGGGAGAGCAATCATAATCTCATACAAAGCAAAAGCAAAAATAGATCTAAATTAAAAGAGACAGAGAGTAAAACTACATCTTGCTAAAATATACCTTAGAAAATGCAGTAATATGAACACTAAACATATAAGCATGACATGGCAGAGCATCCACATTCTTAGAGGAAAAGTAAAATCTGTTACAGGAGGAAATAGTAAAACCATACTAGTGGGGAACCTCAAATTACTCCTTTCAGAACTAGATAATTGACCAAAAAATAAACAAAAAAGAAGTTAAGGAAATTAAGAAAATCTTAGAAAAGTTAGATATGATAGAGCTCTGGAGAAAATAGAATATGAAAAGAATGGAATATACCTTTGTCTTAGTGGTGCATAGAGACTACACAAAGACCAAACATACATTAGGACATAGAAACCTCACAACCAAATCCAGAAAAGCATAAATAATGCATTCATTACAGATTATAATGCAATAAAATTATATTTGATAAAGTACTGTGTAAACATACATCAAAACTAAATGGAAACTACATAATCTGATCCTAAAGAATGAGTGGGTCAAAGCACAAATCATAGAAATAATAATTTCATTTAAAAAAGACAACAATGTGATAACATAACAAAATTTATGAGATGCAGTCAAAGCAGTACTTACAGGAAATTTTATATTTCAAAATTCCTGAGAAAGTATATCAATAAGCTTGGCATGGAACTTTAAAAAAAAAAACAACAGAAAAAGAACCAATTAAAAATCCCCAGTTAAACATCAAATTGAAAATTCTGAAAATCAAGGGAGCAATCAAAAAAATCAAAAGTAAGTAAACCATTCAACTAATGGATCAAACTAGGAGGTAATTTTATTTAAAAAAAACAAACCACACACAATAAAATAGATAAACAATTGGTAAAAAGTGATTTTAACAAAGAAAGAAAACCAAATTACCATTCTCAAAAAAATGAAAGAGGTGAATTAACTAACAACAAAACTGAAATTAAAGTAATTGGTAGTACCTATTTGAGTCAGTTATGTGCCAATAAATCTAACAATCTAAGTGAAATGATGAATACTTACAGAAATATGAACTAAGATTAGCAAAAGAGAAAATAGAATGTTTAAATAACTGGATCTTAGAAAAATAAATTGGAGGAGATGGAACAAAGATGGCAGAGTAAAGGCAAGGACTCACCTGAGATCCCCCCCAATCCCCTCCAAATACCTTTAAAAATGACTCTAAACAAATTCTAGAGAAGAAGAAGCCACAAAAAGATGGAGTGAAACAAATTTCCAGCCCAAGACAACTTGGAAGGTTGGCAGGAAAGGTCTGTTGCACCAGGATGAGAGGAGTACAGTCCAGAGCAGACCCCGCTAGTGCAGACTGTGCCCCAGCAAATGAGTAGCAGGACTTAGGTGGCTAAATCATTGGCAGGAGTGTTGGGTTGCAGACCTCTCAACCCACAGACACTGAAGATAACTTAGAAAGTCATTAGGAAAGATCTATTTCACCTGGGTGAGAAGGAGCGCATTCCAACACAGGCTACACCAACACATCTCCAGCCACAGCAAATGAGGAGCAGGCAGTATGGAAGTCAGTATATCAGCAGCAGAAGTGGCTACTTATGGAGCTCTCAGCCCACTGTTGGTAAAGGAGTCAAACAACTGGTTAGAAGATTACAGAGATCTTCTTGCTAGCACTGAGGCAGGACTCTGTTGCTCTGCCCATACTTGGATTCAGGTCACAGTCCAGGGTAGGAGTCCTAAAGTGACAAGGAGCACTAGCATAGCAAAACTTGTGATCACAGTGGAGGGGGGGAGCACTCCTCATAGTTCCAAGGCAGAAAAGAGTGCTGATAGTTGCTCATAGACCAGAACACAGGTCAGGAGAGGAGTAAAAACCTCTCCTTAGATCATACCATCTTGGAAGAATTGAAAACTTACAGGTCTCTAGAAGAATCTCTGAAAACAGCTGCACAAAATCCCAGAAGCTTGGGGCAGTGTACACTCCACCATTGAAGCCAAGTCCTGCTTTAACAAAGAGTTAAAAGTCAAGTAATAAGCTGAGCATATGAGCAAGCAAAAGAAAAATGCTCTGACTATAGAAAGTTACTATAGTGATGACGAAGATCAAAACACAGTCAGAAGACAACAAAGACAAACCTCCTATTACGAAAGGCTTCAAGAAAAAAATGGATTTGTATCAAATGATGTAAGAGCTCAAAAAAGATTTTGAAAATCAAATAAGAGAGGTAGAGGAAAAATTGGGAAGAAAAATGAGAATGATGCAAAAAAATCATAAAAAAAGATTCAACAGCTTGGTTGAGGAGAAACAAAAAATACTGAAGAAAATGGCACCTTAAAAAACAAACTGGGTCAAATGGTAAAAGAGATCCAAAAAGTCAATGAGAAGAAGAATACCTTAAAAAACAGAATTGACCAAATAGAAAAGGAGGTCCAAAAGCTCACTAAAGAAAACAATTCCTTAAAAATTAGAATGGAGCAAATGGAAGTTAATGAGTGTATGAGAAATTAAGAAACAAAACACAACCAAAAGAATAATAAAAAAGAAGATAATGTGAATTCTCTCATTTGATAAACAATTCACCCAGAAAATAGATCCAAGTGAGATAATTTTAAAATTATTGAATTACCTGAAAAAAGAGCCTAGACACCCTCTTTTAAGAAATTATCAAGGAAAACTGCCTTGATATTACAGAACATGAGGTAAAATAGAAATTGAAAGAATCCACCTCTTGAAAGAGATCCCAAAATGAAAACTTGCCTGAAATACTCTAGCCAAATTCCAGAGTTCCCTGATCAAGGAGAAAATATTGCAAGCATCCAGAAAGAAAGAATTCAAGTAAAGTGGAGCCACAATCAGGCTAACACAAGATCTAGCAGCTTCTGCATTAAAGGATCACAGGGTTTGGAATATGATATTTAGAGGGCAAAGGAGCTAGGATTATAACCAAGAATGACCTACTCAGCAAAACTGAGGATGGGGACAGGACAGAGGGTAATATAGTTAATAGTGAGTGTGAAAAAAAATTTGAAGCAAGCTTCTCTGATAAAGGCCCCTTTTATCAAACATATAGAAAATTGAGTCAATTTTTTTAAGAAAAAAAAAGAGCCAATCCTCAACTAATAAATGATCAAAAGATATGGTCAGTTTTCAGATGAAGCAATCAAGACCATCCATAGTCATATGAAAAATACTCTAATGCATTATTGGTTGGAGAAATACAAATTAAAATAATTCTAAGAGACTACCTCATACCTATTAGATTGGTTAATAGGACAGAAAAGGTAAATGATAAATGTTGGAGGGATGTGGGAAAAATGAGACATTAATGCAGTGTTAGTGGAGTTGTGAACTGATTTAATCATTCTGTGGAACAATTTGGAACTGTGCCCAAAGAGCTATAGAACCATACATACTCCTTAATCTAGCAATACTAGTACTTTGTATGTGTCCCCAAAGAGATTTTAAAGAAGGAAAAATACATATATGTACAAAAGTATTTATAGCAACTTGTTTCTGAAGGAAAATAATTAGAAACTGAGAAGATGATCATTTGGGAATGGCTGAACAAATTGTGGCAAGTGATTGTGATGGAATACTATTGTACTATAAGAAATGATGGACAGAATGCTCTCAGAAAAAAAAAACCTGAAAAGACTTGCATGGACTGATGCAAAGTGAAATGTACTGTGTACAAAGTAACAGCAGTATTGTAAGATGATCAGCTATAGATGACTTAGCTATTCTCACCAATACAATAATCTAAGACAACTCTGAAGGACTTAGGATGAAAAATGCTATCTATCTTAAGAAAGAGAACTGGGTGGGCGGAGCCAAGATGGCGGCATAGAAGCAGCAACATATCGCAGCTCTCACATAGCCACCCCAAAATACCCATAAAATAGGACTCTAAACCAACCCTGGAACTCCAAAACGCACACAAAGATATTTCCCACTAAAGTCAGCTTGGCTACGAGGAACCATATCAGCACTGCGAACTGAAAACCAGCCTGGCCTGAAGCCACGGCTGTGCCCTGG
>CM053580.1:495895005-495913620 GCA_028627135.1 Pseudochirops cupreus
TTAAAAAAAAAAAAGAAAGAAAGTATTGGTGTCAATGGATTTTCCTTAAATTGATAAAAGAAGTATTTATCTAAAACTATCAGCAAGCATTATTTGTAATGGGGATAAGCTGGTAGCCTTCCAAGCCAGATCAGGTGCGAAAAAAGGATACCAACCATCACCAATATCATTTAATGTTGTATTGGAAATTCTAGCAATAGCAATAAGAGAAGAAAGAAATAGAAGGAATCAGAATACAGAATGAGATAATAAAAATATCTCTTTTTGAAGCCAATATGATGATACACTTGGAAAATTGGAAAGACTCAAATAAAAAGTTAATTGAAACAATAATTTTAGCAAGGTAGCAGGATATACAGTAAAACCATCTAAATCAGCAGTTCTCAACCTGTGGGTCACAACCCCTTTGGGGGTCAAATGACCCTTTCACAGGGGTCATAGAGGTCTCCTAAGACCATTGGAAAACACATTTCCAATGGTCTTAAGAACTGAGACACTGCTCCTCTATCCATCTCCAGGTGGGTCCACCCACATGCAGATATGCTCACATACAAGTACTAAAGGGTTACAGCATTAGGAAGGTTGAGAACCATTGATCTAAATCATCAACATTCCTATATATCACCAAAAAAGTCCTGCAAGAAGAGATAGTAAAAGATACCACATTAAAATAACTCTAGACAGTATAAAATTCCTGGGAGTATATCTGCCAAAACAAACTAAGAAATTATATAAACACAATTATTTAAAAAAAAAACTTTTATACAAATAAAATCAGATTTCTATAATTGGAGAAATATTAACTGTCCATGGATAGGCAGGATCAATATATTAAAAATTACAATTTTGCTTAAATTAATTTATATACTCAATGCCATCCAAATTAAAGTACCAAAAATATTTTACTAAACTAGAAAAAGTAATAAGAAATGTAATTTGGAAGGACAAAAAGTAAAGAATATCAAAGGAATTAACAAAAAAAATGTAAAGGAGGTTTTACCTATACTATATGGCAGTAATTATCAAAACCATCTGGTACTAGCTAAGAAACAGAAAAGTAGATCACTTGTAGAGAATGTGCTCAAGAAGTTTAGTCACAAAAAGTGGAAAAGATATAGGACAAAACCTATCAGGTATAGATGAATCAAACGAGGTTTTGTGCAGATGGAGCAGACATGGTTGCATTTATATGAAGCCAGGAAGCAGCCAATGAACAGGGAGAAAATAGAGGGTAGGAATTGTATAGGGCACAATCTGTGAGAGAAGATGAGATGGAATGAAATCACTTGTGCATGTGAATTACTTTGCTTTGTCAAGAAGAGCTACCTCTTAGTGTGAAATGAAGGTGAAAGAGGAGAAAGTAATAAGTCATCTGAGCAACGTGAAACAAAGAGGATAAGAAAAGAGAACTTCCTCTGAAAATGGCTTCAATTTCTTTTTAGTAAGATATGAGGCAAGGTTTTCATCTGAGAGGATGGGGGATAGGAAGTTTGAGGAGAAATGAAAAGTTTGGAAAAGCTGCTGTGGTGAGGGGGGTTGTGAATAGATGAATGTGAATAGATTAAAGAAATGTAAAAGGATCATAAGATTCCAGTTCCAGTAACATAAATTTGTAGTGGACTTAGTCAGCACAGTTTTGTGATTTTTCTCCATCTTTGTTCAGCAATATGTGACTGGAAGAAAAAAAGAAGGATGCTGGGAGTACAAGTTTGACGGTTGGCAGGACAAGATCATTTATCATATGGACCTAAGATAAGGTGGAAAGGGAGTCAAGATAAGTGGACAGTATAGAGTTGGACAGATTCACCACGGGGTCAAGATGAGAAAGGAAGGTAAGTGCAGCCATTGAGTCAGAAATAGACCTGGGACAAGAATGAAGGATGTCTGCCTTGGGTCCTTCACTAAAGTACGGTCATCAGGAAGAACTTACAAATGGGAAAAGATAGACCTTAGCTCATATTCTAGAGTGAGATTAACACAGAACCTGAAGGGAGTTCCAGAATGAGAAGGCCCAGGAGCATCACAAAGCAGAGAATCAAAAGAACAATCAACAGCTAGGAAATTCACAAGAAAGGAGAAACTAGAGTAGGGTAGCCAGGAGAACAGATGCACAGCATCAACAGCAAAGAAAGGGTGATGGTATTGAGTCTACTTGACCATTCAGTCTCAGTTACAAATATTTTTCTCCCACTATGGTGATAGTTGATTCTGAACAAGTATGTTGCCAGAGGTCAGTCAGTAATAATTAGATTAGACCAATGGATAAGTTCACTTACCTTGGCAGTATACTTTCCAAAGATGTGCACATGGATGATGAGGTTGACACACACATTGACAGAGCTGGCTCAGTGTTTGAGAGTCTCTGAAAGTGTTGAAGAGAAGAGATACTAGGCTGCATACCAAACCGAAGGTCTCTAGAGCTGTTGTGCTGACTTCATTGCATGCCTGTGAAACCTGGATAGTCTATCAGCACCACATCAGAAAAATGAATCACTTCCATTTGAATTGTCTTAAGAAGATGATGAAGATCACCTGACAGGGTCAGATACTAGACTCTGATTTCCTTCCTGAACTAAACTGCCAAGCTTTCAAACTCTACTACAGAGAGCATAACTCCAATGCACTGGCCACAATGCTCAAATGCCAAATATACTCCTAGCTAAAAGACTATTTTATGAAGAACTAACATAAGGCAAGCAAGTCCTCACATGGAAGTCAGGAAAAAAAAAACATTACAAGGACACTCTCAAGGTCTCTCTGAAGAATTTTTGTGTCAGTTGTGAAACATGGAAGATGCCAACACAGCACCACTTGGTATGGCATGCCCACATCAAAGAAAGGTCTGTGCTCCATGAGAAAAGCAGAATCAGAGTATCACAAAGGAAATGTGTGATGCACAAATCTAGAGACATATCCATCCTAAACACTCAAATGAACTATTTGTGCCCAACATGCTGTAGAGTCTTCTGAACTCATATTTTTCAGCAATAGTGGACCATACTGTACTTTACCCCAATGTCATTGGTCTTCTTTCAGTATGAAGGATGAATAACAACGTATGTCACAGCCACTCTTTTCATCAATTTTGCCGATGTAATTGGTGTGAGGCCAAACCTCAGAGGTGCTTTAACTAGTATTTCTCGAATTATTATTGATTTTTGGAACATTTTTTCATATGACTACAGATAAGTAAGATTTTTCATTTGAAAATGTTCTGTTCATATACTTTGACCATTTGTTAACTGTCTCTTCTTCTTATAATTTTGTTTCCCCCTCATCATTGATGCTCATTCCAATATCAGAGAGAATTCATACACATACACTATACAAACACATATGTATGCATATGTATGTATAGATACCTGTAACCATGCACACACATACATATAGGTACATATACATACACAAAGGCATACATATAGATACGCATATGTTCTCATATATTTACATGTTGTATCTCTCATTAGAATGTATACCCTTTGTGGGAGAGACTTCCTTTTATTTTGTTTTGTCTCTTTATGCCCAGAGAAGCAGAGTGATTTGAACATAGAAGGAATTTAATAAATGCTTTTTTTTTTGCCTGGCTTACTCATAAAGACCCTCAAAGATATCTTTCATGCCACTTTTCATGAAAAGATCATGTCTAAGAATAAACTACAATCTACTTATAGTCACCAGAGCATTTTTCCACTGACCTTTGGCTCATTTGCATTTCTAATTCTTCTGAGATCATGGTGATCTGTGATTTATAAATACAGAACATCACAAGAAGATAGACTTTTGTGGAAACAGGAAGTTTGGGGAAGTTATCATCCATTTCAGTGCTTGCTCAAAATATATTTCTATAGGTATTTGGTATACTCAATTGGTTGCCAGTGAGAAGGGTTTTATAAGGAATATGCACTTGTAAAGGATTTATCAAGTAGAAAAAGACCATTTTCAACCTTTCTGTGCTTCTTCTCTTAATTGGGTTAATTTCTTGTTAAGATCAACACTGACAAGACTTTTATTCTTAATGAGGTTCTCCTCCTAGTTTGTGAAGATACCGCCCCTGAGGCACTCCTCGGCCCATTGAGTATGATTCATGCATACACCCAGTTCATATACATCTGAATTTAGCCTTTGAAGGGGAGAGGGTAAAATCAATTCCCTGTGAATCTATGTTGCACCTTTAGGAAATTACATGGATCCAGAAATGAGAAATCATGTAACTTCAGAGATTATAGCTGAGGAAGGCAATGACAATGTCTGCAGTCAGGAAAGTTGGGTAGACCCTGCAGCTACAAGAATGCAAGCTAGCATCAAGAGAATGTAAATGTCAAAGCAAATGAAGAGTTCTTGGATCTAGCAAAGGAGTTCTGAGAAAGATCAAGTTCCTAGACCAAATAGAATAAGTTAATGAGTAAGGGGGAGTCAAAGTCAAAATGCAGGAAGGAACATAACTATAATGTGAGGAAGGAAACCTGCACTTTTTCCTATTGTAAGACACTGTGAGTCACAGTCCACTATACAGGTCTGAGGGAAAGAGTCAACTTTTTAGCAACAGAGAGTACTTTGTTTCTAAGGCAAAGGGTGAAGGAAAAAATTCAAGCAGAGTGAAGTACTATGAGTGGAGGGCTAAACAGATTCATTGGCAAAGTATAACTAACTGGATGGATGGGCTACATACTCTTTGAAGAAATTCTGCAGATGGCATAATTGAACTGGAAAACTGGAAAAGATTTCAGTGGCTATCTAGAACAAACTATACCTGAAAAAGAATCCCTACTATAACATAAACAAGTGGCTATCTAGTCTTGTTTGAGACCTCTGATGAGAAGAAGCACACTTCTTCCTGAAGCAATCCATTCTACTTTTGGAAAATCTTAATCACTAGGAAATTTTCCTTGATATGAAATCTAAATTTGTCTTTTTACCACTTTCATTCATTGCTCCTTAATTCAAATGATTAGTGATATTTGTGAATTACTTAGTACAGTGCCTGATCTACAATAGATACTTTAAATTCTTGTTTCATTTCTTCCTTCATCCCTTTTCTTCCCTTGGGAGTCATCCGTCAATTATAAACATTCAGAGATATCTCTTCTCTAGCCCCTCAAAGCTCAGGTCCTATAGTTTTACAAAATATCTTTTCTGGCTATGCTCTAACTTTTTCAAAGCATGCTCATACTGTAGGAGCTCAAAACCAGGTACTACACTCTCCACTCCAGGTTTGAATCTCTCAAAGCTTTAGAAACAAGAAAGGCTATTCAGATATCTTTTTGAATCAATGATAACTCCCCCTGATATCTGCAATTTGTACATCCAAATGCTGCCAAAGGAGCACAGGTCCACAAGCCAGTGAAAAATGGTCTCATTGAGAAGGCAAATTAGACTGGACTCCTGTAAACAACTTGGCCCCTCTCCAGTGTGCATTCCCCACAGTGCATTATTAAAGAATACTCATGTTCACATTTGGCACCGGAAATTAGTCTAGTACTGGACTTATTAGCTAGGAAAGTCGGGCCTTTGATGTTTATATTCAGTTCCCAGACAGATTCGTTCAGTGGAAAGAGAGGAATTCTGAGGAGGGAAATGAAGTATGAGATTTGGAATCCCCATCTGCTCTTTATATGGCACTCTGTCAGTAAGCAAAAGGAATTTGGAGCCACAGATTCCCATACAGAACAGGGCAAAGCCCTGAAAAATCCCCAAAAAGATTTGATCAGAATAAGTCCCCATGACCCTTTACAAAGATTCCTCTGACAACACACAACCAACACATCACTGGCAACCCTAAAAAGCTTACTCTCATGGTCATTTCTGCTTGAGGATGATTCATGGTGGCCTTTGGTCATCAAACTATACTCTTCATTAGGACTTCCTCAACTCTGACCCTGTGGGGGATTTTCCCACTAGGCCAGATTCTCATGCTCTGGAACTCTTCAGAAAGCCAGGGTGAGAAATGATCCCACTCCTGGTAGCAATGTTTAACTCTTTCTCTGAATGTTCAAGTCTTTCTCTTAAAGCTCCCATATAACTTGGGAAGTGAGATAAAAATACATTCTTCAAAGGATCATAGATTCTCATCAGGAAGGGACCTTAGACATAAGTCATTGAGTCCAACTCCTTCCTTTAACAGATGGCGAAATAAAACCATAAGTGAGAAGTCATTTATTCAAGATCCCACAGGGAGAAGTAGCAGATAGGATATGAACCAAGGGCCCTGACCCCAAATCTAGATCTCTTCCAGTGAGTCATGCTTCCTGTCCTTCCATCTTCTGTTCTCTACATACAAAATATGATATTGTTTCCTCCTCTATGGCCTGTCCCTGTAGTTTAGTGTAGCAGATGGAGCCAGGACTGAAGCCTGGAAGCAATGGGTTCAGTTTCTTACTAACACATACTGGTTATGTGACCCTAGGCAAGTCATTTAACTTCTAAGTAAACTAAATGTAAACCCAGTAACTCTTGAAACTGCTGCTGTGAATAACTTTAAGGTTTTAATTGCATAGTAAAATGAACTCTCTATTTATTCAGCAATAAACTAAAGCATAACATTCAAGAAATTAAAACATAACACTCACAACAACATAACAACTTATTACTAAGGTGACCACATAGTCTTAAACAAAACATATCATTCAGTATATGTGAGTAATAGAAAGTACAGACACCATCTACCACTAGGTCACAGTAAGTTACAATCTCATCATCAATACAGAGTATTCAAAAAAAGTCCTCATCCATCTTAACTCGAGACCAGCTTCCAAATCCCACAGCTCCTCTTCCACAGGCTGACAGCTCCCAACTCTTGGCTGGATTCACATGTAGGCAGCTCTCTGCTCCTGTTCCATATCTCAGCTCATGGGGACTACTACACTCTAAGCTCTTCACAGTTTCTGTTTCTAGGAAAACAAAGCTTAACAGGGCTATAACAATATTTACACATGTTACCAACACTTATCATCTCAATTCACATTCTGTCTGAGAAACCAATACAGAACAACAGACAGGACTTCTGTCTGAGAAAGTAACACAGATCAACAGACAGAGCACTAGCATCACAAACATTCTCTCTCTCAATTGTGCCTGCTCCTAGCTCCACTCATGCTCTTATCTGCTCCTTCCTGTTCCACCCTTTTTGCAAGCTCCTCCTACTGTGAGCTCCCATGTGATTACCTTAGGCCTATTAAGGGGCAGGGAAGATCTTCAAACTCTCTTAGGCATATTAAGGGCAATACAATGTATACTGTTTCCAATCAAAGACTTTATACAATCAAAGGCAAGGCTCAGAGGCACTTGATTAGATAAAAACTCAATCTCCCCAGAAAAACAGCAAAAAATCCTATTTTGCTTGCCACTAAACTAAGAGACTCCCTAAGTCCATAATTTTCAAAGAAGATGGCAAATTGTGGTAGTAGTTACCTAACCAATGCAATCATAGAGCCAGTCCTTATCCCTACAGTATCTAGACAAGTATATAGTAAATATATATGACCATGTCCCACCTTGTATTTGCTATAGTAAAAGCATAATATTAAGCAAAAATAACAAAACAGGAAACACCTGATTCCATAGGCACTGAGTGATACTAAATCATAAATATTAAATATGTTCCTGGGTAGCCAAAATACAGTCTATAAAAGCTTAGGGATTTCTGAGACCATATCACTTTATAATAATAATACATACATACTTCCAGAACCTCTGTAACTTTCTCCTTCCTCAGAGATAGAGTATTTTTCAGCTAGTGGGTCAGGTAAGGTGAAGGGAGAGTTATTTAAAATGACCTCTGTGAATTCACAAGGAATTTACTGGATAATATAAATGTTTTAAAGATACTGAAAATGGGCATAAGAATAGGAATGGAAGATGAATAAAAGCACAAGGGAGATTGAAAAAATAGTGTCAAGAACACTAAAGATCAAAATAAATTGAGGATGCCTCAGGTTCCAAAAGATACCCAAAAGATGGTGGATGGTGGGATTTAAGACATATGAGGGAAGAGAGTTAATATTGATCCTTGGAGCAGACAGGGAGATATTGTATGAAAGAAAGAAAGTAAAACTACTCAGTCCTTACTTTGTTTCTCTTTTCTCTGTCCAGAAGAACTTTCTTTGTTCTTGAGGCCAAAAAAAAAATGGTTCCAGGAGGAAGTAGTTACCTAAGATAATCATGCAGACAATAAGAGAGTGCCTTACAAGCCTTGATGAGTTCAAGTCACTAGGCCCAAATAAACTACAAATCACTGAATTGAAAGCTGCTTTCAGTGATCTTCCAAGACTGTGGAGAATACAAGAGGTGCCCATGGACCTCGAGGAAAAATGTTATTTCAGTGTTTAAAAGGGGGAAATTATAAGCCAGGGACTTTGCCTTGAAGTCCTGGCAAAGTGGGATTAAAATCTCCACTATTAAATATCTGGTTGTTAAGCATTCAAAATAGAAATCAAAATTTTAAAGAGCCAACATGGCTTCAACAAACACTGCCAGGCTGTAGCCATGTGTAATGACAAGCAAAGTAGGTTTTTTTCTGATTTTTCTGAACTGAGTTTTAGCCAGTAAGAGACTTGTATGTGAGTTCTAGCTAATCAAGTGCCTTTGATTGAGTCTTGTTTTTGATTGAATCAAGAGTCTTTGATTGGAAATAGTATATATTGTATTGCTTGGGGGGAGAGAAGAGAGCAGACAGAGAAGCAGAGCTGAAAGAAAAAAATGAGAGTGAGCAGGTTAGAGGAACTTGCTTGTGGGGAAGCATAACAGAAAGAGTGTTTGCGATGTTGGTGCTGACTCTGTCGATTTGTGTTGATTTCACAGAGAGAAGGTCTGTCTGAAGATTTTTATGAAAGAATTGAGCTCAAGAGCAGGGACCTGTCCATGGGAAGGAGGTTTAGCATTAGCCCCTTTTAAGAACTGTTAAAGTGAATTGAGATGGTGGTCCTGGTAGTGTGTATAAATATGATTGTAGCCCTGCTAAGCTTTGTTTTCCTAGAAATTTCCCAGTTTTCCTAGAAAAAATGTTTTCCTTTTTTTTCCTTTTTTTTTCCTTTGTTTTCCTCCTACTGTGGGCAGGAGCCCCTGGAGCCTGCAGTCAGGCAGAAGCAAGAAGAGATTGGAGTAGAGCAGTCTCCATGAGTTGAGACAAGGAGCAGGAGCAGAGAGCTGCCTGCATGTGAACCCAGCTTGTGACTTACTGTGACTTGGAGTGGAGGGTGTTCATATTTTCTGCTATCCCTTAAGAATGATATGTTGTGCTAGGGAAGATCCTTGCCTGGGACCCCCTGCTTGTGTAAACAAGTATTTTAGGGAATGTTACTGAATACAGAAACATATGGCATGTGGGGATTCTGAAGAATGCTGTAAGATATACTGAATGATACGTTTTATTTAAGACTATATGACCACAGTGGGGTAGAGCAGGAACTTACTTGAGCACATCTCCCAATTGCCTCTAACACCTGTAAAAAATGACTCTAAACAAATTTTAGAGCTACAAAGCTCAAAAAATGACACAGTGGAACAAATATCCCACTAAAAGCAACCTGGCAGGCCAACAGGAAGGATCTATAGCACCAAGCTGTGAATGGTGAACCATGCCAGCACAGACCAGTGGCACAGACCAGCCAGAGCAGACTTCAGGGACTGAATCACTGGGAGCTGTGGTAGTTTCCGGACATCTGAACCCACAAATGCCAAAGAGAAAGAAAAAGGTCTGTGGGGAAATTATGTTGGACCTGGGTGAGAAAAGAGCATGATCCAGACCCTGCTCCCAGGGCTGTGGAGGTGATGACAGTTGCAGTGGTAGTACAGCTGCTTCTGCATCTCCAGGCCCACAGATGGTGGGGGGACCAAGCACTTTATCAGATGGTAATTTCCAGAATCTCTTTGCTGGTGCTGATGCAGGATTCTCTTGCCTTGCCTGCTTGGATCTGGATCACTGTCTTAGGTGACAGTCCTGGGGTGAGGAGTGCTAGAGTGGTAGAGCTTATGGTGGCTCAGTAGAGGGCATCCTTCTCACAGTTCTGAGACAGATGCCTAGAAGAAGCTCTGACAACAGCTGAGCAAAATGCCAGAAATTTGGGACACAGCACTCTCCACTCGGGAAGCAGAGTTCTGCCATGACAAGGAGCTAAAAAGTCAAGTAATTACCTGAGAAAATGAGCAAAGAGAGGAAGAGAAATCAGACTACAGAATCATACTTTGATGACAAAGAAGATCAAAACATAGAACCAGAAGAAGATAGCAAAGTCAAAAGTCCTGCATCAAAAACTTCCAAGAAAAATGTGAATTTGTTGCAGATCATGGAGGAGCTAAAGCAGGATTTTGAAAATCAAGTAAGAGAAGTCGAGGAAAGATTGGGAAGAGAAATGAGAGTGATGCAAGAAAATCATGAAAAAGGAGTCAACAGCTTGCTAAAGGAGACACCAAATATACTGAAGGAAAAAATACCCTAAAAAATAGATGAACTCAAATGGCAAAAGAGGTCCAAGAAGCCAATGAGGAGAATAATGCCTTAAAAAAAAAACAGAATTGGCCAGAGGGAAAAAGAAGTTAAAAAGTTCACTGAAGAAAATAATTCCTTAAAAATTATGCCGGAGCAAATAGAAGCTAATGACTTTATGTGAAACCAAGATATTATAAAACAGATTCTACAGAATGAAAAAAGAGAAGGCAATGTGCAATATCTCATTGGAAAAACCACTGACCTCAAAAAATAGACCCAAGAGAGATAATCTAAAAATTATAAGACTACCTGAAAGACATGATCAAAAAATGATCCTAGACATCATCTTTCAAGAAATTATCAAGGAAAATTTGATAGTCTAGATAGCCCTGATAGTCTAGAACTAGAGGAGAAAACAGAAATTGAAGGAATTCATTGATCACTTCTTGAAAAAGATCCCAAAAAGAAAACTTGAGTACACAGGTCAAGGAGAAAATATTACAAGGAGTCAGGAAGAAGCAATTTCAATATTGTGGAAGCACAATCTGGGTAACAGAAGATCTAGCAACTTCTACATTAAGGGACTGAAAGACTTGGAATATGATTTTCCAGTGGTCAAAGGAGCTAGAATCAAAACCAAAAATCACCTACCCAGCAAAACTGAGTGTAATACCTCAGAGGAAAATATGGACATTCAATGAAATAGAGGACTTTCAAGAATTCTTGATAAAAAGACCAGAGCTGAGGAAAAAATTTTACTTTCCAATACAAGAATCAGGAAAAGCATGAAAAGGTAAACAGGAAAGACAAATCATAAGGAACTTATTAAAGTTGAACTGTTTATATTCTTACATGGAAAGGTGACATTTGCAACTCATGAGACTTTTCTCATTATTAGGATAGTTGAAAGGAATACATATATATACACATACATATACATGTGTACATATATATATATGGGTGGGGGGGTATATATGTCTCTGTGTATGTGTGTGCACAAGTTGCGTTGAATAGGAAGGGATAATATCTAAAACAACAAAATTAAGAGGTGAGACACAAATACATTGGGAGAAAGACAAAGGAATAGATAGAATAGGATAAATTTTCTCATATAAAAGAGGCAAGAGAAAGCTGTTCCAATGGAGGGAAAGAGCACGGAGGTGAAAGGGAATGAATCAGCCTTACTCTCATTGGACTTAGCTTAAGGAGGGAATAACATAAACACTCAATTGGGTATCTTACCCTACAGGAAAGTAGGAGGGAAGGGCATAAGAGGGGCTGGATGAAAGAAGGGAGGGCAGATTGGGGGAGGGGTTGTCAGAAGGAAACACTTTTGAAAAGGGACAGGATTAAAGGAGAAAATAGAACAAATGAGAGGTGGGACAGGACGGGGGGAAATATAGTTAGTCTTTCTCAATATTGCTATTATGGAAATGTTTTGCATAACTACACGTCTAACCTATATGGAATTGCTTGTCTTCCCAGTGTGGGTGGGTGAGGAGGGAAGAAGGGAGAGAATCTGGAACTCAAAGTTTTAAAAACAAATATCAAAAAATTTGTTTTTACATGCAACCAGGAAATAAGATACACAGGCAATGGAGTATAGAAATCTATCTTTCCCTACAAGAAACTAAGGGAGAAGGGGAGGGGTAGGGGGAATATAAGAGAGGGCAGACTGGGAGAAGGAGCATTCAGTATGCCTCCCATCTTGGGGCAGGGGGTGCTGGAGAGATGAGAAGAAAATTTGGAACTTAAAATCTTGTAGAAATGAATGTTGAAAACTAAAAATAAATAAATTCTAATAGGAAAAATGACAAAAAAACAAACAAAAAACAAAAAAGAAAGACTATATGGCTGCTTTAGTAACAAGTTATGTTATATTGTGCTGAATATTATGTTTCAGTTTATTGCTGAATGAATAGAGAATTCAATATACTATACAATTAGACTCTTGAAATTATTCATAGAATCAGTTCTCAGGTATACTGACATGATCGGCATTATACCATGCTCTTCTCAAATAGTGGCTTAATTACTAATTCCTTGATGATACTATTTTTGGGTATGACTAAATATCCACTAAAGTTTTTTCCAATTCTGAAGTTTTATAATTCCATGATCCTGTGACTTCTTACCTAGCCATTGTCTTCCCTTTCTCAATTAGAACCTAAACTCCTTGAGGGTAGGTGTTATTTGGCTTTTTATTTGTTTGTCCTATACTTAGCATAATTTTGGCAACATTGTTTGGTAAATTTTTATTGATTGACTGATTGAACTAAAGCAATAACAAGCATTTGACTGAATTGAAGAGATAATGAGCATTGAGGAAGTAGAGGAAACAGAAAACTTTTATGAAGAGCATTTTTCTGAGAAGGTGGGCACAGGATTCACCAGACTGACTACAGTGTTCATCGTACCACACACACACACACACACACACACACACACACACATACATGCACACAGACACACAGACACACAGACACACACACACACACACACACACACACACACAGAGGAATTCCTGCAATAGAGGAGCTTTTATGTCATTTCCAGTTTTAAAACCTATATAGGTCTTACTGTGGCAAAATAAGGTTCTTCTACTTACAGAAAGTCTATCCTAATTCTCCTTGAAATTAATATTTCCCCTCTGAGATTATTTCTAATTTTTACTGTATGTTTCCTGTTTATAGATATAGTTGCTGCCATATTGTCTCCCAGTTCATTAACTAATTGACTGACTATATGCACTAAAATTCTCCTCTGATGCCTCACAATGGCGTTAAGGTGACTTTGAGTTCTCAAAGGCTATTCCAGTTGGTCACAAACTCTAATAGCCCCACAATGCAGGAAAGACTGAAAATACGAGTCTGTAAAAACCTATGCACCAATTGTCCAAGGACCAACCTGGGTAAATTCTGAAAAGTTCATTACTACAGAGTTGTCCACTGAATGACAGATTACTTTGGTCACAGAAATCCATTCAGATCATCTACTAATTTGCATAAAAGTAGTGATCTGGAAAGGAGTAGTCAAGTTGGTGGCATAGAAGCAGGAAAACTCTATGGGCTCCCACCATAACCACCTCAAATACCTATAAAATATGATTCTAAACAAATTTTAGAGCTACAGAAACCACAAAGACACAGAGAGAAACAAATCTCCCACTGAAGGCAGCCAAGCAGCCTGGCAGGAAGGGTACATCGCAGCATGCTGGGAGCAGAGCCCAGCCCCCTGTGAACCCACAGTTTTAGCCCCAGGGTGGCCCTGACCAGGATGGCTGAAGCATTCAGAAGAGTGGATCACCAGCAGCTGTGACAGTTTCCAGATTAATCAACCCATAAATACCAAAGACAAAGTAAAAGGTCGGTGGAACTCTGCTGTATCTGAGGGAATGGAGGCACAGTCTAGCCTCTGCTCTTGGAGCAAGAAAAGGCAGAAGCAGTGGCCCTGCAGCCACCTTCACATGGCTACTTCAGAACTCCCAGGGTGCAGATCATAGCGGGGCCAAGTGACCATTCAGAGGCTAAGTGCTCTTGCCCTGACCTGCCTGGATTGGGATCATGGTCTTGGGTAGTGGTCCTGAGGCGTTTCACCAGTGAGTCAAAGTTGGTGGGGGCTGTAGAGATGGTGCTTTCCTAATTGCTCTGGCAGCTGTGAAAACCCCAGCAATTTGGGACAAAGCTCTCCCCTCTGGAAGCAGAGGTCTACTGTGGCAAAGAGCTCAAAAGTCAAATAATTGAGTGGCAACACAAGCAAGCAATGGAAGCAAAGCAAGCACAGCCATCCAACTTTAGATTCCTTTTTTGGAGACAAAAAGGATTAAAGCATGGAATGGGAGGAAGACAACAAAGTCAGAACTCCTGCACCAAAAGGTTCCAAGAAAAATATGAACTACTTACAGACCATGGAGGAGCTCAAGAAGGATTTTGAAAATCAAGTAAGAGAAGTAGAGGAAAAATTGGGAAAGAAATGTGAATGATGCAAGAAAATCATGAAAAGAGAATCAACAACCTGACTGAAGAAAATAACACCTTAAAAATAGATTAGCTAAAATGGAAAAAGAGGCCCAAAAAGCCAATGAGGAGAAGAATGCCTTAAAAAGCTGAATTTGCCAGATGGAAAAAGAATTTCAAAAGCTCACTGAAGAGAATAATTCCTTCAGAATTAGAGTGGAGCAAACAGAAGCTAATGACTTCATGAGAAATCAAGATACTCTTAAACAGATTCAAACAAATGAAAAAATAGAAGGCAATGTGAAACATCTCATTGGAAAAACCACTGACCTGGAAAGTAGATCCAAGAGAGACAATTTTAAAATGATTGGACTACCTGAAAGCCATGATCAAAAAAAGAACCTAGAAATCGTCCTCCAAGAAATTCTCAAGGAAAATTGCCCTAATATTTTAGAACCAGAGGGCAAAATAGAACTTGAAAGAATTCACTGATCATCTCTTGAAAAAGATCCCCAAAAGAAAACTAGGAATATTATAGCCAGGTTCTAGAGTTCCCAGATCAAGGAGAAAATATTACAAGCAGCCAAGAAGAAACAATTTGAATACTGTGGAAACACAAACAGGATAACACAAGATCTAGCAGCTTCTACAGTAAGGGATCAAATGGCTTAGAATATGATATTATGGAGATCAAAGGATCTAGGATTAAAACCAAGAATCACCTACCCAGCAAAACTGAGTATCATGTTTCAGGGGAAAATATGGTCATTCAATGAGGTGGAGGACTTTCAAGCATTCTTCATGAAAAAATCAGAGTTGAATAGAAAATTTGACATTCAAATATAATAAGCAAGAGAAGCATGAGAAGGTAAACAGGGAAAAGAAATCATAAGGAACTTATCAAAGTTGAACTATTTACTGCCTACATGGAAAAATGATTAATGTAACTTATGAAACTTTTCCCAGTAAGAGGATAGTTGAAGGGAATATAAATGTATAAGTATGTATACATACATATATGTCTATATAAGAGGGTATATATGTGTTTAAATACATGTGTGAGTGGGTATATATATATGTGTGTGTGTGTGTGTGTGTGTGTGTGTGTATACAGGTATACATAGACAGAGGGCACAGGATTAATTGAATAGGAAGGAATAATATTTAAAAGGTGAAATTAAGAGGTAAGAGGGGAATATAATGACAGGAGATGGGGAGAGACAGAATGGAGTAAATTATCTCATATAGAAGAAGAGGCAAGGGATAACTGTTACAATGGAGGGGAAGAACAGGAAGGCAAAAGGGAATGGGTCAACCTTACTCTCATTGAATTTGTCTTAGTGAGGGAATGACATATACTCTAAATTGGGTATCTTGCCCTACAGGAGAGTAGAGGGAAAGGGAATGAGAGGGGGATGATGAAGGAGAGGGCAGGTTGGGTAGGGAGGGTAGTTAGAAGCACACACTTTTGTAAAGGGACAGGGACAAAGTAGAGAATACAACAAGTTGGGGAGGCAGGATAGGATGGAGGGAAATATAATCAGTCTTTCACAATATATCCACTATGGAAATGTTTTGCATAACTACACATGTACAACTTATACCGAATTTCTCACCTTCCCAGTAAGGGTGGGTGATGAGGGAGGAAGGAAAATAATCTGGAATTTAAAGTTTTAAAATCAAATGTTTAAAAATATTATTATTATTGTTATTTACATGCAACTGGGAAATAAGATATACAGGCACTGGCTTATGGAGATCCATCTTGCCCTGCCATAAAGTCAGAGGGGGTATGGTGAAGGAGATAAAAGAGAGCAGATTGGGGGAAGGGGTATACAGTGAGATTGCTGTTTTGGGGTGGTGGGTAGGGGGAAGATGGGGAAAATATGTGTAACTCAAAATCTTGTGGAAATGAAAGATATAAACTAAAAATAAATATAAAATTTAATTTTTAAAAAAGTGTTATATGAATCTCTGGAGTTGTTCGCATCAATGGAATCATAGATTTTTTGAAGTGTTGAAGTATTCCATAGGAACAAAACCCATAACGATTTTCTTTTGTCTAGAAAAAGTGCCTTCCTCCATCAGAAGGAGAAGGACAAACTTAAATGTGAAAGAATGAAGGAATAATCATTAACAGGCATATCTCAGAGATATTGTGGGTTCAGTTCCAGACCACAGCAATAAAGTGAATATTGCAATAAAGTGAGTCACACAAATTGTTTAGTTTCCCAGTACCAATAAAAATTATGTTTACACTATATTATAATCTATTAAGTGCACAATAATATTATGTCTAAAAATGTACCTACCTTAATTAAAAGTACTTTATTGCTTTAAAAAAAATGCTAGCCACCATCTGAACTTTCAGAACATGATTATCTCTTTGTCAGTGGAGGGTCTTGCCTCAGTGTCGATCCCTGCTGACTGATCAGGGTGGTGTTTGTTCAAGGTTGGGGTGGCTATGATAATTTCTTAAAATAAAGACAACATTAAAGTTTGCTGTATCAATTGACTTTCTTTCATGAAAGATTTCTCTGTAGCATGCAATGCTCTTTGAAAGCAATTGCTACCTATAGGAAAATTTCTTTCAAAAATTGGAGTTAATCCTTTCAAACCCTGCCACTGCTTTATCAACTAAGTTTATGTAATATTCTTTAACATTGTGTCTCAGGGGAGAGGAAGAGAGAACAGCCAGCTGTTGGAACAGTCAGAATACATACAACATTTATTGATTAAGTTTCCTGTCTTATATGGGCATGGTTTGTGGTGCCCCAAAATAATTATAAAAGTAACATCAAAGATCACTTATCACAGATCAACATAACAGATATAATAATAATGAAAAAATTTGAAATATTATGATAATTACCAAAATGTGACACAGTCACATGATGTGAACACATGCTATTTGAAAAAAAAATGGTGCCCAATAGACTTGCTTGATGCAGGGTTGCCACAAAAATTTAATTTGGTTTTTTTTAAAAAAGACAATATCTACAATAGAGTGAAGTGCAATAAATTGAAGTATGCCTGTATTAAGTACTTGACTGGCTATGTGTGAGCATTGTGCTAAGCGCAATAAACCAATAGAAAAAAACTAGAGAGTATCCATTCTCGATGAGTTCACCAGCTAATAGAGGTAGACAATATATCAAAGAAAGTTCAGATGCACAGAAGATAGAAGAATACTGATGTCCTAAGGGACAGTATTTGGATGAATGGAAGGTCCAGATATACTTAAATTATTTAAATAGTTGATATGACAATGCTATGGACTGCAAAGAATAATGGCAGGAATGAAGGAAAGAATTCATTAAACCCCTACTATGTTCTAGACATTGTTTACCCTATACAGATATTAGTTCATTTGATCTTCATGACAACCATGAAAGGTAAGTGCTGTTATCCTTGCCTTACAGGTGAGGAAAATGAGGCAGGCACAGGTAAATGACTTTCCTAGGGTCATATAGCTATTAAGTGTGTGAGGCTGGATGTAAGCTCAGGTCTTCCTGTCTCCTAGACCAGCATTCTATCCACTGGGCCATCTAGATGCCTCTGACATGGCAGGATCTTACTGTGTAGTGGTAGGCAGATGACAATACCTGGTGACTCTCCTCAGTTAAGAAAAAATGAATCTGTTGACTAACATCTTATTCAAATCCTGTAGGAGTCAAACAAATCAGGAAAAGGGGAAGGTAAAGGGCAAGACCTACTCTGGTTGTTGTTGTTTGTTTTTCCTTCTTGGCCATCCCAGCAGGGTTCTGGAACAGTACAAGCCAGGGTAGGAGATGTACAGTGTCTCCAGCATGGGAAATTTTTCATATTGTCTGGCCATCTTGGATTGGTTCATTTATAGTGAGATAAATTCCATTTTATTTTTTTTCTATTTTTCAGCATAGATTTTTCTGGATGTTTGAAGAGACAGCCTGGCAAAGTGGACAGAGAAATGCCTTCAGAGTCAGGAAGATATGGGTTCCAGTCCTTCCCTACCATATACTAACCTGTGTGACTTTGGGCACTTAAAGTCTCAGTGCCCCTAGGCAATTCCCTAAAATTACACATTACAAAGAATTAATTACAATTTGATTATAAATTACAAAGTGTCTGAAGCTATACTTGAACTCTAATCTTCCTGATTCAAGGGCCTGAGCTCTACCCATAAATGTAGAAGCTAAGATCCAAGTCCTATTTCATGGGATCATAAAGTGTCCAAGATGGAAAAGACCCCAAGGC
>CM053580.1:495914120-495945557 GCA_028627135.1 Pseudochirops cupreus
TCCACAGTCTCTCTAAGGCACTTTTCTTACTTAAGTCTCTCAAAAGCAAGCTTTCCAGCATTCTCCACATGTAGAGGTTGCATCAGGTGAGCAAGCCAATGGGGTCTGTGTGTACACCAGACCCCCATGACACATAGGCGAGAATCACACTGAACAAGAGGATATGGAGAGTTTCTGATGTGACCCAAGGTAGAAAAAAAAAAACATTTTGATGAGATCATGATTTATCAATGTGTCACAGCATTATTTCTAAAAAGCAACCTTAATCCAGCCCTATATCAGCTTTCAGATTTAATACTGATGTTACAAGCTTCATGTCAAATGAATCATTCTACATATGACAACTTTTTCCCCCTCACAAAATGACTAATAACTCTGGGCACTTCACCAAATGGACTGAAAACACAATCATGAAAGCAAACAGATTGCCTGTTTTATAATAATCTGTTCACACATCCAGACAGACTTCTGAGAGCTATGCCTGATGTGATAAAACACTCAGTGCAAGTATATTCGATGCAAATAAACACAGCGATGCAAAGCAAAGATTGTTGGGGGGATCAGATCAAGGAATTGCAGAAGCTCTGCTCTTCAGAGAGACAGGAGCATGCTCAGTTAAGGTCACGGGTCCTTCCCCTGCCCGGGGGCTGTCTCATATTGTCAGGAGGCTAGCAGCTTAGATTTCCATAGCCATGCTTTAATTATCAAATGATCCCATTCTATCTGCCAACTATTATATTATCATGGGAAGAGTATCGGATTTTGAATCAGAGAACATGGATCCAAACCCCAGACCTGCTATTTACTATTTTATCTCAATCAAATTATATCTGCTTTCTTGTGCTCATTTTGAGAGGGCTGGCCAAGAGGATCTCTAGAGTCCCTTCCATTTCCATACTATAATCAACTATAATTAACTCATGGCTAGGACTGACAGTCAGTGTAGTACAGTAAACAGAAAGCTGACATCTGGGCCATAAAGATCTGGCTTTAAGTCCTTCCTCTGTCACATATTGACTATATGGCCCTAGGTAAGTCTTTTGACTTCTCAGGGGCCTAGACAATTCTCTAAAACTATAAATTGAAGAGAAAGGGCCAATCTACATTGATATAATTCTTTATTTGGAAGTTACTTACAGCAAAAAATTTCATAGGTCTAGTCCATATCTTCTTGGACTAACTAGGATTTAAGGCAGGGGTGTATTGGTGCCAGCTGGAACCAACTCAGAGAGCTGATTGTTAAATTTTCAGGGTGAGCATTTGCACCTTAGAGAGCTGCCAAACCTACAAATCAAGGGTTGCTTTATTATTTTGTTCATTGTCTAGACTTAAGAAAGTTTTGGAGAAAACACCGATTAACCTTAGAAGTGCATTATACAGCAGGTTTTTAAATAATGACCCAGCATAGCCCTTATAAAATATAAAGCAGCAATGGGATATCAGCAACTTTTTGAAATAGTGAACCAGAGGCTGGTATATATGTTCAAGAATTCACAAGTTGGTAGAGCTCCGAGAGGATGTCTCGTTTCTTTCTCTGCTACATTTTATCTGGAAGGATCAAGGCAGAGGGCAGGAGGGTGTCCAGTCTATTGGAACAGTTTGCATTGTGCAATTAAACTGATGGTTAATAATCCAAATAAAGGTCTTCCCCAGCCTGCTTAACTTGGAAAACTTAGAATGAAGAGATTTTTATGAGATTTAGTAGAGGGACAACTTGTTTTACTTTCATTTGATGGCTCATATCCCCATTTACAGATTTTAGCTGCCTGTTTACAGGGATATCCATACATTTAATTAATTTTCTACCTCCCTATCTCCCAAGAGAGTGATTGTGTCAAATAAAGCTGTCTCACATCCTCCTCCCTGCACCAAGCTTCATTAATGTTATTTTGAAATTTCCTCTCATTCTGACTCTATATAAGTTATCTCATTGGTGGGCTTTGGAATCTCACAGTTATTGTAAGAATGTTTATTATACAGAACCAGAGAAGGCAAATTGCCAGTTCAAATATCCCTTCAGCTCCAGGGGATTTATACATACGTTGGAAGGAGAGTCAATATTTATTGTTTTATCTTTGGAATATCCACTACTCATAATATTTTTGTGGCCACCTAATTTTTAAGGAAGCCATTTTAAAATCTATTTTAAAATCTTCTATATTTTTTCTTTTGTTTGTTGTTTAAACATAGTTTAATCTAAAAGTGATATTAGCCCTTTTAATACTGTGGTATCTGATGCAAACTTGGTATGAAAGGATAGCAGTAGAAGTTGTTAGTTACTATGTGGACTCTTGTATGTAGATTTCAGTCCCTGTTATACTCTACTAAAGAAGAAAAATAATTAAAAGCAGGGAAATAGTGAAAAACAGGTTCTTTCCCCTAAGGAGAAGGGTTCAGGCAAGCTGTTGACTGAAAAATTGTCAACAGTCAATAGTCAACTCTATAGTCATAGAGGTTTACACCAGAAAATATGGTTACTATAGGACTACAGAAATTATATGTGTGTGTATGTGACATATATATATATATATACACACTTACACACATACACACACACACACACACACACACACACACACACACACATGATTTCTCTCCTAAATTCTCAGTTTCTGTCACTCTGGATGAGACTGATGAAAACCAGGAGTATCTCTGAGCAAAGGGTTACAGCAAAAAGTCATTGTACTTATTTCCACATTCCTTGACCTCCTATGCCTTCCCGTTACCCTAACCTATATCCCAGTAATATCTTTCTACTAACTAACCTGGGTGAGGTTTGAGGGTCAGGTAATAATAATATTCTAATAAAACAGCAATGCCACAAAATCATTTACATTTTACAGATTGGGAAAATGAGGCAAAAATTCAGCTGATCACAAATCAAATAAAAATATTTTCTGATAAAAACAGACTTCATATTAGCAATGGCAATGAAATAGTTGTGCAAATGCCAGAGTCCCAAACTGAATAGAAATAGCACTACTGAAATTTGGACCATGAAACCAAAAAGGTCTTCTCACTCATGATGCATTCAAGCTGCTTTGTGTCACTTTGGGGTATATTAAAGAAGATACTCTTGATCTATCCTTGAAGACGACTCTCTAACTGGTTGATCAAGGTCATCCCATCAACTTTCAATTCCCAAGACGTGGGTAAATGAAAGGGCCAACGTCTGTGCTCATAAGCCTGTGCTCAAAGGCCTTTCCAGTGGGGAAGAAGAGTATTTCCAGTGACCATGTTCTCTCCATAGAAAGTGCTTACGTCTCACTCTCAGACCCATGGCCATGCATCACAAATCTGGAATCAGAAATCGGCATTCCTGCCCATTCACTGTCAAGTTTGGACCATAGTACCATAGAGCCCTAGAGAAACGAAGAATAAATCTTCAGCACCCTGGAGACATGGAAAAATGAAGAACAAATCTTCTGGAAACTAAGAGGATCCATCTTAATAAAGCTACTTGGTTTAGTGGAAAGAATCATTGATTTTGGATTTAGAAGGCTTAAGTCCCAGAGTTCACACTTACTAGACCAGTAATGGGGACATTGCATTACAGGGGAAAGACTGCTGATTCTAGAGTCAGAGGAACTAGGTTCAATTCCTTCTTCTGATGTTTACTATCTAAGGTGACCTGGAGCAAATCAAGTCACTTAACATCCATAGGATTCAATTTCTTTATCTACAAAATTAGGGAGTTAGACAAGATGGTCTCAGGGGTCCTTCCCTGCTCCAGTTCTATGACCCCAGAAAGGTCACTAAGTATCTATTAAGTAAACCAAAGCCATGGTCAACAGATATTTAGTACCCCAAAGAGATTTAAAAAAAAAACAAAACAAAACAGGAAAAAGACCCATATGTACAAAATTATTTAAAGCAGCTCTTTTTGTGGTAGCAAAGAAATAGAAGCTGAGGTGGTGCCCATCAAGCAGGAAATGGCTGAACAAGTTGTGGTATATAACTGTGATAGAACACCATTGTGCTTTAAGAAATGATGAGGGAATTTTTTTTAAAGAAATAATGAGGGTTAGTCTGGGGGGAGGGAAGCCTATGAAAACTTGTATAAACTGATGCAAAGTGAAGTAAACACAACAAAAAAATATATACACTAACAACAGCACTAAAAGACTTGAAGAACTTAAGAACTCGGATTAATAACAATGGAATTAACCACAGTTTTAGAGGACATGAATGATGAAACCTGCTGCCTGCCTCCAGGGAGAGAGCTGAAAGTCTCAAAGTATAGATTGAAGCATTTTTTTTGACATGGCTGATATGGGGATTCATTGTGATTAGCTATACTTAAGTGCAATGGGTTTTGCTTTTCTTGTTTTGTCATTGGGTTGAAGGAGGGGAAAGTGGAGGAGGAAAAATTTCAGGAAAAAATAAAATAACATTGAAGTTTTAAAAAAATGTATTTAGTGAGCATTTACAGATTGATGTTCTTATTCATAAGGACCAGAATAAAATGCTATGTGTAATAGCAGATAGAAAATCAAATTTATAAAGTACTGTTAATCTGAGGAGTGAAGAAGGAAAGTTTAGTTTCAACCGCCATTCACTTACCATATGACCTTGAGCAAGTCAATTCCCCTCTGGGGACCCAATCTTCTTATTTATGTAAAGACAGAGTGGGATTAGATTATCTCTAGGTTCTCATTCAGCTCTAACATTCTGTGTTTGAATTGAATTTAACTGAATGTTGGTATGTAGAACTTGGAAGAGGCCAAGAGAAAATTATAGTGATTAAAGTTCTGGATATTTTCCACCTTGAAGGCTTGAAGGAACTAGATTTACTTAGGCAAGGAAAAAAAAGCAGGTCAGGGGGGAGAAGATTTAATAAGAGTCTTCCAGTACTTTCAGAGCTGTGTGCATGACACCAAGCAGAATTTTAATTCCTATTCAGCATAGAATAATATGAAATGGGCTTAAATTTCTTTAAATGGGATTTATGCCAAACATTATACAGAACTTCCTAAAGATGGGGAGCTATAGGAACTGAAACATTTTCCCAGAAGAAGATGGGGAGTTTTTTCCCCTGATTCTTATTAAGGAAAAGGGACCCAGTAGACTTTGTTTCAGATGGTTTTAGGGCTGAAATGAGCATATATAATAGATAACTAAATGAAATGATCTTGCCCTCATTCACAAAGAGATTGCCCCATGGAGGTGGTTGTTTGTCTTTGCCTAGGCTTGGAGATTTAAGTCCCCTTGCTTGGCAAGCCAGGTGAATAAAGTCTGGATCAGAGCCCTTTGGAAAACAAACAGTACAAATTAAAGTTCTCCTTTTCCCCTGCGTCTGTCATGAATGTCATCACTCAGGTAGGTTCCTGGTATTGTACTTTATTGGTCGAGAATAAAGAGGCTGGATCATACGCTGGATCATATGCTTAACAATCAAAGCCTTTAGGAGCAGCTTAAATAGAAAGTGGGTTTTGTATAAACTGGCTTCAAACTTTCCATATTCTAAATAAGGGCACCTGGCCAGTAAATGCACTAATTTAAGCCTTCAAACTAAAGCTCTTCTGAGAAATCAAAATGACAGGTTAACAAAAACAAAATGAGACGTTCCTTCTCCAGCATCAGTCAAATTGCATATAATATATTTTGAAGAAAATATTCTTAAAGTGCAATGGTACCTCACCAAGTATTAGGGAATGTGGGCACTTTTGAGGGAGTTGGAAGATTCTTTTTTAAATCATGGATGGATGCTGGGTAGGAAAGGAAAAAAA
Organism: Pseudochirops cupreus; assembly: GCA_028627135.1. Taxonomy (NCBI): domain Eukaryota; kingdom Metazoa; phylum Chordata; class Mammalia; order Diprotodontia; family Pseudocheiridae; genus Pseudochirops; species Pseudochirops cupreus. Next base: position 495,919,850 of record CM053580.1, read on the forward strand.
AGATAGCTGGCATTTATGTAACACTTCACAAACCTTATCCCAATTTAAGAGTTGAGTAAATAATAATGACTTGCCCAGGATTAAATAACTAGCAAGTGTCTGAGGATGGATTTGAACTCAGCTCTCCCTGACTTGAAATTCAACACATGTTGGACCATATTTGATCTATGAATATAAGTTAAAATGAGAAATTCAAAGTTAATAAAATGTGTTCTAAAATATAGTCAATAGCGTTTTTTAAAGTGTTAATATTTGAAATATTTTAGTTTGGGAAGAGTGAGTATATAATAAGTCAAACAGGTAATATTTTTAAAAAGAAATAAAGTGCTACCTGTGGCGTTAGAGAGGTTAAATAATTTACCTGGAGTCACACTACCAGTATGTGACCAAGGGAGGACTTGAACCCTTGTCTTCCTAACTTCCAGGTCGGCTCTCTCTCCAATATTTCCCACTGCCTCTCATCTATTCAGTTTTTGGACATTTCTTAATTGTTAGGTAGTTTTTCCTAACATCAAGCCTAAATTGTTTCCCAATAGCTTTCACCTATTCTTCCTAACGGTGCCCCACCTGAGGATGAGCTTAACAAGTTCAAGCCACCTTTTACATGACAAAACTTAACATAATTTAGCCTCCTAGGTTGTAAAACGCTTACCCCAGTGAGACAATAGAGCTTGTTGTGATGGTGTGAATTTAAAATATAAAAAACTATCCCATACCAACTGTCCTTTTTTCCTCCCTCAAAACCCTGTAGGAGAAGTGAAATCTGAAGAAAAGACTTGACAACACTTTTTTTTTATTACAACCTAGGAGGCTAAAGTATTTCAAGGTTTGTCATGTAAAAGGTTGCTTGAACTTGTTTCTGCCGCTATCCCCTCCTCAATCCCCCACCAATTCTCCCCGCTCCCATGGACAACAATAGCACTGTGCTGGTGAGGTACTTTGGGCAGCAGGCATATTTGTGGAAGGGAACTGGGCAAAACTCAAGCAGAAACATAAGCTGATGGTCCCTGGGAGCCATAAAACAAAAGACTCCTATATATGGCAATAAAGGCTTGAAAAGGAGAAAATTAGTAATTCCTCACAAAAATCATCAACAACCACAGAACCACATTGCCCCCACAAGGGGTAAGTGGGTGGCACAGTAAATAGAACACTGGGTTTAAAGTTAGAAGATCTGAATTAAAATCCAATTTTAGAGACTTACCAGCTTTGTGACCCTAGACAAGTCCTTTAACCTCTCTCTGCTTGTTTTAGTTTCCTCCAACATAAAATGGGGATAAAGGTTATTGAGAAGATCACATGAGGTATTTGTAAAGCACTTAGCACACTTCCTGGCACATGATAGACACTACGTGAATATTTATTCCTTCCTGTTGTTAAGTGCCTTAGCGTCAGAATACAAATGAAACCCTCAATTCCTTCAGCCTTTTTAAAAAAAATTCCAATTATATTTCACTTATAGGAATAGAGACTAGACCTGTGATTTTAATGATACAAGGAACTGCCTAAAGAAGAAACTCCCTCAGTCAATACAGATTGGCGCCTTCTCTGCAATTTGTAGACTTGGACAATTGACTAGAGCATTTAGAGTACTAAGACAGTCAATAAACATTTATTAAACTCCTACTATGGGCCAGACACTATACTAAGCAATGAGAACACAAAGAAAGACAAAAGGGCTTACAGTCTAATGGAGGGGATAGACAACATGCAAACAACCAGGTGCAAAGACAGATACAGGATAAATTGGGGATAATCAACAGAATGAAGGCAGTTCCATTAAGGAGCACCTGGGAAGACTTCTTTGTACATAGTGAAGTTTTAGCTGGGACTCTGACCTCATCATACCTCGTCTGTACAAGCGTGTCCAGTGCTGCCTATATTTAAGAAGGACATTGATAAGCTAGAGGGCATCCAGAGGATGGCTATGGTGAAGGGTCCTGAGGCCAGGACACATGAGGTTAGGTTAAAGAAACTGGGCAGATTTAGCCAATAGAAAGAAAAAAAAAGATTCAGAAGATACATGAGAGCTTTTTTTTTCAAATAACCAAAGTCTTGTTCTATGAAAGAAGTATTAGATTTGTTCTGTTGATATACCAAGGACAAGACCAGTAGCAATGAATACACACACACACACACACACACACACACACATATTATATACACATACACATATATGTATGTGTATATATATGTTTTATGTAGGAAAAAATTCCTAACAATTAGAGTTGTTCCAAAAAGTAATGCACTACCTTCGGAAATGGTGGGTTCCTCCATCTTAGAAGCTTTAAGCAGAGGCTCAGAAATAACTTGCCCAGTATGTTATAATGGGCATTCCTTTGAGTTTTAGGTTGGACCATAAATGGTCAACAAAGTCCTTCCCACTACAAAAATTCTGTGGTTCCCCTTGCTGGCCAACAACGAAGAGGAGCAGAAAATGGAGGAACAACACAAGGTGCTTTACATTGGTATTTAGTGGAGAGAAAAGGCCAGAAGATCATATAACTAATGGTGGGAGAGACCTCAGAAGCCACCTAGTCAAGCACCCTCATGTTATAGATACAAAAATTCAGACACAAAGTGAAAGGAGTTGGTGATATGCATATGAGCTTTAGATGTTCTTCCATCAATCATTTCTTTTTCATCCATCCCCTAATCTATTTGGTTTTCTAAGTTACCAATGCCAATAATGAGGGCATGGGCACACACACGCACACACACACATACACACACACACACACACACACACACAACATAGGGCCTGAAATTGAGTGATTGATTTGCTGGATCACAGTTACTTTATTAGTACATTCCCCATTTTCTCTTTTTAATAGATCACTAGAACACCTAAATGTAGACTGTGGAATAGACAAAAAAGGGGTAGCATTATAACACACACACACACACACACACACACACACATCACCATGATTCAGTTGCATTATTTCTTGTTTGGAGCAAAATGAGTTACCCTAAGTTATAGGATTCTCCTCTTATCCTCATAGCATAGGTAAGTTAGAAAGTCCCAAGTCCTTCAAGAGGAGGTACAAGCCTATAGGAAAGGAGGCCTTGGATTTCATTCTATGGGGATTCTCAAACTTAGAGAAATAGCCTTTCTGGCCTGGCTTCACATTATTCCCCTCCAATTCAATTGCTGGTTCAGTCATATAAACCTTATAACTGTTCTTCAAACGTGGTACTCCATCTCTTATTTCCTTGTCTTTGAACTAAAATATTCTTTCCTAGAATACTCTAGAATATGCCTAGAATACTCTTTCCTCACCTCGACTTCTTAGAATCCCAGATTTTCTTTAAAACTCATCTCAAGTTTCATCTTCTAAGTAAAGCCTTTCTTGGTTCTCCCAATTCCTAATGCCTTCCCCCCATAAGGTTACACAATATCTTCCTTGTCTGTGTTTATGGGAGTGGGGGTTGGAGGAGTGTTCTTTTTCTTTTAGAATATAAGTCTTTGAGGGCAAGGACTATTTTGTCTTTGTCATTGAATCCCCAAAATGTAGCACAGTGGCTGGTAATATCAGGTGCTTAATAAATGTTTCTTGAGGGTGGCTATGTGGTGCAGTGAATAGAGCACCAGCCCTGGAGTCAGGAGGACATGAGTTCAAATTTGACCTCAGACACTTAACACTTGCTAGCCGTGTGACCTTGGGGAAGTCACTTGACCCCAATTGTCCTGCCTTCCCCCCTTCAAAAAGGAAAAAGAATGTTTCTTGATTAATCAATTGATTAACAAGTCAGCAAGTATTTATTAAATTATTACTATGTGCCAGGCACTATGCAAAGAAAAGCAAAATATAGTTTCTCCTCTGAAGGAGTTCAGAGCTTAATGAGGGAGACAACATGAAAACAACTATGTACATACAAGATATATAAAAGGTAAATTGGAAATAATCTCAGAGGGAAAGTGGGCAAGAAAGGTCTCTTACAGAAGGTAGGATCTGAATTAATTCTTAAAAAAAAAACTAGGTAAGCTAGGAAGCAAAAACATGGAGAGAGTGTGTATTAGAGCCTTGAATAAATGGTTGATTTCTTGGGAAGGCCAAGAAGGATGTAAGGACATTGGTGGAATTCATTATTTTGTTAGTATCTAAAAGTATTTATTTTAAAATCTTTAGTGGGGCAAATTGTCTCAATACTTAGATATTTGTCAAGTGATATCTATAAAGTGTAAACATCTATTTTATCAATGAAAATTACCTGTTTTTGTTGCTTTACACAGTCTTAAGTTTCTTGGAAACCTGAAAAATAAAATGTTATATTAGCATGTACCAAACACCCTGAAATTGCTACACTCAAGCTGCTCCTAGATTAAAATCCACCCCCAAAATATGCCCATTTAGGAGGTTCCAAAGAAAAATATTATCCCTCAATATGAGTCAAGGGTATGTCATGACTACCCAAGAAGGTGATGCTCTCCTAGGCTGCATTAAGATTGGAATAGAAGTCAGAACTATATTTTAAGAAAGTCATTGGCAAGTTATAAAGTATGTTCCCAAAGAAGTCAACCAGTGTGGTCTACTCACCAGAGACTACAATTATCCCTTCCACATCACAGTTTTCCCCATTGCAACTTTCTCCATCACAGATATAGATAGACAGATAGATAGATAGATAGATAGATAGATAGATAGATAGATAGAAAGATAGATAGATAATGATGATGATGATGATGATGATGATGATGGATGGATGGACAGACATATATATGTATATGTATACATATATTTGTATGTACTTATATGTGTATGTGTGTGTGTGTGTGTGTGTGTGTGTGTGTGTGTGTGTGTGTGTGTGTGTTCTATGTATTGTGGCTAGGCATAAGAAATAAAAAGAATATTTGGGGGGAGTTTTGCAAAAGCCACAGATGAGACACTAAGGCCAGCCAATGACACAGAGCCTATATCAAAATACTTAGCCTAAATTTTATAATAAGATACTGTCAATGCCCCATAAAAGAAAAATTTTAAAACATTCAGACTTCTTTTCTAGTACAAAGGAATCTCCAAGAAATTTTACATGGATTTTCCAGATCACAGGGGCACCACACTCCTAACTCCTGTGATGTGGAAGGAATAACTGTAGTTTAAGGAACTGAACATAATGTCAAACCTAGAGAGGTAAGCTTTATATTTCTCTGTATGGGTCTTTGCTCAGATCTCTGGGACCAGAGACCTTATACTGGGGCTATGATGTTCAGTTGTAGCTGGTTTTTACTTTGGAGGATTTTGGGTCAGGGCAGAGAGCCTGTAGAAGACTGTCCCAGCCAAGAGAGCCACAATAACTCAGTCTCATCAGAACAAAGCAAAAATGGTTGACTATTTGCCAAATCTAATGCCCTGCCTCCAGATTTCTTGTGCCTTCCAATCATCAGCATTTAACAAGTTCACTTTTTCCATCCTCCTCTTCCTCTCTTGGCCTTCTCAATATTCCTTTCTACTGTCTCCAGAATACAAATTCTGTCATTATGCAGGAATACTTGTATGTGCAAGGTACATTAAAATATTACAAAGAACTTTCTGTTCATTATGTACTTAAGCCTAGAATAACAACTCCCAAGATCAGTATTGAAAATGCAAATTTGTAAATTGGCCAGATATGTAATACATTTGGGAAGCAAGTCAAAATCTTTTTTCTCTTGTTTTCTTTTTATTTTCCTCTTTTTTTTTGAAGTGGTGGTACAGTACAGGGAGGCAATAAAAGTAGTCTCTGTTCTTGTATATTTTTTCTGGAAATGAGTTTATTCTTCCACTGGGGGGGGGGGTGAATAGGGAGGGACAAACGCAAAGAAATGCAGATAAGTATGGCTTAGATGGGTGTGTAAGCTTGGCCAAACATAACAGGGTTAGTAAGATTTTGACTGAAAAACAAAATAAAATACTGAAATACTTTGTTCTCTGGTTCAGTATGGCACATCCTTGGTTGGGGAACAAGGGAGGGGTGCATAAAGTGTCCAAACTATGATATCAGTGAGACTGAGATTAAGAATTTTTAGGACCAGGGAAACAAAAAATAATAATAATGACTCTTACCTCTATTCAATAAGTAGTCATAAGAAATTCATCTCCCTTACATAATTTGCATTCAGAAATTAGTGTTTTTCTACATTGATACCAATCCAGAAAGGAGGGTGGCTGAATGCCTGCTCTGTGACCAGAAAACAGATTGACTTCACTAAGAGGTGATAGGGGACAGTTTCTCTACTATATGAAAATATCTATCCAATTGAGTCTCAAATCGAGTTAGGCAGGGGAAAAATTAGTTTTGCTGTCATTATACAGGCACGTAGCATATTAATAAAGTACTTGGGTAATGTAAGTATTATTATAATGTGCTATAGTGAATGATAAGCTGGGAAGAAAGGAAGTGCTAAAGAGGGAATCAGGGCAATAATGGACCTCCAGTTCATGCTATATAAAGAACACTTGAAGGATTCGAGGATAATTAGCCTGGAGAAGATTTGAAGAAAATGTGAAGGCCTTCTTTGACTATTTGAAAGAATATGAAAGAGTTTCTTTTTCTAACCTCAGAGAACAGAACTAAAAGCAACCAGTAGAAGTTGTGAAAGGGCAAATGTATGCCAAATGTTACGGGAAATATCCCACCAATTAATGCTATGCCTAAGTGGAAAAAGTGGTAGCTTTCCCTTCATTGGAAGTCTTAAAAGCAGAGATTAGAAGATTTTAGCTGGACGTTTTATAGAACATATTCCTTCAGCTGAATTGATCGAAGGTTCCTGACTTGGTGTCAATGAACTTTACAAAAAATATATTTTGATCTAGCTAAAGCAATAAGAGAAGAAAAAGATGAAAGAATTAGAATAGGATGAGGAATGAGGAAACAAAACTATCACTCTTTGCAGATAATATGATGAAGAATTCTAGAAAATACAGCTACATTACTAGAAATAATTAACAACTTTAGCAAAGTTGCAGGATATAAAATAAACCACATAAATTATTAGCATTTCTACATATTACCTACAAAGTCCAGAAGCAAGAGATGGAAAGAGAAATCTCATTTAAAATAACTATAGACCATATGAAATATTTGGAAGTCGACAAACTTGGGAACTATATGAACACATTTACAAAATACTTTTCACATAAATAAAGTCAGATCTAAACAACTGGAAAAATGTAAACGACCCAGGGATAGCATGAGCCAATATAATAAAAATGACAATTTTATCTGAATTAATTTACTTATTCAGTGTCATACCAATCAAGCTACAAAACATGTTTTGTAGAGCTGGAAAAATAATAACAAAATTCATCTGGAGGAACAAAAAGTCAAGCATATCAAAGGAATCAGTGAAAAAAAGTATGAAGGAGGTTGGTTTAACTCTACCAGATGTCAGACTGTGTCACAAAACAGTAATTACCAATATAATATGTTACCGAATAGGAAATAGAGTGGCAGATCAGCCACATAGATTATATGTCCCATATACATTAGTAAACAGCCATAGTAATCTAGTGTTTGATAAACCCAAACTTCCAAACTTCCATGACTTTGGAAAAAGAACTCACTATTTGATTAAAAAAAAAAATTCTGGGAAGGCTGGAAAGCAGTTTGCAGAAAATAAGTGTAGACCAAAATTCACACCACATACCAAGATACTAAGATGAAAATGAGCAAATGATTTAAACATAAAGGGTGATATGATAAGCAAATCAAGGGAGCAAGGAATAGTTGGATCAATGGACAGGGGAAGAATTTATGAACAAATAAGAAATAGAGAGCATTACAGGACGTAAAATAGTTTTAACTGCATTAAATTAAAAAAAATTAATAAGGTTTTGCACAAACAAAACCAAAGCAGTCAAGATTAGAAGGAAAGTAGAAAACTGGGGAAAATTGTATAGTACATTTCTCTAATAAAGGCCTCGTTTCTCAAATATATAGAGAACTGAGTCAAATAAATCATTCCCCAATTGATAAATGGTCAAAGTATATGAAGAGGCAGTTTTCAGAAGATGAAATTAAAGCTTTCTGTAGTCACATGAAAAAATTCTCTAAATCATTATCGACTAATATGACAGAACAGAAAAATGATAAATGTGGGAAGGGCTGTGGGGAAAATGGGGCATTAAAGTACTCTTGGTGGAGTTGTAAACTGAGCCTAACATTCTGGAGATCAATTTCCAACTATGCCCAAAAAAGCTATAAAACTATGCATACTCTTTGACCCAGCAATATCTCTACTGGGTCTGTATACGAACAAGATTTTTTTTAAAAAAAAGGAAAAGGACCCACATGTACAAAAATATTTCTAGTAGCTCTTTTTGTGGTAGCTAAGATTTGGAAATCGAGGAGATACCCACCAATTCTGGAATGGCCGAACAAATCGTGAATATGATTGTGATGGAATACTAGTATGCTATAAGAAATAACAAGCAGGATGATGTCACAAAAATCTGGAAAGATTTACATGAACTGATACAAAGTGAAGTGAGGATAACCAGGAGAACTTTGGACACAGTAGCACTAATATTGTACAATGATCAACTGCAATAAAATGGCTATTCTCAGCAATACAATTTTATCCAACACAATTCCAGGGGACTCATGATGAAAAATGCTATCCACCTCCAGAGAAAGAACTGATGGAGTCTTCATGTAGATCAAAGCATGCTATTTCTTTTTATCTTTTTTTAATTTTCTTGTTTTGGTCTGTGTTTTCTTTCACAATATGACCAATATGAAAATATTTCTTGCATGACTGCATGTGTAGAACCTATATGAAATTGTGTGCCATCTCAGAGAAGAAGAAAATTTGGAACTCAAAATTTTATTAAAAAGTTAATGTTAAAATTTTTCATGTAATTGAAAAAATGATTTTAAAAAAAGTTTGATATCAGTCCTGGCACATAATACGTGCTTAATTTATGTTTATTGATGCTGACTATCCTGGTCATCCTCCTCTGGATGCACTCTAAATTATCATGCCTTATAAAGCTCCCTTACAGCTTTAGATTTATGATTCTATGATCCAAGGACTGGCTAAAAGGCAGTCTAGTTCATTGTCCTTTCCCAAACCTTCCAAACCTTTACCAAACCTCAAGAATCTATCTTACTCCTTCTCTTCTCTTTTCTCACTCACTTATTCATATTGAATTCATAGTTTTCACCTCTATGGAAATATTTCCTAAATCAGTCTCCCCACATTTTCCCCATATTCCAATCCCTCATCTCCAATGACCTTTTAGACATCTCTGGTTTCCTGGTTTCCCCTCTGTGATCTCAAATTCAACATGTCAAAAAATTGAACACATCATCTTCGGCACCCTAAATCTGTCCCTACTCCCAAAACTGAATTCATTATCTTTCCCCAAAAAAAAAACTTTTTCCCTTCCAAACGTCCCAATTACTGTAAAGGATGCCATCATCCTCCAAGTCACACAGATGACATTCACAACCTAGGCATCATCCTTGACTCCTTACTCTCTCTCACCTCCCATATCCGATCTGTCGCCAAGTCCTGTCATTTCTACCTTTGTAACATCTCTTCTATGTTCCCTCTTCTCTCCTCTGACACTGCCACCTCCCTCATGAAAGCCTAGCCTATAACAAAGGCCTGTTGGTTGCACTCCCTGGTGCAATTTTTTTTTCCATTGTGGTCTATTTTCCACTGAGTTGTCAAAGTGATATTTCCAAAGTACAAAACTGACCATATCACACACACACACACACACACACACACACACACACACACACACACACACACACACACACAGTCACTCACTTCTGATCTTCTTCCCAGTCTCATCACCATGGCTTCCTTTATGTTCCTCAAACAAAACACAGCCTCCTGATTCCAACAATTTTCAATGACTTTCCCTGTCCTTGGAACTCTCTCCCTCCTCATCTCCCCCTCCTAGATTTCCTAGCTGCCTTCAAGTCCCAGTTAAAATCTCATCATCTACAAGAAGCCTTTTCTGATTCCTCTTAATAACAGTGCCTTCCTTCTATTGATTATCTACAATTTAACCTATATTGTTTGTATATGGTTATTAGCATGTTTTCTCCTCCATTAGACTACAAACTCCTTTAGAGCAGAAGCTTTCTTTTGTTTTTCTTTGTATTTCTAGAACTTAGCACAATACCTGGCATGTAATAGATGTTTAATAAATGTTTTGACTATTGATTGACTGACCTATTTTATTTGCTATTCTACCCATCATTCAAGCTCAAAATCTCAATGTCACCTTTGACTCTTCCTTCTCCCTCACATTCAATGCTGCCATGTTCAATAAGTTTTCAAAACAACAGTATAACAAAATAAAACATGAAACACTAAGTAAGCATGCAATGTAATGTACGTTACATGTCAGATAAGTGACAACAATATTTTACAGATGTTCAGAATAGAGAGAAGTTACTTCCAATTGGGATAGTCAAGGAAGGCTTTGTAGCAAAAGTGAAACTCAAGCTGAGCCTTAAAAGATGAATAAGATTCTGAAAGGTATATGGTAGCATTTTCAAGTAATGGAGATTCTGTGAGTCAAGGTACAAAGGTGGGAAAGCAAGACAGTACAGAGCTGATTCTGAGCAGTGATCAAACAGTTTTGGGGGCAAGATTAGAAAGAGAGGTTGGGGGAAAATTGAGGAAAGTCTTAACATTAGTATATGTTTTAGCCTGAGAACAATGGAGACAATTTGAAAGATTTTGAAAAGGCTAGAAGTTGCCCAAGCTAGGATTCAAACCCAAGGTACCTAACTCCACAAGTCCAATGTTTTATCAACCATGCCATACTGCTGATCAAGGACAAGTCAGGTACTAATACTATCTGTAAATTTGGAATACTAGCTATAAATTTGGTCCCTCTAAGACCTCTAGGAAAGCATGATTCCCTCTGTCCCTGATTCTGTCTCTGTCTCTGTCTCTCTTTGTCTCTGTTCTGTCTCTCTGCCTCTCTGTCTCTCTGTCTCTCTCTCTCCCTCTCTCTCTCTCTCTCCCCTTCCATAGAGACACAATAGGATTAGACTATTGTGTCTAATTCTTAAATAATATTTTTATTTGAAGTAAATTTTGTTTCAAATTATCAACTTTCCTAAATGAAAAGCAGAATGAAACAGCAAGCTATTTCAGTAATTGTGCTTTACCTTTCCCCGCCCTACCCCCTTCCATGCTAGACAGTTCTTAAATGTAGAAGATGGCAAATAAGGTACACTGATGATTAAAAAGCCTTCAAGAGATCTGAATGTTGACTTTTCTCCAAATCCAACTTCATTCCATACCTTTCAGCTATGGAAAGGAACAAACCCTAGCCACATCAAGAACTTCCCTTGTCTTTCCACACCCTATTACAGCAACTCTGCTCAGCAGGCAGGTCACAATGATTTTTCTGATATGAGGGAATGCTGGAGAAAAGCAACTGCAGCCAGATTAGACTGGCTAGGAAGGAGTGGATTTAAGTCTGCTTATACTGGACAGATTCATAGAAGCTTATAGATGGAAAGACCATCCAGAGTAGTGGCCATCGACTCCAAGTCACACATTAAGAGGAATCACTTCCACAACATTATTACTTACATGGTTGTTGAGCCTGCATTTGAGTACTTCTAGTGATGTAGAACTCCAGGACTTCCTGAGGCAATTCATGCTACCTTTGAACACCTGTCTTTGTCAGGAAGTTTTGCTAGCATGAAGCCTACATCTGCCTTTGCCTGGTCTGCCAATTTCTTCTACTTCTGTTCTCTTGAGAATAAGCAGGAATGTCCTTTCTTCCTAAAATGTATTGCTTAGAACTGAACCCAGTGCTCCAGATACATTCCAACTAGAAGTAGAAAGGATAAAGAAATATGTACCTTTTGCATGTAAAAGAATATAGTTTCAGGAATAGGGAATGTGGGAACTCACTAAAATCAGAGAAGTTTGTGTCTGCCCAATGAACTTTATATTTTACCAGCTGCCTTCTGAAAAAATAATTGATATTAAGGAGTTAATGATGAAACTTTATATATATATACATATTTATACATATATATATATATGTATATTTCTTTCAATTTTAAATTCCACAACTCTATATATTCTCAAGGTACTTTAAGAAGAGATCATGCAAAAAAAGACACAGTGGATAAATGGCTGGCCTTGGAGTCAGGAAGACCAGGGATCCCACATCTGATAACTACTCACTATGTGATACTGGGCAAGACATAACCTCTCAATGGTCAGAGAACTCTTCAAGCTCACAAATTGAAGAGTGCTTGCTAATCTGCACTGGTAGAAAGAGTTCCTTATGCAAGTCTAGATAAAACAAAATAGAGTCTAAGGGTTGAAAGGTGTCTTGAAAGAGATTCCAAATAAAAATAGAATCCCAAGAAAACTGGCTGAAATATTGAAGGGAGGGTTATCAAGGAGAAAATTATCATAGGAATACATATCTGCAATAAAAAGGAATATCAAAGACTACACCACCTAATACCCTCATTTTACAGGTGAATAAATTGAAACTCAGAGTAGTTAAGAGAGTCACCCAAGGTCACGCAGATAGCAAACATCAATGGTTAGATTTGAAGTGAAGTCTTCTGACTCAAAAGATGATGCCCTTTCCACCACACCATGTTCATGTTGCAAAAGGGGGCTGGACTATAATATAACTAAAGACCACTGAAGTTTTATGCATGATGTGGGAGGTGAAAGTCAGACTGTCTTGAGGGATAATTTTGCGCTTATTTGGCATAGATGTGCCTGTTGTCAGACAGATTATGAACACTCCAAGAAGCTGTTAGAATGAATGGGAAACTATCACCCTGATGGATGGTAGATGGTAAAGGGAGCCCTGCACTCAGGTCTCCAGGGCTATTGCTCTATTCAGTGTGCCACCTAGCTGCCCCCACATTGATCTTTTTGAGGGAATTCTAGCTGAACTTCATTCTACAAATATTCAAGTATTTACTACGTCGAAGGTACTGTGGTAGGTGCAAACACAAAATAAAATAGGGGTGCTCTGTAGGAGCTTATATTCTACTGAGAGATATAACATGCAGGCAAGTAAAAAGTATAAAGCATCTACAGAATATATAGGTAATTTCAATCGAGAAATAACACTAATCTCTAGAGTGTGGGAAGTATGACATTAGTAAGGTAGTCTAGGTAGCACAGGAAGACTCATCTTCCTGAGTGCAAATCCAGCCTCAGACACTTACTAGCTGTGTGATACTGAGCAAGTCACTTAACCCTGTTTGCCTCAGTTTCCTCAGACGTAAAATGAGCCAGAGAAGGAAATGGCAAAACACTCTAGTATCTTTGCCAAGAAACCTCAAATGGGGTCATGAAGAGTCAGACACGACTGAAACAACTGAACAACAATAGATAGCATTTTATGGTACCCAACAGTTTACAAAGTGTTTTGTATATTATTTTATTTAACTATAAAAGGTGGTATCTGAGATTTGCTGTGAAGGAATTGAGGAAAGATGTGAAGAAGGAGGACAAGCCAAGCATTTGTACCATTTGGACCATTTGTACAAAGAGACAGAGGCAGAACATAGAATGCCCTGTACAAGGAATCGCTAGCTGGGTAGCTTGGGATGGAAGGTACAGGGAGGAGAGTAATGTGAAATAAGACTAGAAAAGTAGATGAAAGCTAGATTTTGGAGGTTTTTAAGTGCCAAGCTTAGTAGTTGGTATTTTATCACATAGGCATTAGGGAGTTATTCATAATTTTTTAATTAAGAGAGTGGCATGGTCAGAACTACATTTAGGAAATATCAGTTTGGAAACCACGTAAAAATGGATTGGACAGAGGATACAGTCAATTCAAAGAGAACAATTAGGGTGCTATGGCAAAAACACAGGTGAGAGTTGATGAAACTGAACTAGGAAAAAGGAAATATGTGCTGAAAGAAGTGAATGGATAAAAAATTGGAGTGATGCTATTCTCTGCTAAATCAGATATCTACCAGTCCAGGAGTGAGAAGAGTGGGGTTCAAATCTCACACATATGAGAGAGACAGACAGACAGACAGACAGAGAGATCTTTCTGTGGTGAATTGTACACACCGCAATCGGGCAGAGAAGGCACCTGTACTGAATGGAGATGAACAAGGGTAAGGTTTACAAGGGGAATGCTCAGACCAGTATAGACTAAAGCTTGCAGGGAAAGTTCCTCCAGCAAGTTAGGACAGAGCAAATAAGAAATCTCTTTCATAGGCTTTAATAGTGATTTAGGGCTGGAAGGGACCATACAGGTCAGATAATTCAACCACCTCATATTATGTATCAGGAAACAGAGACTTGTGGGAACAATTTGGCCAGCCTAAAGTCCTTTTCCCAGAGACTTGGTGAACCACTCCCAATTAGGTAAAAAAAAAGCAGAAAAGTCTTTGAGCCTCTAAGCCAGTGGTCCTCAACCTGTGGGTTATATTCAATTTAAATACATCCTGCATATCAGATATTTATATTATGATTCATAACAGTAGCAAAATTAGAGTTATGAAGTAGCAACAAAAATAATTTTATGGTTGGGGGTCACCACAACATGAGGAACTGTATTAAAGGGTCACGGCATTAGGAAGGTTGAGAACCACTGCTCTAAGCCTTCAGAAAAAGTGAGATACCTTTATGAAAAAGGATAGGGGACAGGGTGGAGAAGAAGAGACAAGTGTTATATGAATAGCTGTCCAAGGTAGAAGGGGAGGAAAAGAAAACATAAAATAATATTTCTCCAAAAGTGGAAAAAAGGAAAAGAAAAAACTCACTCAAAACAACAGAAAACCAAAAAGCAGCAAGGAAAGAGGCAGAAAATGAAACATGTCTCTACTCTCCATGATAAACATTTCAGATTATAACATATATAGATATCATTGTCATCCCTGACTTTCTTACAGCAGGAACCATTGCAGAACTTTTCTTTGTTCTAATCTAGAACATTTCTTTCTATTTCAGTCTATTTAATCTTACAAAGTTTCATTACTTCTAAATGTAGTCAAGTTAGAAAGCTATACAAAAGACCTGTGTGGAGCACCTAAGCATATCCTTCAAAGATACTTCTAATTTACCATGGAAGCAAGAATGGAGAAGACCTGCATGGATATACTGTTGATTCAGTTCTTCCCAGTTTGAGTATGGGGAATAGAGAGTAACCTTGTATTTTTTTTTCTTTCTGGGCTTACTTTTCTTTTAATTTTACTTTATTCTGAGTAAAGTTTGGCTCCAGACTTTGTAGACTCACACATTATATCTTCACGTTAACCATAGTCAGGCAGGTGGTAGGTTACCTTTTTCAAGGATAAGGAAAACAATTACGTCTTTAGAAAAGTCCACCTGTCATCTGCAAGGGACCAGCTCTCCAATCCTCCCTTGAAATACCCCTGCATTGATCTAGAACAGATTCAATATTACAATACAGCTCATAGAACCATTATTCTGGCTTGAGTGTATTTTTCATCTGCACTCCAGCAAGGAGTCTGCTAACAATATGCTATGCCCATTCCCATCTCAGAGTTCTTTGCTCCTTATAGCTACATGCCCTCCCCTGCACTCTATGCCTGACCAAAGCGTATCCATATTTCAAGGACCAGATCGAGTTTTGCTTATTCCATGGATCTTTCTCCAGCTGCACCAGCCCAAACTGATTTGTCCTTCCCCAAATAGTTCATAGTCTGTGTGACATATGGCTTAGCTTTGAAAAATAACTTTCATTATTATTCTCTCTCTGTTTCATGTCATGTCTTCAGAGGCAGCAGGAAGTAATGAATAGCAGGTTGACACCAGAAGCAGGATCACCATGGTTAAACATTTGCCTTTAACAGATATGGTGGGACAGCTAGGTGGCACAATGGATAGAGCACAGGTCCTAAAGTCAGCGAGACCTGAGTTCAAAACCAACCTTAGACACTTATAATTCTGTGACCCTGGGCAACTCACTTAACTGTGCCTGCCTTGGTTTTCCCACCTGCAAAATAAGAGATAATAATAGCACCTGCCTCCCAGTGTTATTATGAAGATCAAATGAGATTTAAATTGTAAACCACTTAGCACAGTACTTGACACATAGTAAGCCCTATGTAATTATTAGCTATTATGAAACATCCCTACTGTAGCTCTGCAATGAGAGGGCCTGGATTAAAATGCCACTTATGATGCTAATAAACTTTGCGACCTTTGGCAAGTCATTTCACTGTTCCCTTATATGTCAATGAGAACGTTGAACTAGATGATTTTAAAGCTCTGAATCATATCTATGATTCCAACCTACCAACTGTGGGACCAAACACAACAATCTTCAACTCCCAGTCACTCAAGAAAATCTCTAAAACTAGGAAGGAAAGAACACTAGGTCTGGCATCTGAAGCCATGGGTTCAAACCCTCTACAAGGTGGGGTATCAAATACCATGACTTTCTTACCTACTCCACAACTTCACCTTCTCTCCAGCCATAACTCAATTATTGCCCCTATCTCCCTCAGCTTTGTGTTTTCTTGCTGGGTCTCCATGAAATTTCCTACACTTATATTGCACCAATAGAATGTAAACTCCATGAGGGCATTGATTTATTGTATTTGTATCCCCAATGCTTAGCACAGTGCCTAATGTAATGTAAGTTTTAATGAGGTCTTTTTTCATCTATTCCCCATTGCAAAGAAAGAAGTAGTGAGCAGGGATCCCCCTAATACCCTGTAAGGTGAGTCCTCTGCAGTCATTTTGAAAGTAATTCTTAGTTCAGATTATTACCATTTTCCTACTTTTAGGAAAGAGAGAATTGTAGAGCAGAAAGGGCACTGATCCTGGAATCAAAAGCCTAGGATTCAAATCCTGCCTGATGTTGAATGCTTTTATGATGTTGGTCAAATCATTGAATCTTCCTGGGCCTTCATCTATAAAATGAGGGGCTTGAACTGGATGACTGCTGGGGTAACTGCTCGCTCCAAATCTGTAATCCTATGAATCATGGAAGACAACACATTAAGTCACTAGAAGGGGTTGGGCTAGATGACACTTGATCAGGAAGCAGCATGTTACAGTGCAAAAAACACTGGCTTGAGAGTCAAAGGACCTTGGTCCAAAACCTCCACTTCCCCCACCCCTCACACTACTTTCATGAGGGCAGCTAGGTGACCCAATGGATAGAGTGTCAGGCCTGGATTCAGGAGGACCTGAGTTCAAATCTGACCCCAGACACTTACCAGCTGTATGAC
This sequence comes from Pseudochirops cupreus, assembly GCA_028627135.1. Taxonomy (NCBI): domain Eukaryota; kingdom Metazoa; phylum Chordata; class Mammalia; order Diprotodontia; family Pseudocheiridae; genus Pseudochirops; species Pseudochirops cupreus. Next base: position 495,937,016 of record CM053580.1, read on the forward strand.
CCTGGGCAAGTCACTAAACCCTATTTGCCTCAGTTTCCTCAATTGTAAAATGAGCTGGAGAAGGAAATAGCAAATCACTCTAGTATCTTTTCCAAGAAAACCCCAAATAGGGTCACCAAGAGTCAGAAACAACTGAACAACTTTCTTACCTTTGTGTCCTTGGGTAAGTCACTTTATCTCTATAAGCCTCAATTTCCTCATCTGTAAAATGAATTAAATGGACTATATGCTTCCTTCCAGGTCTAGATCTATGATCAGATGATTTGTTGTTTCCCAAGTCCTCTTCAGCTCTAAGATGATAACCCTCTAATCCTAAGTTTCCTTAAAGTCCTAAACCTAAAATTATATTAATAGATCAGCCCCTCAAAATGGATTCATCTCTTCCTTCAATAAGTGCTTCTGGAAGTATTCATTCTATTCATTCACCGGATATTTTAAGTTTCTGCCAGAGTTCCGTATTTCTAAAGGATCTGGGAAATATGACAGTGACTGCCTGAAAAATCCTGGTTCAGTCCAATCTCCCTAATAGAAAGAAATGCTGAAGGCAGTCTGCAAATGGAAGCTGTGAGCTTGCAATTGGATAAAACCAAGGTATAATTTATGACCCTAATGCGATGGTCATTCCATTTCCATTTGAAACGATTGCCCTGCCTGTATCAGACGTTCAACAGAATGTCATAGAAAACTTCATCTCTTTCTGCCATCTAGTGTTAGGGAACCTGTTCAATATCATATCTCTGTTTTTTACCATGGGAAATAGATTCATTGAAAGTATGACCATTTTAATAATTTAAGCAAAAGAGAATCAGGAAATTACCAAAACAGCACATTACCTTTTCATTTTAAAATGTGCTTTGCTTTCCAATGCAATTACTCTCAAATAATTTTCCAGATTTATGAAATGTATAACCATGAAAAACATATTTATGGTAAATATTAGAAATATGTTTTGATAGACACAGCTCTAGACCTGGAGTCAAGATGAGTGTTGAAATTCCACAAATGATCTTTGTTAGATGGTTAACCCTGGGCAAGTCACTTAAATTATGAGTCTCAAGTTTTTCTACCTCCAAATGTAGACAATGCTTGTAATATTCATCTCATGAAGTTATTGTGAGGCTCAAATGAGATAATATATGTAAATGTATTAGAAATTTTACAGGATAGGGATAGGCACTGAACCTTGTGTTTTTCTTGGTTTAGAAAACTTGTGAGTGAAGAAATTCTCTCTACCAAGACAGATCAGCACCTTCTCCACAACTTATACTTAGCAAGTTGTGTAGAGCACAGAGAAGTTATGTGATTTCCTGACATCTTTTGGCAAATATTTGTTAGAGTTAGGACCTTTTATATACCATGACTTTCTTACCTACTCCACAACTCCACCTTCTCCTTAACCATAACTCAGTTATTGTCCCCATCTCCCTCAGCTTTGCATTATCTTGCTGGGTCTCCATGACATTTCCTACACTTGTATGTTACTACACGTGCTCCTCCATACAATTTTCAGCTCCTTTTTATTGTTATATTCCACCAATAGAATGTAAACTCCATGAGGTCAGGGACTGTGTTGCTTTATCGTATTTGTATCAAATGAAGCTGTGGAAAAGGTGACAGAGGAGAGGTCCGGTGGGTAGAAGGGGAACCAAGAAAGGGCATTGCTACAAAAACTTAGAAGAAGAGAAAAACAAGGAGAAGAGAATGGTACAAAGTCTCAAAGGCTTCGGAGAGGTCAAGAAGGATAAGGACTGAGAAAATTCAATACATTTAGTAATTAGGAGATCATTGATAACTTTGGAGAAAGTAGTTGAAGTTGAATGATGAGGTCAAAATCCAGATTGCAGAGTTAAGAGATTGAGAGGAAAGGAAGGAGAATCATCTGTTGTAGATGGAATTCTCAAAATGGTTAGCCATGAAAGACAGGAAAGACATAGGGTGATATCTATTGGCGATGAATGAATTAAGTGAAGAATTTTTGAGGAATGAGGAGATACAGATTTGGAGGTAGTAAGGAGGAGCCAATTGATAGGAAGAGATTGAAGATTAATGAGAAAGTAAGGATTATAGAAGGGAAAATCTTCTGGAGAAGATGAGATAGAATGAGATCACTTGTGCATGGAAAGGGCTTTGACCTATTAAGTAGAAGGGCCAACTCCTCATGTGAGCCATGGGTGAAGGAGAAGATAGTGGCAGAAAGTATTTGAATGAGATGAGATGAAGAACAAAGGAGAAGAACAACCTCTCAACAAAGAGCCTTAATTTTTTTCAGTAAAATATGAGGTAAAGTCTCAGCTGACAGGGGTGGGAGAATGAGGGTTCCATGGAAGATTTGAGAAGGGATGAAAATATTTGGAAAAGCCACTGTGGTAAGTGGAATAGTGAACAAATTTGGAGATGGGGGTGGTTTTGCCACAGCAAGGGCCCAGTTAGATTATGTAACATAAATTGGTAGAGGCCCCGATCAGCATGGTTTGATAATTCTTTCTTCCAGCTTTGTTCAGCAGTGGGTGAGTAAGATTGAAAGCAGTGGATGGTGGGAGTAATCTAAACTTGAGACATGGCAGATCACCACCTTTGATAGGATAAGAGGGCATGAGTCTCTCTAGAAGACCGTTTACAGTTGAACTAATACACCAAGAGGTTGAAATGGGAAAATGAGAGTGTCACCAATGAAGGGGTGATGTCCTAAAAAACATCTAAAGGATGGAGAGATTAGAGATCACAGTAAGCATGAAAAAGACAGGAAAACAAGGCAGGTGGAGAAGTGGAATGACAACAAATTATGATCAGATAAAAGAATTTCAGAGTTCATGAATGTGTAATTGGAACACTTACAGGTTACGGCAAGATCAAGGGTAAAGCATCTACTATGTGCCAGGTGCTATGCCAAGTGTTTTGTTTTTTTTTTTACAAATACCTGATTTAAATCTCACAATGACCCTGCAAGATGGGTGCTATTATTACCCTAAATTTACAGTTAAGGTAACTGAAGCAAGAAGGAATTAAGTAAATTGTCCAGGGTCACACAGCTAGTGTCTGATGTGAAAAATAAGGATCTGTGATGTAGAGAAAGCATTGGCATAGAGGTAAAAAATAAAGATTAGCTCAAATTGTTTCAGTCCACTAATTGAAAAACACAACTATGGAAGATCTTTTGATTAGAAATAATAGAGACGTTAGCCAAAAAACCAAGTTTCCCATTACTAGAGAAAGCCCGTTACAGCTTCCTCTTTGCAAATGTGTGTTTCCCCTAAGTTTCTCATTCCTTGCTCTTGTGGTTTCTTGTTGCTGGTGCATCCATGGTGATTCATCTGTTAGCATTTGCTGCACTGGGATCCACAGGCCAGACCCTTTACTTGAGCATGTGCTCATCACGTTTCACGCATTCTCAATGGGTGTGATCTTCACATACTGTTTGGTTTTGTTTCTTTTTAACGGGTGGGATTCAGTCTTTTCCTTTGTGTGATTTCCTTGAGCTCTCAGCCTGGCACAGCCCCACATGCTCTACCTTTCCAGAGTTGATAATTGTTTTTGCAATGGTTCTGCTAGGTCTTTGGCAGCTCTCCACCTTGTGCTCCACTGAGTGAACGTCTTTTACTGTAATCCAGGTCTTTTATTGCTATGAAAGCTGTGCAACAGCAGCAACTCTCACCATAGCATAGTCATAAAATCACAAAATCCCAGAACTGGGAAAGACCTCAGAGGCCTTCAGTCCCAATCTGAACCTTATGCAGAATCCCTTCACACATGGCCTACAGGTGATCATCCAGCCTATGTTTTAAAGACGCCAGTAATGGAGAACACACTAACTATTCAAACAGACTTTTCCACCTTTTTTTTCCACTTGCTCCATTAGGAAGATTCCCTGTGCATCAAAACTTAATCTGCCTCTTTGTCACTTTCATACAATTGTTTCTAATTCTCTCCTCCGGGGCCATGTGACAGACCCTTTCAAATATGTAAAATCAGCCATCACTCCATACTCCACCCCTAAATCTTTTCTTTCTAACATTAGACTTATTGACGAATGTTTAAAAATTCCATTGTCACATGTAAGTATTCAAATATATTAACAAGCACAAAAGAGGGGCAGTACAAACAAAAACAAGTTCAACAAATGGTGGAAACCATTCAGTAACACAAACGGGATCTGATTATTAAATAACACTAAAGCTCTTTATATGAACTCTAACAGGGTAATACCGACGTCAGCCATTGCATTTGGCACACACCTTGTTGCTGTTTAAAGTTGACTTCATTCACCTATTTATCCTTGCATGTTAAATTCATGAATCTTTTCTTTCTTTTGTTAATATAAATGCTCATCGGCATAAACACTTTATCTGTATCCCATATAGTTTAATTTGTTATCTCCTTGTAATATTTTTCATTAATACAATTATTTACTGTGGCTCTGATAATTGTCTTTAAAAACTGGTCTGTGGTCTATAAGCAGGTTCGGGAACCTGCGGTCTCCAGGCCACAAGTGGCCCTCTACATCCTCAGGTATGGCCCTTTGACTGAATCCCTAAAGGATTTGTTCTGTGAAGTTTGGATTCAGTCAAAGGGCCACTTTGTTTTGTGAAGTTTGGATTCAGTCGAAGGTCACACTTGAGGACTTGGAGGGCCACATGTGGCCTGGAGACCACATGCTCCCCCCCTCCCCCGGAGATAAGTGGCTTGTGATTCTTTACCTACTCATTATTTAAGATAACATTATTTAATTTTTGTTTAAGCCTACTCTTTTGTTCATATTTCCTTTATTTGTTATAGTTTTTATTATTCTGGGTTCTGAAAAAGATATGTTAAATATCTCTACTTTTCTGCCTTTGTATATCAGATATTTTATGCCCTAGGACAGGTCAGTTTTGGCAAAGGTGCTGTGTCCTTAGCAGAACTAGGAAAGTTCTAGGAAAGGGAGAAGAAAGGAAAGGTTTAGGGGAGGATCTAATGATTTCTGATTTTCATAGAATGAGTTTCAAATGTCAGTAAGACATACAGAGAACCATGTCCAATAGGAAGTTGATATTGCATGGCTAATGTTCAGGAAAGAAATTAGTGCCACACTGTAATAATATCATCCGAGTGAGGTTTGGAGTTCCAAGGTACAGGAAATGTTTCTAACTTACCACTTATGTTGCCAAGGGAATGAGCCTAAGGGGCACACGGTTTGGGGTAGGCCCTTAATCACAACCTAAGTGTCGTTATCAAGGAAGGAAGTTCTACTTCAGGAAAGAGGGTTCCAAATCCAGGATTTGAAAATAAGGGTAGTTGGCAAGACCATTAATGCCAGCCTTAGACAATGGATATGACACTTCTGAAAAAGAAAACTGGCATAGTCAGGGGTAGCCCCACAAGACAAAACACAGCACAAGACAAAATCTAGCAAAGAGAAAGTAAGATAAGCAAGCTTTATTAAGAGGAAATATTCACAAAGGGAAGGGGCAGTCAAGGAGAATGGAAACAGGTCAGGTTCACTGGGATCCTGGGTAGATTTAAAGCTGTTTAAAAAAAAACTGAGTTTTTATAGGGCTCTTATTTGGTTCAAGCAAGACAAGCTTTTAGGGGAGAGAGTGAGAAGCCTAGACCCAGTGTTCAAGTCAAGACCGAGGACTGGTGCTGATTTACAGTGAATTTATGGGGAATTGGAAGTTATTTGGAAGTCAAACTCCTGCTGGCGGTAAAAGACACTTTCAACAGTTACTTTAACAGGGTGACTTCTAGCAAGATAGAAAAGCTGCTGGGGTCCTTACATGCAAATATAGATTTTTGGAGCCATCTGTGCCCAAATGATTCTTGAACTCCATGGGAGATGACATTATCATGAGAGAAACTGTAGAGGGACAAAGGGACTCCAGAAATAGTTCTAGAGGACAACCCCTCTTAGGAGCCAATATCTAGCTAATGAACCAGCAATGGAGACTGAAGAGTCAGGTCAGCAAAGACAGAAGAGCAGCATCACAGAAACTAATGGAGGAGAGCGTATCTGAAAAGGGGGGCAGTCACAGAGTCCAAAACAGCAAAGAAAAGGCAAATCTTAGTGATGGGGCTTAAGCTTTAGAGAGTTTATTCTTGCAGCTACAGAGAATCAGAATTAGGGAAAGCAGGGAAGGCATGCTCTTCATATTTTTTTTCCAATACAATGACAACAGAGCAGCAGTCACAATCAGACAACTTTCAGTGTACCTTAGGATGTAGTTTGTCTAGGTCATATAGTTTTTAATTAAGGGCAGTCTGGGATTCTATTACTAGTCTCATGCTTATATTGAGTTCTAATCCCCTGTTAGCCTTTTGGAATCTATATATTCTAGTCTGAAGATCATTTTTCTTGGTAGAAACAGTGAAGCAAAATATGGGTTGAACATCTGGGCCTTCATCAATCTGTTGCTTTCATCATTCAACTTAATTCATTAAGTATTTATTAAATATCTCCTAGGGGCAAGACAGGCTCTGAACATATACTGATTATGTGACCTGGGAATATTATTTAATATATCGGTGACCCCAGACAACTAAGACTAAATGCTGCATATACAATTGAAATACTAAGTTCAGACCAAAAACACAAGTAGAAAAAGATATACATATAGACATATATATAACACATGTAATATGTATTTCCATTTGTATAATATGTATTATATCATATATAGATGCATGTATATCTATATACAAACATACATACATACATATATACACACACTCACAGTGTGATCAAATTAGTATAAAACTGGAATAGAAGCCAAGAAGATCTGAGTTCAAATCTTATCTCTGACACATACTGGCTATGTTACCCTACTTAAGATAATTTTTTACCCAGAGTTAAACTTGTACCAATGAAATGACAGCAAATCCAGGCATTATCCCCAGCTATGTGCCTATTCACATATATACACGTATGCGTATGCCCAGAGCCCTGTGCCAGATGAAGCAGATACCAAAACAAAGAGCCAAACAATCTTCGCCCTCTAGGAGTGGACATCCTTCTTGGATACCACAAGCTGATCAATCACGATTGATAACCCTAGCCCTTCTTTTGCTTTTCTTTCGCCACCAATGCCAATTTTAAAGAACATCTTTTTTGTCATCTATATTCTTCAGGTTTTACCATTCTTGCCATTTTTAACAGGACCTTGTTCCATAGCTCAGCACAGTGCCTGGCACACAGAGCCAGCCTAATAAATGTTTATTGTTTCATTACTCTATGTGTTCGTTCTTGGTCATCAACCTTTGTGTCAACCTTCTGTATGTGTTTAGCTCTAAGTCAGTCATTGAATTCCCTAGGTAGCCATACCAATCTCTTTAAACATTTTCCCCTTTGCTTCCTCAACAGAATGATTTTATTTTCTAGATGTTCTAATTCACATTAAATTGGCTTCCTCCATATCATTCTGAGATATGGGATCTTATCTACCCTCTCTCTCAACTCTGAAATTCACTTTCTCAATTTCTATGGGAAACGAGAGATTACGCCTGGCTATATCTTTGTCATTTTCCACGTATTTTAAATTTCTATCAATTATACTTTGGCAACTAGGTCAATCTCATTAGATAAATTACATAGAGGGCTGGGTCTGGAGTCGGGAAGACCTGAATTCAAATTTGACCTTAGATATTTACTAGTTGTGTGACCACAGGCAAGTCACTTTAATTTCTGTCTGCTTCAGTTTCCTCAAATGTAATGGGGCTAATAAAAGCACCTATTTCGCAGGATTGTTGTGAGGACAAAATGAACCAATATTGATAAAAACTCTTAGCACAATGCCTACCACATAGGAGGTGTCATATACACGCTTATTCCTTTAATTTCCTTTCCCATTAGTCAGAATTAAACAAAGAAAAATAGACACCCTAAGTGATACTATCATGAAACTGTCATCAAGGCAAATTAAGAATTTCTTATCTGTTGATCTTTTGGGTTTTATTGTTGTTCACTTGTTTGTTTTAGTACATCAAGACTTCAAAGCAAATGTCTGGATAGTTAAAATATTCAGTCACTACTGTTTTATTCTTCCACTTCAGCTTCATGGTTTACACTCAGAACTTATCATCACGTTTCCAAAAGCCAATAATACACTCCTGTGACTTCATCTTTTCTCTCTTGTTCCATTTATGCTCCCCTAAATCATTGTCTCCACCATGCTTCCCTCCAGCAGAATCATGGATATTGCCATAGCAATAGGCTCAGACATTTACAATGGGACCCGTCTCATTTTGTAGATAAGGGAATTGAGGCCTAGAGATGGTAAATTACTCAAACAAAATCTCGTGGCAGGGAGGGTGTCAAGTTAGGACTTGAACAAAGGTCTTCTGACTTTAAATCTGAGCGTTTTACCCATTGCCCCAAGCTAAGGACTGCTCATACATCCTTGGTCAGGTATTGTGTTTCTTTTAAAAAAGACAAGTCCTGGGGGGCGGAGCCAAGATGGCGGCGTAGAAGCAGCAACATATCGCAGCTCTCACATAGCCACCCCAAAATACCCATAAAATAGGACTCTAAACCAATCCTGGAACTCCAAAACGCACACAAAGATACTTCCCA
>CM053580.1:495946057-495979451 GCA_028627135.1 Pseudochirops cupreus
AAAAAAAAAAGAAATAAGGATTGTATATGAAAGTATAAATTTTGGTTAAATATAGTTTGGGACTTTCCATAGATGAGTATTACATTTAACATGGTAGTACCAAAGTTTCCCTAATTGTCTGTCTCTTTCTGAATTCACTTTTACTCTTTTCTCTAAGTATATTTTTGTTATTTCATTGATACTTTTTTCCTTTTTTTTGCAACAATTATCACTGCCCACCAACTTCTTCCATACCTCCACTCCCCCAAACGTAAATGCCCTCCTTCATTAAAAAAAGTAGAGTCAGCAAATACAAAGTTCTCATGCACTGGAGGCTAACCAGTTTCCTCTCCTTCTACTATCTGCTTTGATTTTTTAAGTGTGATGCTCCTAGAAGAGTATAATAGGAGTTAGGAGTTATTGCTAATGCTTACTCAAGAGTCTTTTTTAAATATTTCTTTTGCTGGGATGAAATAAATAGTATCCTAAACCTGACCTACATTGCGCATTGAGTACCTTTCTCTTCCTTCAAGGAGACTTAACATAATCTAAACCTAAGCTTTTGGGTTTTATAGTTGTTTACTTTTTAAAGACTAGGTCCTGGGCAGCTAGGTGGTACAATGAATGGAGCACCAGCCATGGAGTCAGGAGGACCTGAGTTCAAATACAGCTTCAGACACTTAACACTTACTAACCTGTGTGACCTTGGGCAAGTCGCTTAACCCCAATCGGCCCTGCATTCCCTCCTCCAAAAAGCAAAAAATGAATTAATTAATTAATTAATGAAAGAAAAATAAAGACTAGGTCCCCCCAAATTGCTTAAACTGGAAGTTCAGAGGCTAGCCTGGGGCCTAATTTCACTATTAAGCTTTGCCCTGCTCCATTTCCGGTCTGGGCAGATTGACCCCTCCTTAGGCAATCTGGTGGCTCCTCAGTCCCACAAGCTCAATACAATGATGTGTATTGGTACCTTTAGAGTCCAAGATTCAATTCAATTCAATAAATATTTATTAAGTGCCTGCTATGTGCCAGACACTGTGCTAAGCATTAGGGATACCAAAAGAAGCAACAGACAGTCCCTTCTCACAAGGAGCTTAGGAGCTGGAAACCATTGCTCATGTAGGGATAAGGCTGGTAAGGTAGGAAGGGGCTAGGTTCTAAAGGGGTTTGGAAGACAAACAGAGGATATCATATTATATTCTGAAGGTAATAGGGGGCACCTGAGTGACTCCCTGAAGTGAAGCAATGGTTAGAGAATGCTTTTGGGAAGGTTGGGGAAAATCAAAAATCTAATCTGAAAAGGTTTGATGTTACATCCTGACATTGGGATAAAACTCTTCATGAGAAAAGTGTTAACCAAAACATTTCACTGGAAACTGGTATCTTCAAAAAAAAGGGTAAGTTAGAGTTGGTGGGGATCCTGGGGGAGGGGTGTGGTAAAGAAGATGGTTTGACTAGATTAAAAGACTTTGATGAATTTTGTGTCTCGACTGCTACTTGCCTCCTGGACTTTGGACAAAGGTTAGTCTTAGAAGATGATAGAATTAACCTCACAAAAGTGACAAAGTTCATCCAGCCCTCTCATTTTAACAGAAGCCAAGAGAGGTAAAACTCAATTACCTAAAGTCACATTAGTAATGAAGGAGAAGGGATAAGGGTAGGAAATAAATCTCCGATTTCATTGGCATAAACTGCTGCAAAGTGTGAAATTGCGTGTGTGTGTGTCTCTCTCTCTCTCTCTCTCTCTCTCTCTTTCTCTCTCTCTCTCCTCCTCTGTCTCTCTGTCTATGCATGTGTGTGTGTGTCTCCCTGCATTCTCAAAACTTTTCCTCAATTTAAATCTTAGGAGAGAATTCTGGGGGAACTGAGATTCATAAGTGGCATGCCTAGGATCACACAACTAGTATGTGTTTGAGATAGGACTTCTGGCTGCAAGGGCAGACCCCTGCCTATTGTACCACACTACCTTTTAGTAAAGGAGAAAGGATTTATTTCTTAAAAAGACTTCCAGAACTTCCTGAATTTCCAAAAATTTCTAACATAGTGTCAGCTCAAGACAATAAAGCAATGAAGAACATTCCTACTTTATAGGATTTTCCCCCTAATCAGCTCACAAAAATAATCCCTCAAGAAGCTTATGAAAGTAATATAGATTTCTTCATAGACCCCCCAACAAGTCTTGTGGCTTTGGGATAGAGAATTATTTAACTTTAAGGGGCACAGAATGGGAGCCCTAGAATGGCTGTAGGTTCTCAGAACTTGTCTGAGAGTCAGGAAGGTGGCCACCCAACAAGCTATACTGTCTACTGTTAAAGAACTCATCCAAAAAACTTCTACTGCTACAACTCAATATATTTTAGAGCTGACCTACAGGGCAGGAATTCAGGAGCTGAGCCAGTTTTATCGAGGGAGTAGCCACGCTTGGGAAAATAATCATTTTTGATGTTCCTTACCCTTCCACCCTTTCACTTCACCCCACCCCAACATTTATAGAATGACATTGCTGTCCTGTGAGAGGGTTGTTGAGAGTCCTTCAGAAAAACCATTTTTTCTGTCTGGGTCAGAAGGAAAAGCAATAAATATATAAGCAGTTTATAAAGTAAACAGAATTTTTTAAAAGGGAGACTCAATTCTCAGCAAGGGAACTTCTCAAGTGAGTTTTCTGTTTCTTTTCCTAGAAATCAAAATGAAGAAGTAAACTTCCCTACTAATAATAACTGAATTTATGTAATACCTTTGAGTTGGCTGTTCATATAAATATATATATATGTATATATACGTATACACACATATATATGTGTACATATGTATTATATATACATGTATGTATATATATACCCGTGTATGTGCACACATACACATACATGCCTATATATGTATCTGTATAGCTTCATTTGAGTCTTAAAATGATCCTAATAAGTAGGCACTATCGGTATTATTTTCCTCATTTTACAGATAAGGAATCTGATGTTCAGAAATGTGAGTTGCCTAGGGTCATGTAGCTAAAAGTCAGAAAACTAGTATTTTATCTATTGTAACTTTCTGACTCTGAAATCTGAAAATGGTGTTGAAGTGAAATAGTGATATATTTGGAGTCAGAAAGCCCAGATTTCAAGGCCCAATAGTTCTAATTGCTAGCCATGTGACTTGAGGTAAGCTACCTAGCCAATCTGAGCCTCATTTCTTCTATAAAATGGAAATAGTAATATGTGTACTCGTGGGATTGTTGTGACTATCCAATTAGATAATAGAAGTAAAGTAAAGCAGTATGTGAAAAGGCGTCATGTAAATGTCAACTAGTATATCATTATTTTCATTATTATCCTGTGTAACCAGCGAAGATTGGGAAAGTGAATAAAAACAAAAAAATCTTCTCTGCACAATAATAATTGATAGATTATTAGCATTCATACATGTATTACCACAGACCAGGACACCTAGATTTCTCTTAACATAGGACAAGTATAATATTTTCTAGGTTTTCCCCTCATACATGCAGTGTAAGCAAACTTAATGATAGTCAGTCAACTAGCCTTTATTAAACAACTGTGTTAAGTACTGAGGACACAAAGAGAAGAGGAAAATACCCTGCTCTCAAGGACTTTATGAGAATAAGTTCTAAGAAAGAGAGAATAAAAATCAAGACAAAAGAAATAAGTGGAGAAAAACAACAACCTAAAAATAATAACCTTAAATGTGAATGCCCTCAATAGCCATATAAAGTGAAAGAGAGTAGCAGTATGGATGAGTACAGAATCTGACAAGCATCTGCATACAACAAATATGTTTAAAAGCTATATATGCATATAGATGAGAGGTTGGAACAAAATTCACTATGCATCTGGTGAAACCAACAAAAACACCAATGGAATAAAAAAACTTCAAAATTCACAATAACAAGGAAACTACTATTTGTAAATACAGCAAATACCATAGAACCTAAACTCATAACAGAAAAATTGACATCCTTAAGCTTAATTTCATAAGCATATCTTTTATTCTAGGAGCCAATACTATTTATCTGCTGGGTCTTTTTCCCAGAGCTGCCCTGTAGGCCAGCTCTAAAATATATTGAGTTGTAGCAGTAGAAGTTTTTTGGATGAGTTCTTTAACAGTAGACAGTATAGCTTGTTGGGTGGCCACCTTCCTGACTCTCAGACAAGTTCTGAGAACCTACAGCCGTTCTAGGGCTCCCATTCTGTGCCCCTCAAAGTTAAATAATTCTCTATCCCAAAGCCGCAAGACTTGTTGGGGGGTCTATGAAGAAATCTATATTACTTTCATAAACTTCTTGAGGGATTATTTTTGTGAGCTGATTAGGGGGAAAATCCTATAAAGTAGAGCTGCCCTCTTAATAAGGTTCAAAGATGCCTCCTATAATCCCAACACCCTTTGTATCTTAAGATAGAATTAATTGCCTCTGCCTCCAAACCCATCCTCAGAAAGCACTTTTAAAATTCTCCTCAAGTTCATGAAGTAGCCACAAAGTACCCTTGAAGAGTCAAGGTTCTGTCCTGCTACCAACTTTGAAGTCTTCCTTAAGGATCAGATTCTTATTCTATTCTAAAGCTCAAACAGGCTTGGAATGAGAGAAGCTTGGAAAGATTCTCTGCACTCCAAAAGGAAGCACAGCTGCTATGGAGAAAACTATACTATTTAACTGTCCCCAGTGTCTTAGGTTACATTTGGAATATGTCATGATGTTTATGAGAAACAGATTTGAGAGGGGAAAAATCTGTCAGTAGAGAACCAGCCTGGTGAACTGTCAGCAAATGTCCTGACAGATTCATAAAAGAAAGACCTGGTTAACATGTCCCATTGTGGGCTAGAGTCCCCTTAGGGCAGCTCTTCATGCTGTATGAGGAGAGGGAGCTGACAGGAGCCTGTGTTAGGAAGATCCCCATACTTCCTATATGTGTAATAAGGCAGGATGACTCCTTTTCTCCTTCAATTCAAATCAATGAACATTTTTAAAATGTCTACTATGAGCAAGGCACTGTGCTAGGTTTGGGGGATGAAGAGATAAAATAGAATAGAATGAGGACCTGTCCTTATTCTAGTGTGTGTGGATAGAAGGTGAGGGCATATAATACAGGCTCCTGGTGCCCAGAATATTCTCCCTGCTTATCACCATCTCTTAGAACCCCTAGCTCTACTCAAGGGTCAGTTCATATATCACCTCTTACTCAAGGTTACAAACATAGTGAACTAAAAGTATGGTGGTGCCCTTGACAGAAATATGGAAGTCCAGAAGAGGGATGGGTTTAGGGGTAAAGATAATAGATAAGGATTGGATTGAGGTTAGATAACATAAATTCTAATGGACCCGAATCAACTCACTTACATTACTTCTTCCAGTTAGTTGTCTTAGATTGAGGAACTAGAAAGTTAGGGTTTTTGAGGAAATGTCAAAATGTATGTTGAAGTCTAAAAGTTTATCTGTGTGTCTTTCTTCTCCTCCCCTCTCCTCTCCTTCCCTCTTTTCTCTTCTCTCCTCTTCTCTTTCTCTCTCTCTCTCTCTCTCTCTCTCTCTCTCTCTCTCTCTCTCTCTCTCTCTCTCCCCTCTCTCACTTCCAAATTACATATCCACTAAGTTGCTAAATCTTGTTTCTGCCTCCATAGCATCTCTCATATCTAATTCTTTCTCTCTACTCACATGACCACCAGACTTGCTCAGAATTTTGTCATTTCTCCCCTGGATGATTGTGATATATTTCTAATGCACCTCTCTTCCTCAAGAGTCTTCTCTACACAATTCATCCTCCCCATAGCTTCCAAACTGACTTTTCTAAAACACAGGTCTGATGATGTTAGTCTTCTATTTAATAAACTTTAGTGTATGCCTATTAATTTTAAATTCAAATATTTTCCCATCTGGCATTTGATACCTTTCAAAACCTGACTTTATTATACATTACTCCTTTTCCTTCACTCTGCAGGTCAGGCAAACTGTCCTTCTTACCATTCCTTACATGTCACACTCCATCCCCTATCTCTATTCATTTGTACTGACTGACTTCCCATACCTGGAATACACTTATCTCTTATAATTATGTAATAACTCTGATCAGTGGAGTGTGTTGTCATGTCTCAAAAAGTCTGATGATGAAGCACAACTCCCACTGCTTAGCAAAGAGGAAGTAGATTGCAGGTATAGAATGAGACACACAAAAAGTTACAAAAAATAAAAAGGAAAAGAAGTGCCAATTAAATGTTTTTCAAATACATTTAAAAGAGAAAAAGAAGGAAGTACAAAAGAGGATACAGATTGTAGTTTGTCCTTCATTCTCAAAGAGGATCAACAAATAAGCAAGGAAGTTGTTTGTACTGTCGTGTTAAATTTAATTTTCACTTCTAAAAAACAAGATGTATATAGTAGAGGTCCATGGTTTTATGAAGCCTCTTTGTATTCCTAGCATCTGCCATATAGTAGATATGTTTATTGATGGACAGATTAGCCATCCATGCTCTGGTTTTCTATTCTTTGTATGAGAAAATGTTTATGTTTATCTTCATTGATGTTTTTCAAGTTCATAGTTTTAAAAAGAAAATTTTAAAATGTGTATGTAATTGAATTTTATGCTGCTATAAGAAATTACAATTATGATGGATTCAAAAAAACCTAAGAAGACTTGCAACAATTGGTGCAGAGCGAAATGATTAGAACCAAGAAAACAAAGAAAGGCAAAAGACAATCCCTGCCCTCAAGGAACTAGCAGTCTTCAAAACTACAGGTCTTTTTTGAGAGAAGGGGATTTTTCCCCCCAATTTTCTCAAAACATGGTAGAGTCTGAGTAAGGAAGTTAAGACTAATGCTCCTGAGCAGCATTTGGAAGATATACTGCTTTGCCCATGGGAATGCTGCAAACTGAAGCAGAGAGAGGGGGTGTGGTAGAAAGGCTGGGACAAAAGCAACTACTTTGGTGATCTTTTGGACAAGACATCTGGATCCAGCATCCTCTTTGGGAATTTCTGCTTTAGGTGGTGCCTCTTATTGTTCTTCGTTATGCAATTGTGTTCGATCTCTTGGTGATCCCACAAGCCATAGCATGCCAACACTGTGCATTGGGTTTTCTTGGCAAAGATATTGGAGCAGTTTGCCATTTCCTTCTCCAGTGGATTAAGGCAAAAATAGGTGGACTGACATGCCCAGTAATTGCATAAGGTCAGCTTTGAATTCAGGTCACCCCGACTCCAGGGTCAGGGCTCTAGCCACTGAGCCATCTAGCCACCTTAGTGCCTCTGGCTATATGCCAAGAAGAAGACATAGTTCCAAACCCTATTCTTATGAGGAAAGTTAAATATCATTTAATGAACTGAAATGTGGATCTCTGGTCTAGGGCAAACTATGAGAAAGCAATACATTACAGCAAAGATCAATTTTCTCCTATGAAATATCAATTTTTATCCTTGCCTCTGGCAATGGTGAGAAATCTTTCAGCAAAAGCTCTCCAAATCCTCATTAACCCAATTAAATATAAGGCTTTATTTTCCAGTATTTCTTTGCTACTTCAAGAATATATGATTTCCAAAGGAGATGCCTATCAATTAGGGAATGACTAAACAAACTGTGGCATATGATTGTAAAGAAATATTATTGTGCTATAAGAAATGACAAGCAGGATGATTTGAGAAAAATGTGGAAAGATTTTCATGAAATGATGCATAATGAAAATATAATGAAGAGAACATTGTACACAGTAACAGTGAGATTGTACGATGAAGAACTGTGAATGACTTAGTT
This sequence comes from Pseudochirops cupreus, assembly GCA_028627135.1. Lineage (NCBI taxonomy): Eukaryota > Metazoa > Chordata > Mammalia > Diprotodontia > Pseudocheiridae > Pseudochirops > Pseudochirops cupreus. The sequence continues at coordinate 495,953,781 of CM053580.1, forward strand.
ATTCTCAGCAATACAATGATCCAAAACAATCCCAAAGGACTAATGAAGTATACTATCAGTCTGCAGAGAAACGATTGATATTGTTTGAATACAGACCGAAGCATGCTATTTTTCATCTTTTTCTTCATTTTTTCCTTTTATTTGAGTCTTCTTATAGAAAATGACTAATATGGAAATGTTTTATATGACTTCACATAAACCTGTATCTGACAGTTTACCATCTCAGGGAAAGAGGAGTAGACGGAAAAAGAGAGGGAGGGACAGAATTTAGAACTCAAAACTTTAAATAAAAAAAGGTTTTAAAAATTGGGGTGGGGGGAAGAATAGATTTTCTTTTTTTCTTTTCTTTTCAAATTTTATTTGAAACCATGCCTCTAAAGTCACCAGACTGTGCATGCTCTTTGACCCAGATATACCAAAACTAGGCCTATACCTCAAAGACATCAAAGAAAGAGGAAATGGTACCTTATATACAAATATATTTATAGCAGCTTTTTTATAGTAACAAAAAAAAAAGAAACTAAACGTTTGCCCACCAATTTCAGAAAAGGCTAAAAAAATATGCTAAACAAATTTAAAATAATGTTACTATGCTATAAAAAAACTGCTTCAGAGAAACTTTGGAAGACTTCTATGAACTGATGCAGAAAGAAGAGAGTAGAACTAGGCAAAAATTGACATGCAGCAACAACACCACTATAAAGAAAACATTTTTTTAAAACTTTAGAATTCTGGTCAATGCAGTAACCAAAGATGACACAAACTACTACTTCCTCACAGAGAGATGACAGACTCAAAATGCAGAATAAAATGCATATTTTAGGTTATGGTCATTGAGGAAACTTGCTTTGCTTTACTGCTTATGAGGGCTTTGTTTTTCTATTATTGCTGATACTCAATGGAGCATAGTTGTTCTTTAGTTGTTTTAGTCACGTCTGACTCTCTGTGACCCCTTTCTCAGATTTTCTCAGCAGAGATACTGGAGTGGTTTGCTCTTTTCTTCTCCAGCTTATTTTACAGATGAAGACACTGAGTCAAACAGGGGTAAGTGACCTGTTCAGGTGTCTAAGGCTGGATTTGAACTTTGGTCTTCCTAAATCCAGGCCTGGCACTCTATTCACTGCGCCACCTAACTGCCCTCAATGAAATGAGATAGAAAGAAAATAAATGTGTGTCAAAACAAACAAAAAGAACACGTGATTTCATGTAAGTTGTCCTACCAGCTATGCAGATTTCAGCCCCCTCTACGCATGTATATACCCTTAATGAGTGGCCCCAAAGTAACCACAGTACACCAGCATTGGGTGAAGGAATTGGAAATATGCGACCTGGAGAGAAGACTTGGGGCAAGATGGCAAGAGTTTTCAAATATTTGAAAGGTCAGCAAGACAGTAACTTCGACCCCGCATCTGGGTTCCTAAGTTCTGATTGGTCAAAATTTCCCTATTTTTCCAAGAATCAGTTAATTTTCAGCTAGTTCCATGACATGTCACTACTCCATCCCCTAGATTCCTTGTTGTGATGTCTTCCCTTATTAGCTCCTTGAGGACAGAGACTGTCTTACTTGCTTGTATTTTTATCTCCAACTCTTAGCACAGTACTTAAAACATAGTAAGTGTTTAATTAATAATTTATCTTTATATCTATCTATCCTAATTTATTTCTCATGGCCCCAGGGAGTAGAACTTGCTTCAATGTATCATCATAGGGTGGAGGTAACCCTAAGGTCATCAAGGCGATACCAGTATACCAAAGTTCTAAGCTGTCATATTACCCTATTAAATTATAAATTCCTAAGAAGCAGTCATTGGCTTTTGCCCTTCTTTGTATACCCAGCACTCAGCACAATTCTGGGCATATACAGAAACTTTGTTTTGTCAGTTGCTTTTCAGTCATGTCTGACTCTTTATGAGTACTTCTGGGGTTTTCTTGGCAGAGATACTAACGTGGTTTACCATTAACTTCTCCAGATCATTTTACAGGTAAGAAAATTGAGGCAAACACGGTTAAGTGATTTGCCCAGAGTCATATAGCTAGTAAGTGTCTGAGGTCTGATTTGAACTCATGAAGCTGAGACTTCCTGACTCGAGGCCCAGCACTCTATCCACTGGATGACCAAACTGCCTGGAGCTAGGAAGACCTGAGTCCAAATACAGCCTCAAACACTCACTGGCTGTGTGACACTGGGCAAATCATTTTACCTTTGTGTGCTTTAATCCACTGGAGAAGGAAATGGCAATCCACCCCAGTACCTTTTGCCAACAAAACTCCATAGAGCAACACAATGAAGAACTGGACGCAACTGAACAACTAAACAAGAACAGAAGTTCCCAGACAAAGACTAAATGATCACTAGTTGTAGTTCTAATAGACAAGAATCATAATTGGGGAAATGTTGGACACTGTGAACTCTCAAGTGCCTTTGAACTCCATGGAAAACCTTCAAAGACGGAATCTTCAAATTTTTTTTTAGAAGAGATTTTCATCCAGGAGTTGCTGTATGACTCACCTAACTCAGTGGCTGCCATTCTTTCCTCAGCCCAAAACACTCCACCTAGTAAGCACGATTCCCAGACAGAAGAGAAAGGCAATATCTGTAAAGGTTCTAAAAAATCCGAGAACCTAATGGAATTGGGACCATTTTCATACCTCATGCAATCTTTTTTCATTTAATTCACAGAAAACAAGGAAGCTTGTGTTCCAGGAGGATCATGATTTAATACATAGTCAATCAGCTAGGCTGGGTTTTTTACCTTTGATCAGCAAAGTATACCATCTTAAGAAGAAAATGGGTAAATCATGTTTCTCTTTTAAAGTTTTCATACCCTATGACCAGATGGGATTTATACCAGGAATTCAGGATCAATATTAGAGAAAACTATTAGCATAATTGACCATATCAATAACTAAACTAACAGAAAGCATATAATTATCTCAATAGATGTAGAAAAAGCTTTTGAGAAAATACAGCACCTATTCTTATTTTAAAAATGCTAGAAAGCATAGAAATAAATGGAGTCTTCCTTAAAATGATGAGTACTATCTATCTAAAACAGTCAGCAAGCATTACATATAAATTGGATAAACTAGAAGCTCTCCCAATCAGATCAAGAGTGAAACAAGGATGACCATTATGACCACTATTGTTTGATATTGTACCAGAAATGTTAGCTTTAGCAATAAGAGAAGAAAAAGAAATTGAAGGAATTAGAATAGGCAATGAGGAAACAAAACTGTCACTCTTTATAGATGATATGATAGCATACTTAGAGAATCCTAGAGAATTAACTGAAAAACTACTTGAAATAATTAATGACTTTAGGAAAGTTGCAGGACATAAAATAAACCCATATAAATTATCAGTATTTCTATGTATTGCCAACAAAGTTCAGAAGCAAGAGATAGAAAGATAAATTTCATTTTAAATAACTGTAGATGATACCGAATGTTTGGGAGTCTATCTGCCAAGACAAATGCGGGAACACAATTACAAAACACTTTTCACACAAATGAAGCCAGACCTAAACAATTGAGAAAATATCAGTTATCCATGTGTATGCCAAACTAATAGAGTAAAAATGATAATTCTACATAAATTAATTTACTTATTCAATGTCATACCAATCAAAAGTTATTTTATAGGGCTAGAAAATAACAACATTCATCTGAAAAAACAAAAGGGCCAGAATATCAAGGGAATTAATAGGGGGAAATGCAAAAGAAGGTGGCCTAGCCATACCAGATCTAAAATTATATCATGAAGTGGCAATCATCAAAACCATTTCATACTAGCTAAAAAATAGAGTGGTAGATCAGGGGAATAAGTTAGGTACATAAGACACAGAAGTAAATGATGTAGTAATCTACTATTTGATAAACCCAGAACCCCAGCTTCTGGAATAAGTACTCACTATTTGACAAACTCTGGTGGGAAAACTGGAAAATAGCATGGCAGGAACTAGACATTGACCAACATCACACCATTTACCAAGATAAGGTCAAAAACGGGTATATGATTTAGACAAAAAGGGTGACATCAAAAGCAAATTAGGAGAACAAGGAATAGTTTACCAGTCAGATCTATGAGACAGGAAGAATTTATCAACAAACAAGAGACAGAGAAAATTATGAAATGCAAAATGGATTATTTTGATTATATTAAATTAAAAAGGTTTTGCATAAATAAAGTCAATGCAACCAATACTATAAGGAAAGTAAAAAGCCAGGAAACAATTTTTACAGCCAATATTTCTCACAAAGGCCTCATTTCTCAAATATATAGAGAACTGAGTCAAAATTAAAAGAACACAAGTCATTTCCAAATTGATAAATGGTCAAAGGATATGAACAAGCAGTTGTCAGATGAAGAAATTAAAGCTATCTACTTCATATGAAAAAATGCTCTAAATCACCATTGATTAGAGAAATGGCAAATTAAAACATCTCTGAGGTACTACCTCATACCTATCAAAGTAGATAATATGACAGAAAAGTAAAATGATAAATGTTGGAGAAGATGTGGGAAAATTGAAACATTAATGCATTGTGGGTGGAGTCATGAACTAATCCAACCATTCTGGAGAGCATTGTGGAACTATGCCCAAAGGGCTATAAAACTGCACATGCTCTTTGATCCAGCAATACCACTACTGGGTCTGAATCCCAAAAAGATCTAATTCTTCCTTGGAATTCTTCAGACAGACACTAGACAACCCCTTCTCAGATCTGTTACTATGAACATCCATTTCATGAACACATGCCTACTGAGGCCCTTCCAGATCTCAAATTCTGTAAAATTGAGGTCTAATAAGGTTGATTTCTTAAAAGTCATTTTGGGGGATAGGATCTCATGAATGAATTGATCAGTTAGGAAGCTCCATCCAAAGAACTTTCTCCCTACTCAGACTAATATCTTCCCTGCCATTGATAATCATAGGTAGCTGCCTGGGATACTGATCCTAGAGATCATATAAGCAGTGAAGCTGGATGTGAGACCAAGTCTTTCAACTTCAAATACATCCTACTTCACAATTCTCATTATCTACTGCTACTTTCCAATACAAAACCAAAAGAGAAGTCCAGGAATGTACCTTAATATCTTCCATAATTTTGTTTATACTCAGGCACCTAGCTGAGAATATCTCACCCACCTTCTTTCCACCTATCCCAATTCTACCCCACCCTTTTAGGCAGATGTCAAGTGCCACCTCCCCAAGAAGCCTTCTAAGACCAATCAAACTCACATAGATCTTTCCTCTTCATGAATTCCAATATTTTGGATGTGTGCCACACAGTTGAGTACCTGAGCATATGTTGTGTAGTATGGTTTTCTGATTATTTAATGTATACAAATTTACCCCTTGAATGTATCTAACAGTAACAAAGACATCTGTAACGTGTGTGTATAAAACATAAAACATATAAAAACTTTCTTACAAATTCAAGTTTTTGTTTAAATTCTACCTAAACTTTCAACACATCCTAATTAAATAGATACTAAGCATCATTTTCTCCCATTCTACCATGGAAACATATGGTGTACAGAGAACTTAATATATCCACATTTTAATCAGATTGTCAGTTCAAAGAAGGAGCCATATCCTATATATCTTTGCTATCTCCTTTTTGATTGAGTTTGTAATAGATATTTGATAAATACTAAAATAGAATTCATGTTTTACAAAATGCTAGTCATGGACAATTGTCTTTAAAGAACATTAAGTCATATGACTTCTAACATACAGTGCTTATTTACAATTGTAATGTCACAGCTGTTTCTGAGGAAAAGAATTTGCAAGATGGAGAAGATCACAAGAAAGTTATTATGTCTTAGAGCTCATGATATCAAAAAGGTTTGAATGACTGAACTAGTAATGGTGACTAAGTAGACAAAACTAGATGGGCATGATCTGAGATAGTATGTGTTTATTATGTATTTTTTAAAACTATAAAGATTTCCTAAAATATAGAAGTAGAATAGGTTACTTCACAAGGAGCTATTTTCTCCTCCTTGGAAGTCTTCAAGCAAAGGCTGTGACATACTTGTCAAGTATGTTAGAGTGGGGATTCCTCTCACAGATACATTGAATTAGAGGATAGCTATGGTCCCTTCCAACTCTCAAACTCTGTCATTCTGTAAGACTGAGACAGAGAAAGAGTAATATCTATCTGTATCCATTTCTCCATCTTTATATATACAGACACCTCTTATAGATCTATCTATCCACAATATATTCATATGGATATGTATATATGTGTGTATATGTCAGTCAACAAACATTTATTAAGCACTTGTAATGCATGTAAACTGATTTCTTCTGATATCAAAATCCAGGGCACTTTCTACTGCATGGATAGATGAGCATGTATATGCATTTATATACATTTTATATGCATATATGTTTGTATATATGCATACATATGTACATGTCTATATGGGAGTGTATAATGGAAATAACACATTGGAAGGTGTGCTGGATTTGGAAATCAGAGGATCTGGGTTCACATACTGAATGGGCTGCTTACTATGTGACGTTGGAAAACTAATTTCTCTGGGACTTAATTTCCTCATATGTAATTGAGTGTTGAACTAGATGACTTCTGAGGTCCCATCCAGCTCTAAGCCTATGATTATCTGAACTTTCTTTCCATTATCCCACACCATGTCAATAAGACCCAGCAGAGTCTATGCTTCTTCATGATCCACTTGGATCTTCATGTCCCTTTTAGCTACAGCATCCCCTAGAATACATCTAGGTGTGACTCATCAGCAAGGGAAGCTCATGATGACATCTAGGGGATATTATAAAGAAGGTTCCTATTATAAAGAAGGATTAGACAAGATGCCCCCCAAGATTCCTTCAGACTCGGAGATTCTTTGTCATGATGAATTATCCTTTTGATGTGGCCCAACTGCACTTTTCTTGTTTGATGAGTAAACAAGATTTCAAAAGTCCCTCCATCAGACACAACCCCAGGTCATCATATCACTGAATCACAATTAGCATCACATTACCTTAAACTATTTTTTTCCAGAAGTGGGAATAGATTCTGTGTTGCTATAGGAACAGTTGCTTATCCAGGGCCTTCTAGTTACAACTAGGCTTTGCCAAGATGACTCTTGAACAATAGGGATATGGATGATGGTGATATGTTGAAACAAAGCTAATTTTACCTGCTGTGGATATTGAATAAAGGCCTTCATCTCATTGTTACTGAGTTGTAGTTGTGAACAAGATTAACGCAATCTTCTAAAAATTTAAATTGTAAGAGGAGACTGAAAATACAATATTGTTCTGGAATATGAGCCATTCCATCACACATAGGCCACATACCTAAAATATGTGTATGTATATATTGTATGGGCATGTTTTGTTTTGACCAGATCTATGATTATATCTGTACAAGAAGCTCCAGTTGAGAAACTTCTACCAGTATAGAGCTAAAATTTCACTGCCAAGTATAGTCTTGGAGAATTGTCCACAACACTGAGAAAATACGTGACTTCCCCAGGGCCTCCTAGTCAGTATGTGCCCAAGGTTATGCTTGAACTCAATTCTTCTTGACTTTGAGAGTAGCTGATTATACAGTAAATACATCAAAAAAATTTTATTAAACGCCTACTATATTCTAGGCACTGTGCTAAGTGCTGGGGATACAAAAAGAGTCAATAGACAGTCCCTGCCCTCAAGGAGCTTGTAATCTAACACAGAATCCAAGATGCAAAAAAATAAATATATAAAAAGCAAGCTATAGACAGAATAAATAGGAAATGATTAAAAGAGGAAGAACACTGGAATTAAGGAGAGTTGGAGAAGGCTTCCTGTGGAAGGTGGGATTTTAGTTGGAATTTAAAGGAAGCCAAGGACATTAGTAGTCAGAGAGGAGGAGGCTCTGTCTGAATCAACTATAGATTTTACATACATTCTTGGATCGAGAGAGCTTTTACATCGGAGCCCTGAATATATGACCACTCAGAATCTCGGCCAGGGAATCAAAAGATCCTTCTCATAAGTGATCCCCCAAAGCAAAATACCAACTCAAAGTATATATACACTGCTCAGTGCCAGAAGGCAACCCTCTTGACTCAGTGCCTAACAAGAAATTAGCAAAAGATGTGAAAACCTTCCTACAAGCAAGCCTCTCCTAAGTAAGCTTCCCTTAATGGGCTTCACCTGAGGCCTATTAATGGGCAAGGGAGATCTTAAATTAACATTACAGTGGGTACTGCTGAGATGGGATGCTGATGAAGGATAGGGATCATGCATTCCACACTTTTGTACAACTCTGATTGTTAGGATTTGTTTTCCTCATGCCAAACCTACATCTGGCCCTCTACGGCTTCAACCTATCACTCCTAGTTTTGGCCACTGAGGCTGACAAAAAATATGCCTGCTCATTCTTATACATAAAAATCCTTCAAAAACTGGGGAGAGATATTAATCTTACCCCCACTTTCCCAGGTCCTCTCCTGTTTAGTCTAAATCTATCCAAGTCCTAAACCAATCCTTCCATGCCCTAGCTTTGTTGGAATCTTGCTTACCCTCCTCTGGATCCACTCTAACTAGTCAATGATTCTCTCAAAATATGAGCCTTAGAAAAGAATGTAATGTATCTGGTGCTGTGCCTCTGTTAATACAGCTTACAAATGCGTTAGGATTTGTTGGTTGATATATCACACTCAGCTCATATTGAACTCACTGTCCATGAAAACAACCAGGTTTGTTTCACTTCAACTATTGTTCACCCAAGATTGTCCTCATCCACATCCAACCAAAATTTCCTCATTCATAAGAGAAAACTCACTAGATCTGCAATCAGAAAATCTGATTGATAGATTTTTATGAGATCTGGAGGATTGATTCTGAAATCAGAGAAAGCCACATTCCTCTGAGCCTCAGTTTCCTCATATTTAAAATGGAAATAATACCACCTTCACAACTACCACATAAGAATATTGTGAGGAAAGCACTTTGTAAACAGTAAAATGATTAACTATTTTTTTAATGTTCCTAGCTAGCACCGTGACCATCATATTGACACAATAAAATGAGAGTACACTTTTCTAATATGGCCTTGAGAGGATACTTAAATGTGTTTACTACATGTCAGATGAAGCCATCCAGAAGAAATTTCTCAGAAAAAAATTCCACTTTGCTAAAGATGGGAGTAAAGAGAAAGGGAGATGGACATTTGGGAGATGGCATGGTAGCCTAGAAATGTTCCCTGCATTAGTCTGGAAAGTGTAATGTTATATTTTAGCCAACTGTCATTCAAATGTTGGAGTCATCTGAGACAGAAGTCATAGGAAAGATGACTTCCAATACCAATTAGACCAGATGAATAAATGCAGGTTTAAAAAAAAGTGCTCAAGAGGCTTAGAAAAAACCAAGTTACTTAAATTATCCTCAGTACATATGTAAAGATCTGCCAAGTGCTAAAGTTTTTGAGCTGAGCAACATAACATGCATTCCAATTTGGCCCAATTTCTTTGAGAAACACATAAGTACACATGCTTCTAGGGTATTAGGAGCAATGTGCTCCATGCACATTGAAAAGTTTCAGATCCTCATGGCCCTGAGAAACACAGGAGAGGGAAATGAAATAATGCAGAACTGCTCCTGTGTGAGAGTCCCATTGGAGAAACTTAGTCATGAAAGGCAATTATATCCTTTGCCTCATCACCAGTTACAGGAAATCATTTGGGCCATTTTCAAGGGCAATCAATAGAAATGACCTTGAAGTCAGAGAGAGGATTCTTCTATTAGGAAGATGAAAGTGGTCATCCAATAAGCAGGAAATGCAATTTCAATGCGGGTAGTACTATGGGAAGCATGGTTGATCCTTCCCACAAAAATCAGTAGTGTTTATCAGTTGTATTTCTTGGAAATACACATGTGCTTGGAGGACAGTTCTGATAGCATTTCAGGCAGCCAACTCAGGAGCCATTAACACTGGTGAAGGTAGATAGCATTGATTGCATCTACATCAGGAGACAATGAGCATTTCATGTTTAATTGTGGGGGGAGCTGGTGCTTTGTTAATTGTTATGAACATTTTTGTGATTAATGAGGGGCCTTGAAAATCCAGTACTGGCCTGAGATGCGGGAAACTCAAGATTCAATCTTAGTTTCTCCAATGATTTCATATGTGGCCATGGGTCAATTTAATCTTGGTCATGTTCACTATAAAAGCAAAAGAGAGGCTGATGGGAAATGTTTTTCAGGCTTACTCAAATTTAGTCACAATCCAGAAAAAAAGATGGACTCATTGTAACTGACCATGACATGTGAGCTATGGCTTAATAGACTAATTATGCTTTTAACTTTATCTTAACTAATTTGGTCCTTCATTAATGTAAACCTCATATTTCTTGAATAGAATTATATCCATTTCTGATGTGATAGCTAAAGCTCCTCTCCCTTGGAAATGGTTAAAATTAGGGTCAGGAGAATTCAGTTCAGCTTTGGACTTGTCAAACTCCACTGAGCAATTAACTTTTCATTGTTGGTACCCTTTGGTTAATCCTTTTACTTCCTAAGACAAGAGCAGGAAATTAAACTCATTCATTTCCTTTGGGGGCTTTATACAGAGCTTTGCTATTTGAGGGGGTGCAAACAATAAAATGGAAACATTTACATTTAAGATGAATGAAATCTCCCCTGAAAGGAATCCAAGAACTCTCTGAAACAGGGACAATTCTGACATCTGCTGGGGCTCTCTCTTGGCATATGGAGTGCTGAGGAAACATCCCAGTACTTCAAAGCCTCTATTATTATCACTGCTTTCCAAAAGCATGGGAAGAAAGCTGACAGAGGCAACTTTCAAGACAGTTCACTGCTCCCCCTCGCTGGCAAGGTCCTAGTTGTAATTGGTATTATAATAGGTAATATGGTACAATCAGCAGAGCACATTCAAAGCTGAAAGGGTCTTTAAAGGTCAACTCATTTAGCCCCATTGATTTTCAGAGGACCTCAGTTTCTTCATTTGGAAAATGAGGGGGTTTGACTTAGTAAACTCTTGTATTACAGGTCTAATAGTCTGTGAGTTGACTTGAGAGTACAACTAAGGAGAAGGAAACTGAGATTAGTCTTTGTTTCTGATCACACATAAAACTCTTCCCACTCAACAGACAAATGAGTTCCATCCAAAGTCCCCAGAGACAGTCAATTCAAGGAGATGTGTTATGCTGATTACTATGTCCAGGAAAAGCAAAAAGCAAGAAAACATTAAAAAGATCAAGAAAGGTCTCATTGAGTCAGCACAGTACAATAGACAAATAATCCCCCTGGAAAAGAACAAGTCGCCTCTACTGGACTGACTTTATATATAGCTCAAAATCTTTATTATCAAAATCAGCCGAAAGTCATCACTGATTTCAGAAACATAGATTAGCAAAACCCTCAACTTGGTGCTAATGTAAGCCTATGACTACAGACAATGAGAAAAAATAACAAGAATGGGTTCATACACTTAGAGCTAAGAGGGGTTTTTAGAGAATGCCTAACCTGACTTCGCTATTGCACACATTTCATCAAGTTCAATTCTATAGGCCTTGGCTAGTAGATGGAAACACAAGGACAGAAATGAATAAAAGCCATCATTGCCCTCGAGAAACTCGAATTCCTCAGTAAACTGACAACAGAGAAGGTAACACATGCTTTCCTCAAAGTCACATAAGAAGCAAGTAGCCAAAAAAAGATTCAAACCAATATACTCTGACCCCAAATCCAATGCTCTATCCACAAGATCATGCTGTATTCATTAAAAAAAAAGTCTTTCTACTATAAAAGCTTTATTCTCTCTTCATGCCAGGAATTATGTCCTCCAAGGACAATGGGGACAAAGATTATTCATCAATAGTACAAGCCTTTCTGTTTTTTCAGGAGAGGAAACTGAGGTCCCAAGAGGGAAAATGACTTGCCCAGAATAACTAACTATATGAACATATAAGCCTTCAAAACCTCCCAGTTGGTTACATTCAGGGAGCCAGGGAAGTGTGTCCTGCAGAGTATGTAAGATGTAGGAAAATAAAGTGATTGGAGAGGGTATTGTACATATAAAGCACAGCTGCTTAAAACTATCATGTCAGCTTGATTTGTCCTAAACAGTGGGAAAGAATCCATAGGAGAAGCAGCTGAATTCCTGAAGAAAAACAATGGCATTATAGGAAAGAACCGATTTCCACTGATGCTTCTTGGCAAGAAATCACTTTATATCCAACTCTCATTTTTCTTATAGTCTTTTCTCCAGCTGCCAATATACAGATGTGACATTGAATGCTTTATTCTCAGCAAATGAGCTCTACATTCCCTCTCCTTTAGTCCCAGAGCTTTTACATTTGTCCTGACTACTACCCTATCACAGTAATAACAAAGGGTGATGGTCAGGGGTGCAACAAGGCCAGGGATTACCAGGAGCCAGAAAACAGACAGAACTCCATCCCCTCATAAGGTGGGGCAGGAAGTTAGGGGAAGACAGAGAAACAGATGATGAAGCACTCTGACATTGGGCAACAGGTAGAAGTCTAGAAAACAAGAAGTCAACACCAAGGAAGTCCCAGGAGTATTTAAGAGAAATAAAGTTGCAAGGGCAGATGCTGAAGAGCATGATTCCAGTCTCCTCCCTCACCCCCAATTCTCACTACTGTAGTATATAAAATTTAACAAAAAGGTAAATTGAGGCAATCCTCTGAACAAGATAAGCGTATTAAAAGAGCACTGAACCTAGTAATAAGGGATGGGTCAAATGGCACTCTTTCACCAAAAGACCCCAAATTCAAGATGCAACTCATTTTTATAAGCACAGAACAAAGAACAATACATAAATCATATAATTGGCCAGCATCACAGGGGTGACAGATCATGATTGGTTATTATATTAAAGAAGGTGGGCATAGCATACACATAGGATGGAGACCACCTCTCTATCTCTAAGGAATGCTTTGGTGAATTTTACAGGTCTCACTGATAGCGACCCAGGAATAGAGATGAACTGGCAGCTAGGAGATTAGATAAGACCACTGGACAAGGTCAGTTAGTCCAGCTTCTCAAGAATAAACTTGTTTCATACAGGGTTGCCACAAACCTTCAGTTTAAGGGAAAAAATGCTTTATCTGCAAAGAGCAATAGAGGTAAACAGAATAAAATGAGGAGTTCCTGTACTGCCTTATGGATCTTTAAATGACATCCCCTTGCCTCTTGACTGAGGACATGATTTGTATAGACTCTAGGGTATGACTGACCTAAATTTATATGTAGGTAGACTTAGGGGATGCAGGATAGAAAATGTAAAAGAATGCAAGAACCCAAGTAAATCATTGTATCTATATGGATTGTTGTTGTCCTTCATTCTCAAAGGGGACCAACATGACATCACTATGTTACAGTCAGGTTACAGTGTGTCCAACTGTGGCTGATCAGACCAATATGAGCTCAGAATGATGTAGGTCAGGCACAAATAGTCCATGTGAACATTTGGGGTGTATTCTCTAAATTTGCACATTTCACATGTCTTTGGAGCTACTTCAGTTCTGCTTTGCTCATAGAGCTCAGCACCTTCTCTGATGAGATCATGCCATCCTCGGTGGTGCTGTGCCAGTGTCTCCCCATGTCATGCAATCAGTTCCAAAGTTCTTAGAGAAAGAGACCTTCAGAGCGTCCTTGTATTGCTTCTTCTGGCCACCATGTGAGCACTTGTCTTGTGTGAATTCTCCATTAAGTAATCTTTTAGGAAAGTGTACATTTGTCATTCAAATAACATGACCAGCCCATCAGAGTTGCCCTCTCTGCAATAGAGTTTGAATGCTTGGCAGTTTAGTTCAAGAAAAGACTTCAGTGTCTGGTACCTTACCCTGCCAGGTGATCTTCAGACTCTTCCTAAGACAATTCAAATGGAAGTGATTCAGTTTCCTGGCATGGAATTGGGATACTCTCCCAGTTTCATAGGCATACAACAATAATGTGAACACAATAGCTCTGTAGACCTTCAGTTTGGTAGTCAGTCTAATAATTCTTCTCTGTCACACTTTCCTTTGGTGACTCCCAAACACTGAACTAACTGGCAAAGTGTGCATCAATCTCATTATCAATGTGTATGTCCCTGGAAAATATCCTTAGGTATATTTCTTTGTATCTCAAAATGCTTTGGTTGGAAAATGTGAGCTTATCTTCATTCAATAAAAGTTATTTTTTCCTATTATGTTGTCATTCTCCCATGACTCAAACACAAGCTCTCCATGGGCACAGGGAAGCAACCCATGATCTACAGCTTCCATTCTTCTGAGATGTATTAATCTGATGAGACCAGAGTTGGGGCAAGAGGGTGGAGGCCCACAACAAGGTTGAAACTGGCTGTAAGAATATTGCCAATGATAGCTAAGCAGGCAGGTGATTCATGATTATTAAAATCAAAGAGGTCATTGCCCTGCTATGGAATCTGGATCATCGTAGGATGTGGGGGAAGGGGAGAAAGGAGGACAATTTAATGACAGAATAAAAAGAAGTAAGCCATACTTAAAAAAAAATCAGAGAGCTTTCTCTTGTAGAAAGTGGGGCAGAAGGAGGCATAACCAGGCTCCTCAAATATGAGGATACTCCTAGAGCAGAGAACTGTCTACCTTATACCCTCTTCCAATTTTTCTAATTCTCTCACTCCCCCTTCACTTTTTTCTTTCTTATGGTGGAATAAGAAAATGGAGAGGAAAAACTACAAAGGGTGTTTCTCTATGGGGAAAATAAATACTGATTTTTTTCATAAATGTCTATTGTGTGTGTTTGTGTGTCTGTGACTGTATATGTGTGTTGCCCCGCTGCCATCAGTGTGCATGGGGCCAGTTAAATAGAAGAAAATAAGTGAAACCAGTATTATGACATCACTTTTTAAAATCTGCAGCCTTTTATTTTAGTAGCATGTCAACTAGTGATCATCAGCCTCCACAGGGCTTAAACCTCCATCATTGATTTAACTCCCCTAAAAAAGTCATTAAATATCATAGATATGTTAATTCCTGAAAACTATTAATGATTTCATCAGAATAGAAAACTCTCTTTGTGGGAGTTCTCTTTGTCCGATTATACTGCAATGTAAGATTTCGTAGTGAAACCCTAGGGAGCTGCCTAGGAGCTAGGGATCTCTCTAAGGAGTTGGTTAGATGACATACCCAGGGTCGCACAGATACTTAAATATCAGAAGTGACTTTGGAATCTAAGCCTTCTTGACTACAGGTTGAATTTTCTATACACTATACCATTTTGTGTTTGTGCATGTGTTTATACACATCTAATGTGATTGTGTTTGCATTATATATTCATGTATGTGTGTATATATTTATGTATGTATGTATATATGTGATATGTATGTATGTATATATGTGTATGTCATAGGGGTTAGAATATAGACTTGGAGTCAGCAAGTCTTAGATTTTAATTCAGTTAGAGACTCTTACTGACTGTGTGACACTAGATGAGTCAGCATTTCTATGCCTCAATTTCCTAAATGAGTCCTGTACTAGACAGCCTATAAAGTCCCTTCTAGCTCCAAATTTTTGATACCATCACACACACACACACACACACACACACACACACATTTTGTTCTTCAGTCATTTTTTTTCAGTAGAGTATGACTCTTCCAGGTTTCAATGGAAAAATACTGGAATAGTTTTCCATTTCCTTCTCCAGTTCATTTTACAGATGAGGAAACTGAGGCAAAAGGGATTAAGTGACTTGCCCAGGGTCACATAGTTAGTAGGAGTCTGAAGCCAGATTGAAACTCAGGAAGATAAGACTTCCAGACTGTAGGGCCAACACTCTAACCACTGCACTACTTAGCTGCCCCTCAAAATATATTATAAAAATTAATTTTGAGAATTTGAGAGAAAATCTTGCCATATCCTTTGAACTCCTTAGAGGCAATTGGAGCTGGGAATCACTGATGTAGACCAGGATGAATCAACCAGTTGTTTTGTTGCATGTATTAACTTTCTCCAGGACCAGCCAGAGATGAGTGATACCCCCATCACTCATCTCCCACTGGTACTGAAGTCAATAAATCACACTGGTCAGTTCACAGACTTCACTGTAGTCTTCTTGTTCTTTGAGGTGGCCCCAGGGAGACTCTCCCTAGTAGAGGGGTTAAGGCTGACATAAGCTATGTAGTCACCCACTCTCCCACTCTCTATATCCTCTTTGCCCAAAGATCTTTTTTCCTATACTGTGCACATGCCAACTGGCACTGAGCAAGCAAGATGCCAGTAGCTCTCCATGCCAAGAAAGAACAGGCCATTTGGGAGGGCTGGGTTAATACAAGTCACATTCAAAAACACCACCCTCCTCTCTCCCGCTTCGATGCAAAATCTACTTCCACCCTTTCCCTTTGTTCTCAGTTGCTGTTTGCAGAGTAGAGCACTTGGGATCAAACGTGTATCAACAAGGACTGTATGTTTGTGGTGGCCAGCCCTGAATGGACCTCATTCTTAAAGAAAGCCTGTCATTATACCCAAGGAGGGAAGAGGAGGAAAAAAGGCCTGGTAGGTTAGGAAGAATAATTCATTGAGAAAGATGTGCTGACAGTTTTGAATGAATGGCTTTCTTCCTCCAGGCCTCTGACTGGAGTTGGCCCCCATGCACACAGAGTTTAGTCACTCACCAGAATCCCAGAGCAGCAGTCACATCCAAAGACATCCTGGAAATGATTAGAAAAGAAACCTCTTATTTTAAAAAGCAGCCTTTCAACTGGTTGTATGGTGTACATATGGATTTTTTTAATAGGTCTCAGAGTGGAAAACACAAGGTCTTCGGGCTCCAGGTTTTAATAATGCAATAGGAATATGCCATGTCATGACAATAGTCCCCTGTTTCTGAAATGCCTTGATCAGATGATGCAAATTAAAGGATATCCAAGGATAGGCTAAAAGGTGGTCTGAGGGGAAAGTGGAGGTCAAAATGAACAAGGGTTTGCCATTCTCACCCTGAGAATATCACAGAATCTCAGAATGGGAAGGAACTTCAGACACCATGTTGCCTATTCCAATAGCCAAGGAAGAGAAGGTGTATAGTCTGAAATGGGGGGAAGGAGTAGTTCACTCACAATGTGAGCCAACCCTTGATTATAGTAATAACTCAGTTCATGTACAGCATTAAGGTTTACAAAGTGTTTTATATACATTATTTCATTCAATCCTCATAGAAGCCCCTATAAACATCAAATGGGTGCAATTGTTATCCCCACTTTACAGACAAGGAAACTGAGGGTGAGGGAAGTTAAGTGACTTGATCTCTCTCTGCCTCAGTTCTCATCTGTAAAATGGGAATAACAATAGTACCTACCTCACAGGATGATTGTGAGAATAAAATGAGCAATGTATAAAGTGCTTTGCAAATCTAAAAGCTATTATTATGTGGCTGCTCATTAATTTCTACACTAATGGAAGGAAATAGAGGCATAAACAAAAGCCATTAGCATTTGTCCTTGGAATATATTGAGAGACACATAGTCAGAAACATACCTATACAACACAAACACATGCACACACACACATTTTCTCTAAGTACAGTCTTACTGTTAGGAACTTCGGACCCATCTAGGCACAAAGCAAATTAATCAATTGTGGATAATAGAGTGTTGAGTGTGATCAAATCAGTGCTACCATTGTTGGAAAGGAGGTGTCCGTCAACTGCCTGACAACTCCAGTCACCATCTCTGTAACATTCCTCAGTCAACCCTCCTCACTGACTCTGTGAGGGCTGAGCCTGCTTTGCTTTTGGCATTTCTATCCCCAGCACTTAAAATAGTGCCTGGCACATGCCTTAAATACTTTTTTCTTCACTCATCCATTCATTCCTCTTCATCTTCCATTGGCCAGTATGAATGCAGCAGATACTACTATATACTACTTTACTATCCTATGAATCAATAAGACACAAATGAAACTTCTCACATTCCCACTCTTAAATTGTGTTGGAAAGAGGACCAAGAAAGGGAGTGCAAATATTGAGACAGAACATATATTGGTCTTACTCAGTTGTTGGGCTTTTACTTTGGTAAGGGAAGGGGGGTTTATGATACAATTTCTCACTAACAATATAGTAAAATTTTACACAGTAAAATTCTGTTTTTGCAGAATATTACAAGGAATCCAAGGGACAAATTATAGTAAGTATAAAATTGTTATAATAATAATGACAATGACAAATTATAATAACTGATATTTAAATACAGGTTTACAATTTAGAAAGAGTTATGAAAACCTGAGTGCAAATCCAGCCTCAGACTAGCAATGTGACCTTGGGCAAGTCATTTAACCTTTGGGGAATGGTTGAACAAGTTGTGGTATATGAATGTAATGGAATACTAATATGCTATAAGAAAGTATGAGCTCAATGATTTTAGAAAAAACATGGAAAGACTTGCATGAAATAATGAAGAGCAAAATAAGCAGAATCAAGAGAACATTACATAGATTATTTTGTATAGCTTATGGAGATTATCTTATCTGAATGTTAACAACCACCCCAAGAAGTAAATACTACATTTAATAATAGCTCCATCATACAGATGAAAACTATTGAGACTCCAAGAGATTAAATCCATTTCCCAAGGTCAAATAGCTATCAAGTATTAAGGGTGGAGTTTACACCCAGATCTTCCAGGTCCCAAATCCAACATTCTATTTTAATGTGACTGATACTCAGATCCCAGCAGTCATTCTCAAGTACCTTGGTATTTATCTCCAGGTGAAAAGATAAAATATAAAATACTCTGCTTTTTAAAGCCCTTTATAACCTTGTCCTCTTGTGCATTTCTAGTCATTTTACACCTTCCTCTTTCTACATACTCAACAATCCAATGACCTTAGACACTTTGCTATTCCTTACAACCACCCTCCTACTTCCTACTGATGTGGATCCCTCTCCTTTTCCCTCTCCCTCTTCCTCTTCTTTTCCTTCCCTCCCTGTTTCCACATCCTGGCTCCCCTGGTATCACTGATAGTTCAGCTAAAAGTCTCAACCTTCTTCAAGAAACCTTTCATGTTGGGGTGGCTAGGTAGCATAGTGAATAGAGCACTAGCTCTGGAGTCAAGAGAACCTTAGTTCAAATCTGGCCTTAGACATTTAACACTTACTAGCTGTGTGACTTTGGGCAAGTCACTTAACCCTAATTGCCCTGCCTTCCCCCCTCTAAAAATAGCAACAAAAAAAACCCTTTTGGGGTCTATCTTAATATTAGTATACTCTTCCCTCTGAGATTAACTCCAGTTGATCTTGTATGTATCTTGTTTAATTGTTTTTGTGTTTTCTCTCTCCCACTAGACTATAAGCTCCTTGAGGGCAGGGACTGTATTTTGCCTTTCTTTGTATCCAAAACACTTAGCACAGTGTCTGGGACATTGTAATTCCTGAATTAATGCATTTTGATTTGACTTAATAACCTTAAATTAACAGATTTGATGAGTTTGCCCAAGGATTCAATATGCATATAGAACTAGGTCACTAAGTTCTTATGCCCTATATTAGTTCTACAGAATCCTCAGTTCAGTTATACTATCCTTAGTTTTCTCAGGATCTGCACAGGGGGAAATACCATTTTCAAATTCCGACATATGGCTAATAAATAAGACAGACAGAAGCTATTAATTGCAAGAAGACAAATTTGACCTCATATTGGGATGTGAACCATCACTAAAACATAACTCTGTAAGGCCATATATACTCTTCTCAGAAGAGATTAAATGGGTAAATGTGAGAGTAGAATTATATTGTATATTAAGAAGATACATTTTTGTGAGGAAATCAGGGAACCATAATATAAAAGAATTATGGAGATTATTTGGTAAAAGAAGGATGGAAGAAGAAACTGAAGAAGGATTCTCATTTTTGTATACCAATAAGAATGCATTCAATGTGGAAAAAATAAGAAATTTTTTAAAGTTTAGCAAGCAGCTCACATATCTGAAACAATATTAACAGGGAACTTCAATTATCTAGACATCTGGTGGAGCTTTTTCTCTTCCAAAAGCAGAAAAGCTAATAACTCTTTGACTTTCTTTAATGATAATTTAATCTTTTATCAGCTTATTCTCACAACCAAGAAGGAAATAGTTTCAAGGATAGGAATAATTAGAATGATGGGGAAATGGGAACACACCATCATAGAGAAGAGTAAAGCCAAACATCTAGATCGAGTAACAAGATGGCAGACTAGGTATTTTCCCCAATCTCTACTACCTCTCAAATGTCTCCAAAACAAAAATTATGCATCAAAAATAAAGCAATTTCAACTGTTTCCATGGTCTGGGACACCCAGAACCTAAAACAAGGTTAAAGAATAGGAACTGACACTCACTGTCCATGAGCTCACCCAGCACTCACCCCATCTCCCATGCTACTGGCAGTTAACCTGCACCAATGGACATAAGGATAAAACACAGGTTATGTCAAAAATTCATCCCTTCATCTTGGTCTTCCCTCCTTTTCAGTGCTATAGAAGCCCAAGTTCAAAGGTATGGAAGTTTCCTCAGGACTTTATGACCAGCTTAGCCATGGCCCCTCAGGAGTAAAAGTGTGCCAGGTCCTAAAACCTTGAGTTACCAATGCTGCAAATTTCAAAACTACCAGTAGTTCTGAATTGCTGATGACAGAAAAACAGGGTCTGAACTACTAGTGCCAAGCCAGAGAACTAAGAAACAGAGGGAGTGGGACAAGTCACCAGAACAGGATGTTGGCCATGTGGGGACTCTCCTCTCACTCTACTTTGCATCTTCTGCCCTACCTGATTTCAATTCCACAGAGCAAGATGTCACTATACCAAGATATTGCCTAAAGTCCCCCACTCCTGCTTTCCCTACTCCTTTTATATATTATCTCCACCTTTAAGTTGTAAGTTCCTTGAAGGCAGAGATTGTCTTTCTTTTTATTAATTGTATCCCCAGAGCTTAGCAAATGTCTATTGAATTGAATTAGCTATCCAAATAATGCAAGATTAGTCCACACCCATTAGAAAAAGGAAGAAGAAACGGAATGATGCATTCTGAAAACCACTGGAGCTCAGAATATAGTCCTGGTAACTTATCCTGCAAATCTGAGCTTAATCATGCAAGAAAAAAGGTGGACATTTAATAATAAAGGAGAGTTTGAAATATTTTTAGAAAGAAAACAAGAATTAAAGAGATCATTTGCTTCTTGAACACACCAAACAACAGAAATGCAGGAGTGAATAAATGCAGATGGCAACAACAACAGAGAGACAACAGAAAAACCAGTAAGAGATTTCTTTCTAAATGTACAGAAGTAGAATGAGGTGAATGTGGAAATCTAGTAGAAGTAACAATGAAGAGGTAAACAGAGGGCATTAGAAAACAAACCCAATGACATCCTGCCTACAGATGAATGTTTCTTTTGTGGTACTACATTACAACAGGAGAGTGTACATGAAAAAGGGGAGGAGAGCAGGTGGATATAGAGGAGTAGATGATGCATGACAGTCAAATGAAAGGCTAGTAAAAAAGGAAATCTAAACTCTGTGCTCTTAGAAAGAGAAGAGGCTACAGGGGAGGGAGTTTGGAGAAGAAGGGAAAGATAGAAAGGGAGTGGGAATGAGGCAGGCCTTACTTTAATGAAGAGAGGAGTTTCTACTGATGAATACACATATGAGTAAAGAGAGAAGAGTACCTACTGCAGGAGGCCTGGGGGATGTGGTACCTGAAAAGTCTACTTATCCTGGGAGAGGGAGAACTAGAGGCAACTAGCAGCTGGAAGAGTGGGAAAACTTACAAAAAAAAAAGATTTCTAGGAAATTTTAGAAAATAAAAGGCTACAAGAAAGGGTATAGATGGGGGTGGGGGAGGAAGTATCGTACCAGGGGCCAGTGTATCCTCTGATACCTGGCATAATTAGCATTGTTTAACCTGGAAAGACTTATATGAACTGATCCTGAATGAAAGGAGTAAAACCAGGAGATCATTGTATACAGGTACAGACACATTGTATCAGTGATGACTTTGATAGACTTGGCTCCTCTCCGCAATACAAGGTTCCAAAAAAACTCCAAAAGACTCATGTTGGAAAAAGCTATCCATATCCAGAGAAAGAATTACAGAGTCTGAATGCAAATTAAAACAAACTATTTTCTCTCTCTTTTCTTTTTTGTTTCCTTTCTTCTTTCTTGTGGTTCATTCCATTGGTTATAATTCTTCTTTACAACATGACTAAAGTGAAAATATGTTTAATGCAAAAGTATATGTAGAACCTATATCAGATTACATGCCATCTTGGGGGGGGGGAAGAGGAAGGGGCAGAAAATTTGCAACTCAAAAGCTTGTGGAACTGAATGTTGTAAACTAAACATTTATTTATTTATTTATTTATTTAATTATTTAAAAATGATTAGCATTGTCCTGGGAATGAGGCATAATGAAAAAGAGGAATTCATGAGGTAGTAAGCCCTATAAGACAGTGGCAGAAAGTAACTATAGAGGAGATATTAGAATGGACATATTTGAAGTTTTAATGGCATAAAGAATACAGAGAAAGGGGAAAGACCAGATGATTATAGGGGTCATGAATCAGAGAATGCATGTTTAGAGTAAACAAAAAGAGAAGATGAATGATCAAGAGAGTAACAGAGTTCTTTTTGGAAGGGGGCACCAAAAAAAGAAATTTAAAAAAATAATAAGTAGGACTAATTAAAGAGGAGGAGAGAAAAGGAAACTCTATCCAAATAACTACAAGGAAAAAAGAGGAAGAAGAAATATATAACCAAATAAAAGCAAGGGAGAGGAACTAATAAACAAGACCCTAAAGTAAAAGGGTAATAAATTAGAAAAGAGGATCAGGGGTGAGAAAAGAGAGTCATGGAAACAGTGCCATCTTAAAACAAAAAAATTAAAATGGCTAAAGGAACATACAAGAGTCAAAGTGAATCATAACCAAAAAAAAAAAAACAAAATAGAGCTAGATGGAGGAAAATATTAACCTAATTTATAACTTTAAATGTGAATAGATTAAATAACTCAATGAAAAGAAAAAAATTACAGATCAAATAAGCAAAGAAAAGCATACAATCTGTTGCTTGTAAGACATATGTTTTAGAAACAAAAATATACAAAATTAAACTGAAGGCTTGGGGAAAAAATATCACTGTGTATCAAGTGAATCAAAAAAAGCAGGAGTTGCCATCATGCTATCTGAAAAAGTTGTGTGACCGTGTGCAAGTCATTTAACTTCTGTTTGCCTTAAACCACTGGAAGAGGAAATGGCAAGCTACTCCAGTAGCTTTGCCAAGAAAATACCATTGACAGCATGATCCACAGAGTCATGAAGACTGAATAGCATGAAGGCTCTTCCACTTCATTTTGGGGTGGGAGAGGGGGAAGAGAAGGAAGGATGGAGGCACAGGAGATGCAGTTAGGTAGTATGATGAATAGATTAGTGGGCCTAGACTCAGCAAGACTCTTCCTGAATACAAATCTAGCCTCAGACACTTACCAGCTGTATGACCCTGGGAAAGTCACCTAGCCCTGTTTGCCACAGTTCTTTTTTAAAAAAAAATGAGGTAGAGAAGGAAATGGTAAACCATTGCAATATCTTGCCAAGAAAACCCCAAATGGGGTCACAACTGAACAACAACAACAAATCAGACAAAGTAAAAGCAAACGTTTAAAAATAAAAATGGATAAAAAAAACTATATTATCATAAAAGGAACCATGCACAATAAATCAATATCAATATTAACATATATACTTCAAATGACTTACCATCCGAATTCATAAAGGGAATATTATCTGAACTTCAGGAAAACATAGTAACACAATAGTGACAGGATACTTGAATATCATTCTATCAGTTTTAGATAAGTCTAACATAAAGATAAACAAAGGGGAAGATATGAAACTGAGAAAAGGAAAATCACTGTAGTCTAATATATACCCCAAGTTTTCAGAGAACATATTTCAAATGATTTTTCAAAAAAGGATTGTTAGGGTCCCATGGACAAAAATTACACAGGGAAAGTCAGCCAAGGAGAGATAGGAAGTTCTCATGAATAAAACTCTCAGGACATAAAGAGAAACAGTTCTGATGAGGAGAAAAAGTAAGCCACTGATGTGGCTACACAGGGAGCTCATCAAGCAACCAAGAAGGTATAAATTACATATAGAAGTATATTATTTGCTTCAAGAACAGGTCCCAATGATCTTGACAGAAGTAAAGAGCACTTAATTACACTAAAAGAGAATAAAATGAAATCCACAAACTTAATGTCGATGACTTTGACTTTTGCTTTGCAAACTTTAAAGAAAGGACAGGTAACAGGACGATACAAAAGCATGGGACAGTCTCATAAGAAGAGTGTCAGGATTTCCAAAGCTCCAAATAAACTGAGAATGGCAACAACAGCTGTGTACATAAAAGTGAGGTTTCTCAAAGCTTTGTTAAAGTTCAAAGTAAGAACAGAACCAATGGATGAGATAATAATTGACCATAGAGGTAAGGCGAAGATAATCATTAGAAGATAATCTCCTTAATATCAGGGACTGTCTTGCTTTTTTATTTGTATTCCCAGGATTTTACACCCTAATAGGTACTTAATTCATGTTTTATTCATTCATTCATTCATTTTTATCCATTTTTATTTTGTTTCTTTTTCTCTGTCCTAAACTTGGACAAGTCTTAGTCTCTCAGTGGTTTAAGCAATTCTCTAAGACTATATGAACTAAAGAGGTGTTCACCATATTTGGTTAGAGTTACCTGATCCTGGAGTCTCCTAAAACAATAAAATTATAGATAAGTTCTTCATTTCTATCCCTTTCTCAGCAAGAGAAGGATCTTTGACCTGTAAAATGCAGAACACAAAGGACTAATATTGAGTTTATAGACAAGAAATGAGATAACAAGAAAGCATCCCAATTCCTTTTATACTTTCAAGTTTCAAAAGAACAATATCCTCAGGAACCAAAGGAATAGATGGCCTTGATTGCTGAGCTTCTGATAGTGTATTTTAAAAGATTGTGGGGCAGAGGGGCTACCACATAAATAGAGAAGGACAAATTCATGATTTTCAGATGTAAAGAGTCATCTCAGGTGCTTTGATATTTTAGTATCACTGAATATATTTCACTGCCCTATCTGACAAGATGTTTACTTGTCAGGGGCACAATAACCTAAATTGGATAGACTGACATCAATGTGATACAAAATACAGGAGTGTGTGGGATTTTGAGAAAAAGGGGGAAAAGGGCACAGTGACATGGCCATAGCAGAATAAAACACCCTAAATTCTTAAACAAACTCTGAGCCAATGAGTTCCCTGCTTTCCTAGACTTCAGAGGAATGCATCTGTGAACCAAATACTGCCATGAACTGAGTGAGATGAGTGACTGTAACTGGGAAGTATGGGACCAGCAAAAAGAAAAAAAAGTGGTTCGAGGGTGTGTTCAACACATGGCAACCATGACATGCTGCCCTGTACAGTGAGAAATACTTCAACTTATTCAAACGCAGCACCTGTTCATGAGTTAACCATCATGAATGACTGTTACAATCCCCTGCAACTGTGATGTGCATAAATAGGAAGTGTGCATTAAGCAAATGAACTTCCTAATTGCCTCCCCTACTTCCCCTCTCTACCTCCAGCCAGGAAGACTGAAAAGGGAGAAAATAGACCCAACCCTGAAA
>CM053580.1:495979951-495999044 GCA_028627135.1 Pseudochirops cupreus
TTTTGGAGTTCCAGGATTGGTTTAGAGTCCTATTTTATGGGTATTTTGGGGTGGCTATGTGAGAGCTGTGATATGTTGCTGCTTCTACGCCGCCATCTTGGCTCCGCCTCCTAAAAATGCTTTTTAAATCATAATCTTGAAGTCTCAATGAAAACTAACAGACTGCATCTCCCAGAATGAGTGACCAGCGAGAGGTCAGGTTGGCATATAAAAGCCACTGATTGATTACCAATGTTTCACAGTGAGCTTCTACATTGCATGCTAAAGTAAGAGATAGGGACAGAGTATAGGGTGGTTGAAAGGGTGCCTTAAGAAATACACCTTTCACCTGCTCTAGATTCCTGCTTCAGGAACAGATTACAATATTTCTAATTGTCTTCAGGACCACCCCGTTACACAAAAAGAGAAAAGGAAGAAATCTACAAAGCCAATGATTTTGACTTTGCTTTGATGAACTTTAAGTACCCTATAAATGTTAGTTTTTATTGCTGGAACAGTGAGCAAACATTTATAAAAGTAAGTATGAATTGCAAAGAGCAATAAGGATGCTTGCTAGACTGACTTTACTTCCTCCTGGGTGGGAGGCAGAGGGAGTTTACTAAGTTGGTAAATAAGAGGTAAACCATCGGTATAGTTTACCTAGAATTTAGCAAAGCATTTTATAAAATTCCTTGAGATACTTTTGTAAAAAAAAAAAAAGACAAAGATATGGACTAGATGATAGTGCAATATTCAGAACTTGTTAAACTATTTCCCTCAATGACAAGTCGTTATTAGTCTATCAACTTGAAAGTAAGCTCCAGTGAAATGTTCCAAGGAACAGTGTTTCAGCCTGTATAATTTAGCATCTTTATCAATACCTTGGATAAAGTCACAGATAGTATACATAAACAAATTTTCAAATAACACAAATCTTGGAGGAATAGCTAACACATTGGATAAATTAAAATTCAAAAACATTTTGACAGACTAAAAAATGCTAAACTAAATAATATTAAATTAAATAGAGATAATTATAAAGTCATATTTGTGTTCAAAAATTTTCATGAATATAAAATGGCAAAGACAAAAATTTCAGGATTTTAGTAGACTGGAAATTCAATGTTAATCAATAGTATGATGGAGCAACCAAGAAACATAGTGTCTTGTTCTTCATTAAGATAAGCATAGTTTCCAGGAATAAAGAAGTGAGAGAATATGAGCTTTTTGATGGCAACAACTTTTTATTTATCACCTAAGACATAATAGATCCTTAATAAGTACTTGTCAACTTATTAATTAATTGATGTATCTACTGTAATCTCTCTGGCTCAGTCTATATCTGAAATACCATGTTAAGTTCTAAGTGTCATATTTAAGGCAGATACAGAAAATCTGAGGAGAAAAAATAGGAAGGCAGCTAGAATGGAGAAGACCTTAGAGGTCCTGTAACATGAGAATTTATCAATGAAAATGAAAATGTTTAGCTTGGAAAATAGAATAACAGAATTAGGAGACATCTTCAGAGTCATCTTCAAGTATTTGAAAGTTACCATTTATAAAAGGAATTAAATTAGTCCTATTTGGTCCCAAAGAAAAGGATCAGAAATAGTGAGTGAAAACTAAAAAGGATATAGATAGATAGATAGATAGATAGATAGATAGATAGATAGATAGATAGCCTTTATGTAAGGAAAATTTTCCTCATAATTTTAATCATCCAAGAGTAAAAATGCATTGCCTCAGATCTGCCTCACTGATGATCTCTTAAGTAAAGCCTGGAAAAATACTTGTTGGTTATGTTGTAGAGGGAATTGTTTCTCCACTGGGGCCAGGACTAGATTAACTCTCAACTTTGAAATTCTATATTTCAATAATTCTCAGTTCCTATCATTTCTGTGTTATCTTCCCCTCTCTCCTGCTCTGGTGTCCTCTTTTTCTGTTAATTCAACCCTTCTGCGTCTTTTCAATACCTAATTGATACATATTCTGTTGATACCACTTATTATAAATTCATTAAGGTCAAGGAGTTGATGTAACCACATCTAGAACACTCTAAAATTGAACACCTGACATGTAAATACATCAGTCTTCACATACAAGTTACAGAGATGACTCTCTCCAAAACTAGAAACTCTGTTGCTTCTAGGGTTTCCCATGTTGAGCATGACTCAGATATAAAATATTCTTTAATATTATGGTAGTTATTTTTTAATCTATTTCAACTGAATTAACTAAGGATAGGAGAGAAGATCTGTAGAGTTATAATAACTCTCTTCAAATATTTGGAGGTTTGTTACAATGAAGAAGCATTAGATCTATTGTGCATTAGTCCCAGAACGATTAATAAGTAGGTGTTCCAAGGAGATAGATCATAGGCCAGAAAATTATCCTGAAAATTGAAATTATGCAGAATTTGAATGAACTTCCTTGGCAGTACCCTACCAAGTTCCCTTGCACTGATGATCTTGAAGCTAAAACTGGCTGACCATTGTCAGGAAAGTTTCATACGGGTTCTGTGTGTCACACAGGGATGAGACTAGATGACCTCAGATATCCAACAATTCAATAATTCTATGACACTTCTCTTTAACCTTGATCATAATTTTCAAAAATCCATGAAGCCACCACAATGCATTTATCCTGCATGTTATTTGCCTCTATGCCTTTATTAGTTGGCTGTTATTGTGGATTTTTTCTTCCAAGATTTCTACTCTATCTTTTTGGACAAATTGTTTTGACATTACATAGATGTGTTCCCCCTCAAATACAAATTCCCATTAAAAAGGTTAAAAAAAGAAATGAAAACTAATCCAAACCAATTATGAAGAAAAATTAGAATTAAAGCTACTGCCTGATTCTCATTACCTCTTCCTTCTATCCAGTTTTCTTTTTGTCCTAGACATATGGGCCAATCATTATTCACAGACTTGTTTCTTATAATTTTTTTTACTATCTATATAATTATAGAATCAAAGAACTTCAGTATTGGAAGGGACTCTAGTTACCATTTGCTCCAATCCATACCCTTCAAAGAATATCAACTATAAATGAACTAGTAAGTGGTCAGTCAGCCTGTCTGTGAAGACCTCTAATCAGAGAAAACTCACTTCTTTCTAAGGCAAACCACTCAAATTTTGAATTACTCTAATGATTAAGATTTTTCTTACATGAAATCTCAATGCGTCCAATTGCATCTTCTGCTTATTGATCCTGGTTCTGCTCTTCAGGGGTTAATAGAATAAATTGAATCCTTATTCTACATGACAACCCTTTAATAACTTAAAGACAGCTATTATACACAACCCTACCCACATTTGAATGCACACACATGCACACACACATACTTTCATGATGACTCCTCTTTTGCAAGCTAAATAGTCCTCCAATCTATTTCTATATGCCCTTTACCATCCCGGATGTTTTCTTCTCAATGCTCTCCAGTTTATCAATGTCCTTCCTAAGATATGGTGCCCCAAACTTAACACAGTACCCTAGAAATGTTCTAGCTAGGAAAAAATACAATAAGAATGCCAACTTGTTATTAGTAGAAGTTGTGCCTCTTTTAACAGGTCCCTGGATTGCATTAGCTTGGTTGCCATATCACATTATTGACTCATATTGAGCTCACAGTGCATTACTCCCAGATCTTTTTCAGACAAACTACTGTCTGTTTATAGCTTCCCCTTATTATTCTTGTGAATTTTTCGGTAAGATTTTGTTTGTTCCTATTAGATGTCATATTTAATCCAGCCTAATATCAAGGGTCTCCACAGATATTCACTCATTCATCACGTTCACTATCCCTTCCATACTGGTCATAATTTTATAAACATTCTGTTAACATCTTTATCCATATAATCAAGAAAATTGTTCAATATCACAAGGGCAGTCAGACATGTCGGGAACACTCTACAGCAGTTCTCCTTCCAAATTAACATTGAATCATTAATCATTACTTCTCGAGAATGATTATTCAACTAGTTCCAAATCTTTTCAACTGCATGATCACTTTGACTACTTCTCCCGCCAAACAATAGTATGAGCGGCTTTATCACACACTGTAAAAGTCTAGCGATCTTTAGCTATAGTACAAGCCTGATCTGTCTCTTTAGTATCAAAAATGACAAGAGGTTAATGCAGTATAGCCTGTTCCCAATGAAGCCATGTTGGTTCTGAGTAATTACTGTTTCTTTTCCTAAATATATACTAGTCATTGTTTTAATAATTCATTCCAAAACTTTAACATGAATCAAAGTCAGTCTCCATGGCCTATAGCCCATAGGCTCTACATAATGACCTTTTTTGGAAAAGCTTGAAATTTACCTTTCTCCAGGCCTGTTCCTTGATGTATTCCAAATACCTCTGATAGTGGCTTACCAGTCACAAATATCAGATTCTTTCAGCATCCAAGATTATCTGAAGAAGGTGACATAAATTATGATATAAAATAAAAATAGATATGTTTGCATTAGATTTTACTTATCTTGGATAAAAACTCCATATTAGCCATTTCCCTTCTGTCCTTCCCAAGTCGAAAGCTATCCTCGTTGATAGAGAAATCAGAAACAAAAATACAAATAATTCAACTGTGCTTTCTTTTTGTTCCCTTTCATCACAGGGAACTGTCCTATCACTTCTTTCAACCTTAACCTTTTCCAGTATAGCTAAAAATTTCTTTCTTTTTTTCTTAACTTTCCATCTATGGCGCCTGAAAATATCCGGCAACATGAGATGGTATAGTTGCGTTATAATCTGCAAAACAGGAATATATTTACACTGAATTATGTGAATTATTATAAATCCCCATTCTTTAAATAATGATGCATAGCAGGCATGCAGTTGACCAATGGGTGAAATAAATAAATTAGGTTGGAGGAATGACACAAAACAATTTGCTTTATGTCAAACTCAGTACAGGGCAAACCACCATATCCCTTTCAAATAGACTTTGGAAGTACTCATAAAATACTTTTTTTTTGGTAACTATCCTCCTCTTCTTGATCTCCTTTTAAGTGCAAGTATATATGTAGGAGTAAAAATGAGGCCACCATCAATGGAAATGTGGAAGTAGAAATTGAATGAACCCTTGTTGGGAATGCTGCAAGAGAGATTTATGTATCAGGGTGGGGACTGGAAATTATGACCTATGAAACTTCAAGAATTCATGAAGTTATGATTACAACCTACTGAAAAGTCATCTAAGAAACAGACATATCTAGAAACAAATAGGAAAGATTAAAAGCAGATAACTCAGAACAACTGGGTTGGGAAGACTTCTACAAAAAAAAAACAAGGAATGCAATTTCCTCTTCGGAGAAAAGAAGAGTGGAAAAGAGGCACGATAAAAATCTTTATCCTGCTGAAAGGGAGTAAATTGTATTTTATTTACAAACCACTTTCATCAGAGCAACTCTCTAAATAATTGGTTCAAGGACTATCTCCATTTTACATATAACAAAACTGAGATCCCAAGAGATAACAAAAATTGTCTAAAGTCACGTAACATCTGGTCCAGGTCTCAAATCTAGTTATGTAAAGTATGAATGTTCTTTATTTTTAAGTATTGACATGTTGTTTTTATATCACCTTCATTTCCAAATATAACTCTCACTCTTCCATTACCCTGCAAGCCATTCCTTGTAGGTAGGAATTTTAAAAGGGGAGAAAAAAGCAGTTCAGCAAAGCCAACCCATATATCAATTGTTTTTGACAGCATATGACATATTCATATATTCCATATTCATAATCCCCCACCCCCTCAGGGATCATAGGCTCATGGCTTTAGAACTGAAAAGCCCTTAAAGATGCTTGAAGTATGTTTTCTCAACTTGTCTTTGGGGCCAAGCTTGGTCATTGTAATTACATAAAAGTTCAGTATGCTGACAATCCAGTGCTCTTTGCACTATGCCAGTTTGCCTACTTGGTGGTTGACAGCACTCTGGACTCGGGCAGAACTTAAGGATGTGGAATTTCAGGCTGGAAAAGAAAGGGAAAAGAGGAATGATCTGAGTTTTCTGGGGTTTTTTTTCCCTCTGTAACAGATATATCTGAATGTTCTCATAAGTAAGATCCATATGTTTTATAAAAAAGAAACAGGACTCCAGCATAGAGATGGAAACTCTGCTGTTTTGCTAAAATGTCTCTAGTGCACAAAATGGAGAAAGACTTGGAAGAGAAGTAGCATATTATCAGTGTGGAAAATAAGATATAGCAGAGTATCTTCCCAGAAAAACAAATACACTGAAAATGCCAAATGAGTCAAGTGGAAAAGCTCAACTCATGATGCTGCAGTGAGTGAATGTCAAGCCCACCTAGAGTTGTGAACTCCCTAGGACTTCCCAGACATAAAATACAGGCAGTACTTTCTGTCTCTTTTTAAAAACAAAAGAGCTCTAGATGAGGATTTGCTGTTTCAGTGTGTTTAATTGTAAAATCATAGATTCTACCAATCAACAAACATATTTTGAGTGCCTACATGTGTTACTACCCTGTCCTAGGTGCTGGGCCTACAAGGGCAAAAGTGAAATAGTTCCTATGGAAGGAAGAAAAGAAGGGAGAGAGGAAAGAAGGAAGAAGGAAGGAAAGGAGGAAGAAAGGAAGGAAGGAAGGAAGGAAGGAAGGAAGGAAGGGAGGGAGGGAGGGAGGGAGGAAGGAAGGAAATGTACAATGATCTTCTAAGAATTGAAAACATGAGGTATGAAACAGAGACAAGCTGAATATCTCATAGATATCAAACTCTACATGTCCAAAACTAAACTTATCTCACTCCACACACAAATGCCATCCCTCTTTTACTTTGCTCTTTTTTCCCTCTCCCTAAACCCACCCAGAAGACCACAATAAAGTTTAGATATTTTTCTCCATAGCTATAGATATATACATACACATATACATATATACATTACATATATAGACATATACTTTCCCAAACCCATTCTACTCCTGATCTTTGTTTTTATGTATGTGTATATCTCATTCCCTATACCTCCTGCCTCCTCTATTTTATTTGTACCTCCTATGACTTGCCTACCCCACTCCAAGGATCCCTCCCCTATCCTCCCATTCCCATATATCTAAACATCCTTCTATACCCCTATTTACTTATTCCATCACCCTCCCTTCTAAAGATCCTTTCCTTTGTCCTCTCCCCCCTCCCTATGCCCCTACCATTTTATTTCTTCTGAATTTAGAAGACTTTTATACTCTTTTAAATATATATTTATTGTTCCCTCTTAAACCCATTTCCCATGAAAATAAGTTACCAGAACTACCAGTCCTCTTCCCCCATCTAATTCCTCTGTATCAGTTCTTCCTCTTGCACCTCATTTATATAAAATAATTACTCTTTTAAGCTGTTCCTAAATGGTTTTACTTTTTATATTCATACCATACTCAGGTTTACCCTAATCTTTCTGTGGAACTATCCAATTATTAATAAGAATCTTAGACATACATTTTACATATATAAAAAGTAAACAGTTGTCTTTATGGATCCCTTATAATCAGTCTTTGTTATGTACCTTATATTTCTCTTGGTTCTTATATGTCAAATCTTCTATTGAGTTTAGGATTTTAACAAAGTCTTGAAAGTCTGAGAGTTTATCAAATGTCCTTTTTTTTTCATTAAAGATAACACTTTACTTTGCAGGGTATGAGATTTTTGACCAGAGCCCCAGTTCTTTTGCTCTTTGATATGTAGTCTGGAGTTTCTATAGTTGAATTCCTCTCCTTTGCCTGTGCATCTTTTGCTTAATTATACGTAGTCATCTCTAACCCTGGGGTATGGGAAATGGTATCTCTTGTCCCCAATCTTCAGCTCTTCCCTCAATCCTGAAGCCAAAGCCAAACCTCAAGACCTGTGGTCCTTTAATTTCTCTGCTGTTAGATCTTGTATATTTCTAATTGTGGCACCATCATATTTAAATTTTTTAATCTTGATCTTTTTTATATTTTTTTCCTTGAGTTAGGGGTTTCAGAAGTTGACTATTATATTCCTATGAGTTTTCCTGATGGGATTTCTTTTAAGTGGTGATCAATGGATTTGTTTTCTATTTCTACATTCCCCCCTTGTTCCATTACTTCAGGACATTCTCGTATTATTGTATCAAGATTCTTTTTTTGATTGCAACTTTCAGTGATTCAAATTATTTTAATATTTTCTTTCTTAATCTATTCTCCAAATCTGTTGTTATTCTTATAAAATGCTTCACTTTCTCTCCTATTTTTCATTATTCATATTTTATTTAATCATTTCTTAAATGTATTTTTTTTTCTTTTTTGAAGGGGGAGGGCAGGGTAATTGGGGTTAAGTGACTTGCCCAAGGTCACAGGGCTAGTAAGTGTTAAAGCATCTGAGGCTGGATTTGAACTCAGGTCCTCTTGACTCCAAGGCTGGTGCTCTATTCATTGAGCCACCTAGCCACTCCTGTTTAATCATTTCTTGATCTCTTATAATTTCACTGGCTCCACTTTGCTCAATTCCAATTTTCAATTCCAATTCTGGATCTCCTTTCCTAATTGGTTGACTTTCCTTTCATACGCTTCTTGTTTTTCTTGGATTATTTTTATTTTCTTTCTTTAGTTGTTCCTTCATCTCTGTCATTTGATTTTTAAAGTCTTTTTTAAGATCTTCTATGAATTCTTTTTGGGTAGGTTTCTATTCGACAATACTCTTTGGGGGTTTCAATATCCTCCTATGAATATGAACCCTGGTCATCTCTATTCCCATAATGGGTTTCTATAGTTGAATTCTTCTCCTTTGCCTGTGCATCTTTTGCTTAATTATATGTAGTCACCTCTAGCCCTGGGAAATGGTACCTCCTGCCCCCAATCTTCAGCTCTTCCCTCAATCCTAAAGCCAAAGCCAAACCTCCAGCCTCCTGTAAGTGCCCACAGCCAGGAGCTTTCTCCCTCACTGCTTCTGCACTCACCAGCTCATGCTGGCTTCTTCTCACCCCTGCCGCTCTCCACAGCACAGCTGGGTCTGGTGTTCCTGGTTAGCAGAGGTTCCCTCAATCTTCCCGGGCTCAGACGCCCAACTCCTCTCACCATCCCAGCGGTGAAAGTTCCTGTGGCTGGGGCCAAGCCAGCCTCTCAAACCACCTAACCCCAGCCCTTGCCTCTTGTTTAAGAGGCTTGCAGCTTACTGTTAAAAGGGAACCTAGCCTGGAGGTGTTTACTCTTCACAGGGGCCAAAGCTCATCCTAGAATTTTTTCTCCCTATCTTCTCAATTTGTCCCAGGAGGACCCTGGTTTGCCCCTGTTCTCATTTATCTCCATCCACACTTTGTTCACCCTAAGGTATTATTTTAACTATTTTGTGGGGGAAAATCTTGAGAGCTTGAAATTTTCTGACCTACTCCACCATCTCCCCAGATCCTCTCTACCATCCTTCTTTCTAACTTCTCTTTTACCACTGAGGCTGCCATTATTCTCCCAATTACCCTCCCTCACAACCTAGTTATCTTCAATTATTCATTCTCTACACTCTTCTATACCCAAAGAGTTGCCGACTCCTATTGTTTCTACCTTCATTACCTCTCACATAGGCTCCCTTCTTTCCACTGACATGGCCACTTTCCTGGTGAAGGCCCTCATTACCATACACCTGAACTATTTAAATAGTCTCCTGAGTGAACTCCTTGTCTCAAGTCCTTCCACTCCCGTAAATTCTCCACTCAGCTGTGAAGTTGAACAATATGACTACATTACTCTCCCTCCCCAATTAAATCATTTCAAGTGACTTCAAGTGAGTTTCCTCAAAGATCAAATATAAAATCCTCTATTTCACTTTTAAAACCCTTAATAAGCTGTCATCCCCCTTTTCCAATTTTCTTACACCTTACCTCCTCTCCCCAGATACTTTGAGATCCAATGACACTGGTCTATTTACTGTTCTTTTCACTAGACACTTTATCTCCCAACTCTGGGCATTTTCACTGGCTGGCCCCTCTCTCTCCTCATCCCACCTCTTACATGTCCTGGCTTCCTTCAAGTCTCAATTAAAATCCTGCCCTTTGCAAGAAGTCTTTCCTGCTTGCCCATAATGCTATTGCCTTCCCTCTGTTTATTATCTCCAATTTATCCTGTATGATAGTTTGTATACTGTTGTTTGCATGTTTTCTCCCCCATTGGACTGTGAGCTTTTCAAGATAAGGGATCATCTTTTACCTTTCTTTGTATCCCCAGAACTTAGTACAGTGCCTAGAGCACAATAGGTGCAAAGCATATGCTATTTAGCTGACTAAATAAGGCATTTACCAGTGTTAGAGATCACTGTTCAGAATCCAAATGGGATTCCTTGTTGTTAGTGAGATTCTACAAATGTTCTTTTTCTGTGATTAACATTGTGCTGATTATATCAAATCCCAAAGTCCTACAAAGTCTCCACAGAGAAATTAATAATTAATGGATCCAAAAACACATATTTCACACACAGATAGGCAGCTGGACACATGTAGTCCATTTAAGACAGCCAATGGAATTTTTATATCTATAAAGTATTTAAGATTATCAGAAGTGCCATAGAATTTCTCAAAGTGGATCATTCTCATTCCTCCTTAACCTACCCATTCCTAGACTTGGTTTATCATTCATCTGCAGTGCCTTTTACAGAATAAATATGTCCGGGACAAACATAGCATGTTCCAAAAGCCTTAGTGCAATTTTAAGCCATTAAGACATGTGTATACACGTGTGTGTACATATATATATCTATATATATATAAATTTATATACAATTGTCTCTATGCAGATAGATATAACTATAAATATGTATAGATGATATGTGTAGAAATAGACATAGATATACATAGTTTATATATTATGATATGTGTAGAGATAGACATAAATATACATAGAGGGTGCATGTATGTATGCATGTGCATATACCTATATATCAACAGGAAAATTATACATGTAGACCTAGAACTCACATGTAATAGTTCATGTGAGTGTCTGCTTTTTTTTTTTTTTTTGCACAGGTGATAATGATGGGAAAAAATAACTTGGATCCCAAATTGAAAAGGAGAGAAAGCTTGAATTTAATCCCCAGTATGACCCTCAGCTGCTCAATGAATAGTAGTAATGTGCATGTACGGCCCTTTCAGGTTTCTGAATTGCTTTCTTCACAATTTCTCTGTGATTTAGGTTGTACAAATATGAGTATTTTATAGACTAGAAAAATGAGGCTTTGAGAGACTATGACATGTCTATGATCACACAGATGATAAATATGTGAGATGAGTTTCAAACTAAGCCCTCTTGACTCCATTGTAGCTACCTATTCATTCTATTACATTGCCTCTTCCATCACTTTACTGACAATATTCTACCAATGATGCAATGTTACCACACATCTTGGAATATCATTATAAGTAATACAGACAGTAACTGAAAAGAATGTGATGGATATAAGCAGATAATAGCATGTTGCTATTCATGATTTATGGGCAAAAATGTTAAAGACGATCAAAAGTATATATTACTACTAGTTGGTGAGATAGATGTGTAGCAAGAACTGGAGATGAGGTTAACTAAACCTAGTATTCTATTTGTATTCTCAAAATGCCAAAAGAATCAGAGTATAATATGCCTATGTCTGGCATAATGTATCTATAGCCATCCTCTAACACCTCTTACCTTGGGTGTGTGGACACCTATTCATTTTCTGGGCTGGCTCAGTCACTCCAACCTACCCTCACACTGGCAAGTATTCCTAGAGAGGAATCAAAGTAAAACAAACAGCTTGAGTTGACTCTCTGGATGAGGCAATACATTCTGTCTAGCCCTCTATTTACCAGTATTGTACATTACTCCATTCAATCTCAGAATTTCTTCCTTTATAACAAAGCATCTGCACAACCTGTCTTTCCTCTTCTCCTTTCCCTTTAAATACAGAGTGCACCAAGGGCCGTCAAGTACTTTTAAGAGGCTTCATTTCTCTTAAACTCTAAGGGGAAACTGAGGAAAAATATCTGGTAGATAGGCTCTTTTCAATTAGATTGATCCTCCCTCTAAACAATAAGGAATACCTTGACTGATACCTTTTGTCAGGTGACTGCTTTACCTGCCATATAGTCACCAAAAATTGTGACAGAACTGTTTTTCAATCCCCAGCTACATCTTCAGTCTTCATTTGCTTCACTTTTAACTCACAGCCTCAGTCTCAGCCTTCTATTTTTTACAATGGCTTAAATCAGAGTCCCCTGACAGTGACTTTCTTTTCTCTTGTGAGGTGACAACTCACCAAATTTTCCCTAATATGAAATCAACATAATTTAATAGGTCATCTTTCAGCCTCCAATCAGTTATATATACATACATGTAAAGTTTTTTTTTTTCTTTTTGAATCTTAAAACAGTTATATGCAAGTGAGAAATGAGATGAGAAAATATAATGCCTTAAATTTCCAAGTTCTAGAAATGGTCCACTATTTCATTCTCTGTCCTTGAAACAGAATGTTTCTATGTTTCCTTGCACTTACATTTTTCTAGTTTTAAATGAAATGTTCTTTTTTCAACTCCCTAAACACCAAATTCATATAACAAGACATCACCCTACATCATTTACAAGTTGATTTTCTTTTTGGTTTGGGGTTGTTTTTTTGGGGGGTGAGGGGTGTTGCTGAGGCTATCAGGGACAAGTGATTTGTCCAGGGTCACACAACTAGAAAGTGTCAAGTATCTGAATCCAGATTTGAACTCAAGTCCCCCTGACTCCAGGACTGGTTCTCTATTCATTGTGCCTCTTAGCTGCCCTTACAAGTTAATTTAAGCCTTTACGTCTAAATCCCAGTTGATTTTCTGTCCCAATTTCTCAAATACCATCTGCAAACTGTTTTTCATATACATATTTTAGCAGTTTTATTAAACTAAAGTTATTTTTCCACCCTTTTAGACATCAAAATGCTCAGCAATGTGGAAGAAATATTTTGTCTTTTACCAGTTGAAATAAATCTTTTTTTTATTTATGTAAAAGTATTTTTTCTGCTCCTTTCCATAGTAAACTATTGTATCTTAAAAGAACTTTGAAGAGATACTTTGTAGGAGGAAGACATTCCAGAAAGTTGGGGTAATCTGTGTAGGATTTATGGAAGGACATGAAGAAGAATCACACATAATAAGAACTTATAGAGGCTTTGTGATCCAGATACATGGAAGAGTAACCTCACTATGCACTCACAGACCCATCTACAAATCAAAGTGTATCCAAATATAATATTACAAAATATTCCATTTAAATTATTTTGTCCTCACAGCAACTCTCTGAAAAAGGCAGTAAAAAAATGCGATTGTACCCATTTTCCAGATGAGGAAACTGAAGGTAAAGCATGGTTAAGTGATTCACAAAAGCCCCAAGGCTACAGAATGGAAATCAGTAATATTAGCCCAATTTCCAGGTCTAGCACTTTTAAGAGGAAATAAGCGAACTTTGTAGGGCTAATGTTCTTCTACCTAAACCAATAAAATTGTGGTAAATGTAATTATTATAAGTGATTCTTTAAAATCTCCACAAAAAAGGGATCTTGAATTCTCTTGTAGCTAAACACCTTAGGAAAGCACCACATCCAAGAAATATCATTAAGACAGATACCATGTCCAGAACAAGGAAGATGAAAATCCCACTGTACTCTTACCTTATAAGGTTATGTTTGAAACATTTTGTTCAGTTTTGAAATGTTTTGTTCAGTTCTGGATGACACGTTTTAAGAAGAAAATTCACAAGCAAGATCATGTACAAGAAAAGGGTGACCAGGATGGTGAAAGACTTGGGTCATGTCATGTAAGAATCAATTGATGGACCTGAGTATATTTAGTCCAGAGAATAGAAAACACAGGAGAAATAGGATAACCACCTTTAATTTTATTTTTCCAATCATGTAAAACATTTCCATATTAGTCATTATGTACAAGAAGACTGAAATAAAGAAAAAGACTGAAAGAAAGTGAAAATACCATGCTTCAATCTGCATTCAAACAATATCAGTTCTTTCCCTGGAGGAGGGAGTATGCTTCCTTTAGGATTGTCTGGGATCATTGTATGCTGAGAATAGCTAAGTCATTTGTGGTTCTTCATCATACAATATTGCTATTACTATGTATAACATTCTCCTGGTTCTGTTCACTTCACTTTGTATCAGTTCATGTAAGTCTCTTTAGGTTTTTCTGGAATCATCCTGCTTGTCATTTCTCATAGCATAATAATGTTCCATCACAATCATATACCATAGCTTGTTTAGCCATTCCCTAATTGACAAGCATTCCTTCAATTTCCAATTCTTTGCCACCACAAAAAAGGGCTGTTATAAATATTTTTGTACAAATATGTCTATTTCCTTTTTCTATATATCTTTGGGATATGGACCTAGCAATGGTATTGCTGGATAAAAGAGTAAGAGTAGTTTTATAATCCTCTGGGTGTAGTTCCAAATGGGGATAGCTGTCTTTAAATAACTGAAGGGCTGTCACATGAACAAGGGATTAAAACTGTTCTATTTGTTCTCAAACATCAGAGCTAAAGGTAATGGGTGGAAGTTATATGAAGGGAAATTTAGGCCTAATTTAAGGGAACAACAATAAAAAAGAAAAGAATTTCTACTGAAAGAAGCTGCCCAAAATGGAATGGACTGCCTTGTAAGGTGCTGAGTTCCCCAACATTGGAAAATATTAAAGTGATGTCTTGTTGTGGATGACTTGTATTGTTGTAGAGAATTTCTCTACAACCTGATGACCCTCTGAAGCCCTTTAAACTCCAGGATTCTGAGACAGTTGAATTATGCCAGTATCATTACCCAGCTATCAGTAGATTGCCCCAGTCATCCAGAGCATCTCCTGCCAGGGAGCCCACATGACCTTTTGTACAGGCTGTAAGAAAAGAGGCTTTGTTTTCCTCAGCACTGCTTTCATTGCTCTGATTCCACCTAAAAAATGTCATGACTTCAACTTCCCTCTGTAGAACCATCTTCTCATCATTTTCCCCCCTTAACTTCCAGATAAATGTCTTGAGACAAAAACATTTTCCAAGTGCACACAATGGCAAAATCATTAAATGCTTGGCATGAGGGACCTGTTGCCAAGAGGAGTCATCTAAGATATCTGTTACCGAAGCTGAAGTCCATATGGACAGGGACCAGATTTCAGCAAAGGATGTTCCAATCCTGCTTTGGAGTTGGACAACTGAACACTGCTTACTGAAAGAGACTTTAAGGCTGCCCTTAATTATTCATGCAAAAGGAGAGAAGAACCATGGATAATATCTTTAAAACCTTGGATGATTTCTAAATAATTTCTACTCAGGCCTGGAAAATGCTCAGCCCTTAATACCTTCCCAGTCCAGTCATGGTATCAGACATCAGGAATACTATTAGGTTATGCATTTGTGTGGAGGGAAAGGTTGTTAGAAAGCATATGTGCTTCCATCTATAATATGTTAAGGTAACATCACCA
This sequence comes from Pseudochirops cupreus, assembly GCA_028627135.1. Classification (NCBI taxonomy): domain Eukaryota; kingdom Metazoa; phylum Chordata; class Mammalia; order Diprotodontia; family Pseudocheiridae; genus Pseudochirops; species Pseudochirops cupreus. Next base: position 495,995,380 of record CM053580.1, read on the forward strand.
AGAGCACTATGTTAATAAGTAATCAATCAGTAAGCCTTTACTAAGCACCTATTAAATGTAAGTCTTTCCCTAAAAGAGCTTATATCCTATAAATGTAGGCAAAATGTATGGCATCCATGCATATAAGTATATACCAAAAAAAATAATTTACGGAAAGGCAATATAGGCTGTAGGAATCAAGAATAATGTATTGCATTGAATTGAACTTTAAAGGAAAGCTGGAATTCTAAGAGGAAGAGGTAAGAAAAGAGTTTATTCCACATATGGGGGAGCCTGGGAAAGGCACATAAACATAGCATGGAGGGTCACGTGTGAGTGGTGACAGAGTAGAGACTGGACCTGGGATTTCTTTGCCCTAGGGAACTCTTAGATGAATAAACTCTCTCTACCAATTCACATCAACATGTTTTTTGCACCTTATAGTCTTAGAGTATTGCCTAGGGTACTGAGAGGTTAAGAGAAGTTAAGTTCTTACCTTTTGATTTTATTCATTTACTTCTTCTGTCAACCCTCCTAAATGGGTAGGATGATATTATAATAAGGAAGCACAGTGCAGTGGAAAAAGAAGACGGGGCAAGGAGTAGGACAGCTGAGTTCATAAGCTCATAGCATTAGACCCAGGAAGGACTTAAGAGGTTGTCTACTCCAATTTTTCTCATTTTGCATATTAGGAAACTGAGACCTAGAGAGATTTTGTGACTTCTAGTAAGACAGTAAGGTAATACAGACTATAAATGCAAGTTTTCTGAAGCCAATACTGGCTCTCCCTGAAATTAACTCTGTTACTCTGGGCAAATTAACTCTTACTGGATTTCAGTTTCCTAAACTATAAAATGAGAAGGTTTTGATAACTTCCTACAAGGTTGGTCTAAAATGTTATAATTCGACTGCAATCAGATGGATGGGAAAATTGAAGACCAGGGTGTTTAAGTGACTTGCAGTAAGTTACATGACTGGTTCTGTTCTGTTCCATTGCTTGTCCTTCATTTTCAGATAGGACCAATAGCATCACAGGGTGATGTCTTGACTTTCATGTGAATTGGATTTAAATGAGGCAGAATTCCACAAAGTCATCAGTCTCAGATGACTCTCTTCCAGAGTCATCAAAATTCAGTAGTAGAACAAAAATCAGGCCAGGATGCAGTGGATGACCTTGGCATCTTCAATTTCTTTTTTTTAATTTACTTTTAATTTACAACATTCAGTTCCACAATCCCTTGAGTTTCACATTTTCTTCTCCTCCCTCCCCCCCATCTCCCCATGGCAGCATGCAATCAAATATAAGATCTACAAATACCTTCACATTAAACATTAGTCAGGTTATAAAGAAGGATTATAACCAATGGAGTGAATGAAAAGAAGAAACAAAACAAAACAAAACAAGAGAATGCAAGTAGTTTGCTTCATCTGCATTTAGACTCTCTAGTTCTTTCTCTGAAGGTGGATATCCTTTTCCATCAACTTTGTACACAATTACAGACATATTGTATGTATGACAACTAACTTTGATAGACTGGGATACTCTCAGTATCCTCCATTTCTGACCAAGCTCTAAGGCTTCCACAGCACCTGCTTCAGTTGTCTTCATGGCCATTAGAACAAATTGCTCTTTTCCACCCATTCTGCCAGTGAAAGTCTTCACATGCTTGGAGCAGACATCCCCCTAACTCATTGTAGTACCAATGCAATATTCACAGTACCAATGGTCAATATAAATATTCCTATATAGTGTTCACTTGCAAAATACAACAGACTCTTCATATAGAAGCAAAACATTTATGCAGACACAGAAAACTGAATTCCAAAACCAGTAAGCCAATTTCATCATAGGAGCAAAAAAGTTAATAAGCCATAACAGCACAGAGAACCACAGCATTCTTTAGCCTTCCCACAAACCAACATTTTCACAAGCCTAATCATCTCCCTCAGATGTGTCCTCTCCTTCCTCCAGTCTAGCTGCTCTCTGACTCCCAGCTTTCTGTGGACTCTGCCCCACCCATCAGCAAATTCCTCCCAGCACAGGTTCCATGTAATTACATTCAGCCTATTAGGGTATATCTTCAAAGCAGGGAAGGTCTTCAAATCCCCTTAGGCTTATCAAGGGCCAGGGAAGATCTTCACATTCCCATTATCATTACAGTTATCAAAGGGTTGGAGGCCTGGCAATTAACATAACTGGTTAGTTGTAGAGCTGGTAAGGAAAACCAGGCCTTATCTACTAATCCACACTAATTCTTACCTTGCAGTGAACTCACTATGGTCAAGAGAATCGGTGATAGCATGAATGCTGAAGTTGGAGTCAGAGCACCTGAGTTTGAATCCTGACTCTGTCATTTCCTACATGTGTTATCCTAGACAAGTCACTCCAGCTCTTTGAGCCTCAGTTTCCTCATCTGTAAAGTGGAGTTGAGCAGGTGAGCCATAAGATTCCTTCCAGTCTATGATCCTAGGTAGCTAGATGGAACAGTGACAAGGTCTGGAGTCAAGAAGGCCTGAGTTCAAATTATGCCTCAGACACTTACTAGCTGAGAGACCCTGGGCAAGTCATTTAACTTCTGTTTGCTTCAATTTTCTCATCTATAAAATGAAGAAATCATAGCACCTACCTCCCGGGGTTGTTGTTAGGATCAAATGAGACAATAATTAGCTGCTTAGCACACTGTATGACATATAGTAAGTGCTATATAAATTTAGCAATCATTATTAGTATCATCAAACTCATAAGTTTGTCTAATGCCTCTGTGACATAATAGGGGAAAAGTTTATGGAAGCTAAAATGCATGTTGTATATGCTAATAAAGATAGCTGTGTAGGACTTTTGAAGTACTAAGTTTATCCTCATTTATTAATTCAACAAATATAGTGCCTACCCTATGCTATATATTAGGGAAAATACAAAAATAAAAGATAGCAGGGCAGCTAGGTGGCACAGTGAATAGAGCACCTGCCCTGAAGTCAGGAGGACCTGAGTTTGAATCCAGCCTCAGACACTTGACACTTAACTAGCTATGTGACCTTGGGTAAGTCTCTTAACCCCAATTGTCTTGCCTTCCCCCCTCAAAAAATAAAATAAAAGGCAGCTACCTAGAAAGCAAAAGGAGTCCACAAAGAAACTAATCAGGATTTCAAAGTTCTAAGTAGGGGTTGAACAGCAACAAGGAATCTGAAATATAATTTGTTTTTCATATTCAATAAAAAGGGCAAGACCCAGGGGTCTTTGGTCAACAGATTATAAATATATGCACTTAAAATCTGTGTGTGTGTCTGTGTGTCTGTGTGATATCCCTTTAATTCTAGGGAATGACAAAGAACAAGCTTTTGTTTCTGTTTTTGTTTTTTTGTAACTTTATTGGTATCTAGTTCTCAGTGAATTTCATAAGTGTAGAAAACAACACAACTACAAAACACTTTTCATACAAATAAAGTCAGATCTAACTAAATGGAAAAACATCAATTGCTCATGGCTGGGTCGAGCTAATATAATAAAAATGACAATTTTTACCCAAATTAAATTATGTATTTAGTGCTATACCAATCAACCTACCCAAAAATTATTTTATAGAACTAGAAAAAATAGTAACAAAATTCATTTGGAAGAACAAAAAGTCCAGAATATCAAGGCAATTAATGAAAAGAAATGCTAGGGAAGGTGGCCTAGCCTTATC
>CM053580.1:495999544-496025118 GCA_028627135.1 Pseudochirops cupreus
ATTTAAAAGAAAAAAAAATAGGTGTAGAAAACAATAGTAAAGGAATCAGTTTCAAAAAGTTAGCTGGCTGATGGGACCAGTTTGGAGGTCGGTGGTGCGTTAGGAGCTTCTCTTGGAAGTGAGGATGATGTCCAGCTCATGTGTGCCATCTTTGTCAATGATCTGAATGCTGAAGGATGGTTCAGATTACACAGTATAGTGAACACTCTGTTTATCCCATTACAAATCAAGGCAAACATTCACAATATATCACAATATAATATTCACAACATTACATCTTATCACAAAAAATCACAATATAGTGTTCGTAACAGCTTAACATTAGAATGGCCCCACAGTTTTCACTACAGTGGCCACAATATTTAGAACAAAGCATTCAATCAATTCATAATACAGTAATCAATCTTCCACTCATGGGGCAACCATTAACTTAATCAGTCACTAATCTAGATTCCCAATTACTAACTATCATTAATCACTAGTACAGTCATTAGAAAACCATACAAACCCTCCACCCCTTGCTGTCCAGCAAACCTCAATTTCGTCCAAGGGGAGGCCTTTTCTACATCTTGACTTGGGATGGTCTCTCTGATTCCCTGGATCGCCTTCCATGGTCCCAGCTCCCTCCTGAATCCACCAGTCACCTGGATTCAGAAACAGACAGCTCCCAGGTCTTTGTCCAGTCCTCAAAGGCAGACAGCTCCCAGGTCCTTGTCCAGTCCTCAGGGGAATCCCTGGTACACACTGAAGTTCACAGGGTCCAGCACATCTCAGACCCTTCACCACTTCTCTTGTCTGGAACTCAAGGATCAGCCAAGGCCACAAACAAACAAATCTTATACCAGTCATGCTTCTTCAGTCCTCCAGCACTTCATCTGGCCCTAGGACCCAGAAGGAATATCGGCCTTCCAGGCAAGCCCTCTCAGCCTTCCAGGTGGCCTTCACCATATTCTGGTCTCAGGAAAACTCTATCTCAGTTCTCAGTCAGCTTCCAGATGCTGGGAGAGAAACTCTCTCTCTCTCCCTCTGTCTCTCTTTCTCTCTCTCTCAACCACCTTCAGTCTCCATGATTCTTCCTCCACCAGGAACAACATTCCAATTCTGTCTCTCTTTCTCTGGAATTCTTCTTTATATACACACACACACTGGCCTCCTGTCTCAGTCAATCCCCCTCTGCCATGTCATCAGGGGAGTTCACACCCTCTCAACAGGGTTCAGGGCTCACACCTTACATACTTAGCCCTAAGTTACTAAGCGCTAAATGTCTGCTAAACTGATTGCTGTTACATAGGTTCAAGATGAAGTGCTTCTGCAAGTCTTCCAGACATTTCTTCAGGAACTCTACTGCCTCCTCACGCCTGATACTTGGTTTGCAGTAACAATCTAGGATGCTGAGGGTCAAAAAGGCACCATAACCATGGGATGTAAATGGGGCTTTGGTCAGGGCTGCCAAGTAGTCCATATAGTACAGTGCAGGTCCTTTATGCTCATCATAGCTGGCCAATGGGAGGTTGATGTGGTATCGGGTCCAACTCTGGAGGTAGTCAGCCAGATTTGGACATTTGAAGTTAGATGCTGCTGTGGGAGACAATTCATACCCATTGCATGTTTTGTAGAGCTGTACATTTTTTCTGAATGTATTCAGCAAGTCCAGCTTCTCCAACACACAGAATATCTTGTCATGATCATCCTTCATCTGGATGATGTGGAGGTCACCAAGATGTGGTCGGGCCCCTGCGTGCTGACAAGGTATCCAATAAGGCGGGACAGGACTGGATGCAGCTCAGGCTAGATCACTGGTGAGACAGCCAGAATCAAGTTTTACAGTGGAAGTTCAGGCCCCATATATTTCAACCCAGTTATTTCTGAAGGCTCAGGGACCCAATTTCATAGCTAGGCATTGCAGAATGAACATTAGGCTTCAATTCAGGAGCTTTGTGTTCTAATTCAATTTCTAACTCTGTGACCTTGGATAAATCACCTTCTGTCCCTGAGTCTCAATTTTATCATCAGTAAATGTGGAGTTTGAACTGGATGATTTTTACCTTTCCTTCCAAACTCTCCATCCTATAACTAAGACTGCCAATATGAAGAGTTTTATATCTTTCATCTAAGTACTTAGAAATTTACACTAAACAATCGAAGGAATTTTTTTCCCAAAATAGCCTCTGATTTTTAAAATTATTTTTAAAAATTATTTATTTATTTTTGTGGTCTTTCTTTTATTTCAAGTTCAAAATTTTCTCCCTCCTTTTCTTCCTCCATCCATTGAGAAGGCATGCAATATGATATTTATTATGCATGTGAAATCAAGCAAAACATTTCCATATTAGCCATGCTGCAAAAAAAAAGGAAGAAAAATAAAATTAAAAAATTATTTCAGTTTGCATGCTGAGTTCATCAGTTCTCTCTCTAGAGGTGGATAGTATTTTTTCATTGTGAGTTCTTTGGAACTATCTTGGATCATTGCATTGATATGAGTAGCTAAGTCTTTCACAGTTGATCATCATTACAATATTACTGCTACTATATATAATGATCTCCGGTTTCTGCCCACTTCACTCTGCATCAATTCATATAGGCCGTACCCAGGCTTTTATGAAACCATTCCCCTCATCAATTCTTATGGCACAATAGTTTTCTATTATAATCATAGATTATAACAGAATGTTCAGCCATTCCCCAACTAATCATGTAGCCTTTAAGGAATGGGTTCTTTAACCTGGAGTCCATGAACTTCAGTTACTTCATGAACTTGAATGGGAAGTTACATCTTTATTTTTGTTACCTTTAATTGATGTTTACCATTCCCTTCAGTTCTGAACACAGGCAACAAACACTATACAGAGAACGGGACCACTGACTTCATCAGATTGCCACGACTTGCAACAAAAAAAAGGGAAGTTTTTAAAACCTTCATTATATGGCATATTTAAAATTTTCCTGACTAGTTGTTCCTAAAATGTTAGAAAAAAATTCTCATTTGTCATAATGGTTTCTAGGTCATTTTTTAAGTAAATTGTGTCCCTCTCATATATATTCAATTTCTGATAAATGTAATTACTTGGTGCAAGCAGTAAAACAAATTCCTTTTTCTTACCAAGGAAGTTAAAGGTGCAGGTTTCAGAAGGTCTGAACCATCACAGACTATAGTGATCAGAAGGTTATTTCCTAGCAATCATGGAATCGACTTGCTAAGAAGTTTGACAGTAAAAAGTAAAGTAATAATAATAATATGCATAAGAAGCATAATGTGCTTACCTCAGATTCAGTTTCTGAAAAGCATGAAGTGCCATCAACAACTATAACAAAGAAAAAAAGAAAAAGGAGGAAAAACCTTCTTTGGGGAGCTTAAATGCTTTTGTGGAATGACTTGTGCTAAGTATTTCCTGGCAACAAACTTACTGAATTTGCTAAATTATCACAAAGAAGGGGGGAGGGGAGGGACTAAGTCATAAGATAATTCAGCTGCTTCATTTCCTGGTCAGTCTTCAAGTAATGTAAATTGAAAAGACATGGACATGCCAAAAAGAAAAATGCCGACTTGGAGCTTTTTTTTTTCCTTTTTTAATGTGGGGAGTGGTGATAAAAATTATAAATAAGAGACTTCTAAAAAAATTAAAATCAGCAACAGTAGCATTAGAAGGGAAATGCTTGTTAGGGTGAGAACAGATGTTACATGGAACCTTCCATCTGGAAGGAACCTCAGAAGCCATGTTGTCCAATGCATACATGAAAAGCTACCTCTATAATGTGCCTAGATATTTAGTGGTCATCCAGCATTTGCTTTCATCACCCAGGAAAGGGGAAGCTACTTCCTCCTTAATTATCAAGAAGTTTTGAGAGGCAGTTGGGCATCTAGGTGGCACAATGGATAGGGTGCCAGACCTGGAGTCAGGAAGACTCCTCTTCCTAAGTTCAAATCTGGCCTCAGATATTTGCTTACTGTGTGATCCTGGACAAGTCACTTACTCCCATTTTCCTCATTTCCTCATTTGTAAAATGAGCTGGAGAAGGAAATGGCAAACCATTCCAGTATCTTTGCCAAGAAAACCCCAGATGGAGTCACAAAAAATAGGATACAACTGAACAACATTTGAAAGGCAGAATAAAATAATGGATAAGGCACTAGACATGGAATCAGTGGGATCTGGATTCAGATTCTGTTTTAGACACTTACTAACTGTGCGGCCCTTGGAAAGTCCTTTAACTTCTCCCAGCCTCAGTTTCTTCCCTCTGTAAAATGAGCAGCTTGAACTCTTGGGTCTCCTGAGAGCCCTTACAGAACTAAGCCTATGGTCTTGTGGTCCATTTTACAAGTTCTCCACATTATTCCCAGTTGAAACATGTGGGTCTACACAAAACAAGTTTAATCCCTCTTCTAAATAAGCACTACACAAATGCTTGAAGGCAGTTGCTGGTTCTCTGAAAGTCTTTTCTTCTTCAGGGTTTAAGGTAAATTTTTTAAAAGGCAACTATTCTCACATCTTTTCTTCTATCTCCTCAAATATCTCCTCTTCATGCCTTCATTCTTCTTTGCCTGGATTTACAATTATAGGATCATAAGTTTGAAAAGGACCTTAGAAGAAAAAGACCTTTCAGCCCTCTTATTTTAAAGATAAGAAAACTGAGGCCCAAAAAAATGATGGGATCATCCCAGGTAGCAAGTGATAAATACAAGATTTAAACTCAGGTTCTCTATCTTCAAATCCATTATTCTGCCCATAATAACTGCTAGTGACCAAGCTTGTAGGGAGTTGGAGCATTCTATCGCATGCCATATAGGGAGTAGCAGGAAAGTTTCAGAAACTTGACAACTGGCCAGTGAGTGAACTTGCAGTCAGTTCTCCACCCTCATACCCTCCAGGAAAGTAGAGGCTCAAAAGGAGTCATTTAATGGGAGATTCAGCATCAGATGAATATTGGTGGCTTGGGAAATAGGTTTCCTACCATTTTACATCAACAGAGTGAACATTTAAGCATCTTGAACAAAAGAGAGATATGAGTACTCTTCCATGGAGCATGCCAATGGCAGTGAGGAGTCCTAAGTTGCCACTCTCCCATGGTTGCTCTTTGAGGCTCTCCTGGGGATACAGTGAGATTGAACAAATATCCAAGGGTTCAGCTCTCATCTATGTTTTTATAAAATCAAACAAAAAACTTGATATAAGGCTTTGTGTTCTACACTGGGATACAAAGGTGCAAAACACCCCAGTCGAAAGAGCATAGAATTAGAGCAGCAAGGTGCCTTAGAAGTGATCTTGTCTAGCCCTCCCCCCCATTTTATACATGAACAAATGCAAGAACCCCTCAAAGTTAAGTGACTTGCCAAGGATTCCCTTTGACATCAACTCTAGTTGTCACTGAGGCTTAACAGTTCTGGTTAGCCAACATCACTTGTATCAATACCATTATCTCCACTTTCAGTGTCATTATCCTAATTGAGGCCCTTATCACCTTTTACCTGAATTATTGCAATTTCTTCCAAATTGGTCATTCTGCTTCCAGTCTCACCCCCCTCTCCAATTCATTTTCCATACAGTTGTAATCCAGCTCAAAAGAATTTCTTTTGAGTCAAGGACAAAACATGGTAACCCTTCAGCTTAATGCCCTGTGTACTATGGTTCCAACATTCTTCTCCAACATCATTTCCTATTTATGTCTTTACATCCTCTATGTTACTTCAAAACTGACCATATAACTGTTCTCTGAACTTGACATTGCAACTTAACCTCCATATCTAGGCATAGGTTGTCCTTTATGCCTGGAATGTATTCTCTTCTAACTTCTGCCACTTAAAATTATTAGATTAGTTTGAGCCTCAGATCAGGGGTCACCTTCTACATGAAGCAATTCCTAGTCCCTCGAGTTGCAATATTCCATCCCTAGAAATATCTTCTTACATTTTTACTTAGGTGTTTACATGTTCTATCTTTCCATGATATAAAGAAGCTTACTAACTAATGGCTGTGGGATAGTGGGAAGAGAGATGTATACAAATGCAAGTTAGAATATGCTGCAATATAGAGTGTAATTAAGTGCATTGTTTTTTAGACCTGGGATTTCATCTAGAGAGATCCTACTGTGAACATTCTTTCCCACTACTACTGATTAAAATCTTAGAAAGCTGCATGGGACAGGGAAATAAAATCAGTTGCCTGTGGTGACGTAGCTTGCATACATCAAAGAAAAGAGTTGAACACAGGTCTTCCTGACTCTGCTCCACTATCTATTAACCTAGACTTCCTATCAATAAAGAACAAAGAGATCTAACATCAGCATTTCAATTACTTGTTCCATTTGAAAGTTGGGATTTGAGAAGGGAAGGAAGAATGTGGGAAGTGAATGTTTGACTAAGTGGATGAAGTCTCAGAATGAGAATTGTAGCAGTAAGTGGAATTTTCAGGGGATCAAATTTCAGGGCAATACAAGGGAAACTTTATCTATAATTTGAGCTATCAGAAAATGAAATAGGCCATGTTAGTCAGTCAACCATCAGAAAGGAAGAAAAAGGAAACAAACATTTATTAAGTGCCTACCATGCTGCAGGGATTATGTTAAGATCTTTACAAATATCTCATTTGATCCACACAACAACCCTGTGAGGGAGGTGCTATTATTAGTCATAATATACAGTAAAGAAACTGAAACAGTCAGAGGTCAAGTGTATTGCCCAGCATCACACAGCTAGTACATAAATGTCTAAGGCTGGATTTTAACTCTGGTCTCCCTAACTTTAGACACAGCACTTTATCCACTGCACTATCTATCTGCCTCAACTAAGTGACAGGCACTATATATACTAAGCATTGGGGCACAGAGAAAAGGGCAGGGGGAATTCCCTGTTCTCAGTAATAATGAGAGAGACAACACATGAACAACTATGTACAAACAAGATACATAAAGGACAAATTAGGGATTGTATTAAGCACCATGTGCCAGGTTCTTCTTCCTAGACTTTCAGGAGACACTAGATGACTAATCACAGGGGATATTACAGAGGGGATCTGTGGTTTGGGTAGAGGTTAAACTAGACAGTTCTAAATTTCCAACTCTAATAGCCTATGATTTTATTTTTACTCTATAACATAGCATGCAAGATCTAAGGAGATTTAAGATTTAAGGTCTCCCTCAGGAGAGCAATATTAAGGTTATCTACGCCTCTAGTATTGCTTTTCCAGGGCAGTAGGACTATGCAGTGAAGAGAACTGGCAGTGATTTTTATCAGGGAAATTTGCCCATGATTAAGTTACCCCCAGCTTCTCAGTATTTGTTTGATGTATTCTTCTTGCATTCCCTTCTTCCTAAGCAGAGGCTACAACAGCAAAATCTGACACCTGATAGGATTTTTGCAATAGCCTCCTTGCTGTTCTCTCCATTTCCAATCAACCTAGAGACAGGAGAGAGAGAAAGGGAGAGAGGGAGAGAGAGAGAGAGAGAGAGAAACGTATGTAATCCATAAACCACACCTACCAAATTAACCTATACACAGTTATTATGAGACTTGGGAAATCACTTTCCCAACCTAGTTAGAAAATTGAACCAGATAATCCCTAAGAAGCTGCGCTCTGGTCATTGGTAGCAATGGGAGACCTTAGAGGTAACCACCCTCATGTGTAATCTAAGCAGAGCAGTCATTTTTCTTTCTACCTGCTACTAGTCCATTTTCTTTATTTATTGTCATCTTTGATTCTAAGATGAATAAGGGGTATATGTATTGAGATATCTTAATTTCTAAAAATTTTACTTCTAGTTAAATAATCAAATATCTCTGAGAATCAAACTCAATTCATTAAATATTAGTTATTTAATAAACTGAAGAAGCCTCTTTTTCAATGAGCTACTGGTATAATACATCCCCGTTTTATAGATGGGGATACTAAAATTCAGAGAAATAAAATTACTTGCTCATAACCGCAGAACTAGTAAGAGGCTGAATTAAGATCTGGACTGGAATTCTGACTCCTAGACCAGGTGTGATTTTTGACCCCCCCTCTAATCACAAAAAGGCACTGAGAAATTGGCTGGGTTTTTATAAAGATGGATCAGATTAAAATGTAATTGTGAAATTTTTAACAAAGTGAAAAAAAATAGAACATAAATAATATTAATTTGTGGTGTTCATAGTTAATAAGCAGCCTGAAAAGATCTGTTTCTATATAAATTTGACACCACTGGAGAAGGAAGCTAGAAAATAAAAGGTAAATTTTGTTGGTCATGTGACCTGACTAGACTGGAAAGAGTAGACCAAAATATCACATAAACTAATTCAGGAACTTGCCTTCTTTTCTTCTTGGCTTCAGTAAAGGGACTCTATTTCTGTATTCTTTTTGCCACAACTGGCTGTGATTCACTCTCCTGAAGTCTGCTCCAGCCAATCTGGGCTGCAAGTCTGGATCAGTGTGGCCCACATGGGACTGTGCTCAGCTTCCAGGCTGGTGCGATAGACCCTTCCTGTTGGCCTGCCAGACTGCCTTCAGTGGGACATTTGTTTCTCTTTGTCACTTTGTGGGTTCTTTAGCTCTAAAATTTGTTTAGAGTCGTTTTTTACATGTATTGGAGATGGTTGGAGCAGTAGCTCAAGCAAGTTCCTGCTTTTACTCTGCCACGTTGGCTCCACCTCACCACATTTGTTTCTCACAACAATGTTATAAAGTATAACATACACAAACATTTTACATATCTGTATTGTATGTATCATTCCAATCTCCAAATAAACATTCAAGTTTATTGCATATACTTTTTGTTAACAGTGTAAGCAAGATGCACATATTCACAATATATTATGTCTGAAAAAAATATTGCAATCACCTTTATCCATCAGTACTTCTGTTAACTTCTCAATTCTAAAAAAAAGTTCCTCGATTCTTTTCTCTTATGATACCAATTAAAGTCTTTTCTCACAAATTCTCTTCTTTGAAATATAAAGGATGAATCTAGCCCTCTCGAAAAATAAGTTCTCTTCATAAAAATTGGAAAAGGATCCACATGTACAAAGACATTTATAGCAGCTCTTTTTGTGGTGTCCAAGAACTAGAAATCGAGGGGATGCCCATCAACTGGGGAATGACTAAAGAAGTTGTAGTATATGAATGTAATGGAATACTATTGTGCAATAAGAAATGATGAAAACTCAAACTTCAGAGAAACCTGAGAAGACTTATGTGAACTAATGCTGAGCGAGGGGAGCAGAACCAGGAGAACATTGTACACAGTAACAACCACAGTATGTGAGGACTGATTTTGATAGACTTAGCCCTCCTCAGCAATGCAAGGACCTAAAACAATTCCAAAGGACACACAATGGAAAATGCCAGTCACATCCAGAGAAAGAACTATGGAGTCAGAATGCAGAATGAAAGAGACTATTTTCTTTTTTATTTTTATTCTTTCTAGTGGTTTTTCCCACTCGTTATAATTCCTCTATGCAGCATGACTAATGTTAAAATGTGTTTAATAGGAATATATGTGTAGAGCCATATCAGATTGCATGCTATCTTGAGGAAGGAGGGGTGAGGGAAGGAGGGGGAGAAAATTTAAAACTTATGGACATGAATGTTGGAAACGAAAAATGAATAATTTAATAAAAAAATTTAAACCTCACAAACAAATGCAGAAAAGTAGAAATATCAAATGAATCATTTTCAAACAATAATGCAATAAAACCTACATTAAATTAAAAAATTTTAAAAGAAAGAAGTTCTCTTAGTCCTTTTTCTCTTTCCTCTCTTTATCATAATTAAAAGTCTCTCCAGAAAACAATAGTTAAATTCTCATAGACTCCTCATAAAATAAGCTAAACTGTCACTGCCCAAGATTTCATTGCATCTTTAAGATACAATAAAATATCTATAGTCTCTTTGGGAAAGGCTATTGAAGCTGGTTTTAAAACTATAAAGATTTTACTACCTCCAGTCGACAGACATCAATACAATCACTTGTAATAAGATAGTGCTGTATCTCACTGAGCCGGAGAAGATACATATTAAGGCTTAAACTCCAAAGCACTTGGCTAAATAATTGAAAAAAATATATAATGTCTGGATTCTTGAACCTTCTTTTTTAATCATTTATAAGGTGATATTATTTCTCTTGCTTTCAACCTTTAGAAAATTAGAACTGGAAGCAACTTTAAAAACTAGTTATCCCTTCATAGGACAGTGGAAAGACAACAGGATTTAAAGTCAGGGGATCAGGGTTCATATCCTGATTCCTCTATTTGTTATCTTGTGATCTTCGGCAAGTCACTTAACATCTCTGGGCCTCAGTTTCCACATCTACAAAAAGAGGATGTTTTATTACATGACTTCCAAGGTCCCTTCTAGCTAAACATCTGTGATATTTTGATAACAGGTACTTCATAAATGTTGATTGATTGTTAAAAGAGAATAAAAAATTGAGATGTAGGAACAAATAAAGAGGTAATGCCAGTAATCCTGAACACTGTATGAGTCTCTCTCCCACTATAAAACCATGAGTAGTAAGTACATAAAAACTCAGAGAAGTAGGACTTCTTCCCTTGTGATCTTCATAGCCTGGTCCATTTTGTGGTTGCAGATAAACTACAGAGTTGGTTCTCCTGAAAGGAGGGAGAGAAAGGGGAGAAAGTAAGAAATAAGCTGGTTAATGTGGCTTCACTGATCTGATGTTTCTGTGCAGTTTTTCTTTGCATCTCTGTTTCTATTCCAAAGAAATTTGTTTCACGTTCTCAGGAAATATTGTGCCTTGAACTCTGCCACAAAGTTACCTAAAGTCTTGAGCATTGAGACTATAGAATTGTTTGGTGTTGCTAAATCTGTGTCACATAGTCAGCGGCAGATACGTGCTTAACCATACGTTCTCAGCCCTTTCCTATTTTCTTGCATGGGTCCCTGTTGGTTGTGAGAATTTAGCGTATTGAGGTCACAGGAATCAGGATCCTTCAGGCACACCCAAGAATATAGGGCACGGTTAAGAAGGTGCTGTTGAGGATTCTGAAGTCATTGACCTCAAGGCATAGATTTATCACCACCAAGCCCTTCAAGCGGCTCAGTAACCAGGTCCCTGAGTAGCTTACAAGTGACCCAGTGCACAGGGATTTCATAGGCACCCCCAACAAGAGGGAATGCAGACACTCAGAGGTCACCCAGAAATAGCAGACTCCCAAAGTCACACTGGTATTCCACAAAAAGGTCACACTTGGCCCAATATGTCTCCCTCCTTCCACAACAAACAGTTCAACAACAGCGGCAGAATGAGCCATCATCTTCTGTTGTTTCTACTTCTAGTTGTTGCCTGAAGGGATCTCTGGAAATGGTGGTTCAGTCTCAGAACTATGGCCTATAGTTTCCTCTTAGTGCTATCCCTATAACTCCACTCATAGATTACAGTGAAGTTCTGACATAATCTAGTTCAATTTCCTCACATTAATCAAGGAAACAGTGGACCCAGAAGATAAATGGACTTGCCCAAAGTTACACAGCAAATGAGTAGCAGACCTAGCTACAAATAGACAAATTACTGAAAGACATTGTCTTTAATGTAACATTCTTTACTGTTGTTCTTCTAGATTACAACAATAGTGCCTGACCTTCCAGCCAAGGGCTATAGAAGGTTGTAGAATTATTGCTAAGCTGTCTGCTAGGGGGTCTGTAAACCCATATGCCCACTAAAAACTGTCAATTTGATTTTTATTTAGTTTCAGCAAAATATGCAGTGTGACAGCTTAATAGATAAGCAAGCACACCTTCTGTAGTCTGAATAATGTCTCACATGTGTATTATTATTTTTCAAATTTATGCAGATTATATTGTGATTATTAGAATGCAAATTTTTTTAAAAGGTCATTGAATCCACAGTAATTTTTTGACATGATGCATTTTTCCCAGAAGATATTAATCATGCAACTACTTTGATACGGGAGATCCTGAATTGCATTGTTGTTGCTGCTGCTGCTGCTGTTGTTAAAATGATGATCTCATTCTCAATACTGGAAACCACTTCTCAGGATCAAAAGTCCAGAAGGACCTTACACTTGAACAGGAAGAAGAGATCCTGAAAAACATGATTATAAATTGGGGAACCATCAAAAGATCAAATGAAATAATAAATGTGCAACACCATTCCAAAGCATCTTGAGGTAATACTTAAAGAGCCAACACTCTAACTCCTTCATGGCTGTGTACAGGTGACGGCTTCTGAAGGCTCAGCATTCTCTAGCTTTCCAATAGCTAGACAGACCGTTACACCACACAGCACAGCCTGACTGTGGGAGGAGGCAGATGATCTACCTTCTGTGCATTTTTTCTCTGCCTCTGTCCCTACACACAGACAAGGAGGATGCTCAGGATTAATAGCAGTGATCACCAAAATATATCTTTCATGTGAATAGATGGTCCTTCTCCCCTGTTCTGCAGCTCCTGAGTGCTAGGAAGAATCAATCTTTTGTTTCATTCTTGTCCTTGATCTTAGCTATGGGTGATCATGTAGCATATTGGAGCTCTTTGTTCACTATCATATCTCATGTAATAGGCATCAAAAAAAAAAAAACAGAACACGTCAAGGTATGATCCTACACCCCAAGGAATTTTTTTTTTCTAAAATATTCAGAGAATCATAGCTCTGGAGGTCCCTCCACGCCCTTCTCTATTGTTCTCTTCTCTTTCCCAGGAGGAAAGGTTTCCCTGTGTGACCTTGGTGGAACAGTAAGTGATTCTGTAAAAAATTTCTTCCACATTATACTGGCTCAGTGCTGGTCCCCTGCTTTCTCTGGAGTCATCATATTTGCATGTGTTCAGGTCTGCCTCAAAGTGTTCCTAGGTAGCTCCCTCTCTTTTTCTCTAGGCCAGTGTACCATCTTGTCTCTTTTGAAGAATAAGTTGGGACTTTGGGATCATTCCATTAATCTTCCCTTAATGTTCTACTAGAAGAGGTGAACTTCAATACCCTCTCCCTTCTTTACTTCTTACAGCATATATACTTGAGACACAAACTTGAATTAAGTCTCATCTATTGAGAGTTTTTCCTCACCTTTTTAGACAAGATTCTCTCTCCCTTCCTTTTCAGTCACCCAAACCCCAACCCCATAGTCATGTTTCCTCTGAGAAACCCATTGGCTAGATTCTCCCCCTCTCCATTAAACCTTGACTCAAGATTCCAGATACCACTGCAGCAATTAAGAGAAGTGAAAACCAGGTTCGGGGAAGATACATCAAACTGAGAGCCAATCAGAGCAGAAGATGTGCAGTCTGAGTCAACATAAACTGAACATTTACCCCACCCCATCCCCAATCAACAATCATTTATTAGGTACTTATTATGTTCTAGGAACTGGGCTAAGTGATGGATATACAAAGAAAGGCTTTGAATTAATTATTAAGATAGAAAGAAGTATGAATGGCATATTGGTGTACAAACTTATATCTTCTTATATAGATTCAGTGTATCAAACAAACATAGCTCTGGGGAACAACAATATAACTTTCAAAGTTTAAAGATTCCAACCTTTAGTTTCTCATAAAGACTTAATGCCCGATTCAAAGTCCTCCCTAAATGGTTCATGGAAACATATTCTAGGTTGGAGTTCAGGATAAACTGAAGACTTGATGTGAGATTAGCATTGAGTTTGGGGGAACATAAGATTAGAAGTAAGGGAAAATACAGTGTGAATTTTAAATTAAGTATCACCAATGACCCATGTTGCAGAGTCAGGACATATTTTTGTGTATGTTTTATGCACACATATATTTATTATATAATATGATTGTTCTGACTTTGCTCTCTGGGGGCCAGGCCTAATATATTTTGCCACTACTAGAGTTAAATGAGAGAATATTTACAAGCATTTAGACTTTGCCTGGCATACAGTAGGTGCTTAACAAATACTTGTTCCTTTCTCTTTCCCTTACTGGGTTCTCCAGTACCTTGAAGATGTTAGCAAGCCTATTTTCTCTGCCACAGACTCTAGCTCCTACTTATTGTGTTCCCCCTAGTTTTAGGGGTTCATTGAGTATCATTTCCATTTAACCACTCAACACACTTAGGTTTTACAAAGGGATACTTATTTCAGAGATACAACGAAAATAAACATACAAATGTTTTCCTTTCATAGAGTCCCACACACAGCACATCAGTTTAAGGGAGTGGAAAGTCGGTCAATAACATTAAGCTCCCACAATTGTCAAGCACCGTGCTTAGTGCTAGGGAGACAAAAGGAGAAAATCCTTGTTTTCAAAGAGCTCACAATCTAATGGAGAAACGCTCTCATTTTATCCTTACAACAGGCATGGGAGATAAATGCTGTTATTATCCTCATTTTTACAGATAAAAAAAATTGAGGCTAGGAGAGATTAAGTGATTTGCCCAAGGTCACACAGCTAGTGAGAGTCCTACGTGTGTGGTTTGTCCTTCGTTCTCAAAGAGGACCATGACATCAGGGAGATGATGATATGACTTGCAGTAGACTTTGATTGGAGGGAGGGAGGGCTGTGCAAGGTCACCAGCCTCACTTTCTCCTTTGGAGTCCTCTGGGTCCAATGGCCTATTAGTCATCAGGATGACTGGAGATGGCCCAGGATGGAGGGAGACCTTGACCCTTTTAAACTAAGGTCTTTTCAAGTTCTCACTTTGAGCAAGATAATGCCCATTCAGTGAATAGGCCTCTTTGAGAAGTGAATCAAGGAATGGCCCCTTTAATAAAAGAAAAAAACATCTCACTGGAGGGGAAGACTTCAGGTTTGCTGGTCAAAAGAGAAACAGTTAGCATTTACATTCACTCTGAACCAGGAGGGCTGAAAAAAATTACCATTAAATGGTGCTTGGGCAGGGATCTATTGCTGTCCAGTCCCTGAGATCCAGAGAGAATTGAGTCTAAGATTTGGTGTTTGGGGAAGAAATCACACAAATAAACCCCTTTACCAGGTGGTACAAGAGTTCTTCCCTCTCAACTGTGATTGTTGCAAAAAGGCCCTACTTTGCTCAGGCAGGCACTACACACAATACAGACAGCTACCCAGCCAACAGAAAAAGGATGCTCCCAAACACATGGTAGGCCAGTGCAGAAGGCTGAGTTTTCTAGTCTCCTGGAAGCGAGTGTCAAAGAATATTCCATGTGGGTGATGCCATCTTAGGTGGTCTAGGCATATGCCAAGCTTTCATTACATGTAGATAATCTGTCTGTGTGTATATACACATGTATTCATGCACACATATGTTTACATACATATATCAACTAACCAATCAAAATAAATTAAATATCTACTATGTGCCAGACACGGTGGTAGACACTGAGAAGACAAGTACTAAGAGTAAAACAAGCAGTCCCTAGGCTGAAGGAACTTATATTCTAAGAGGGGGAAGACAAATACATATATGAATATTTATAACCACTATAAAATGAATCAATAATAAAAACAAGGTGAGTAAATACAAGGTACTTTGGGAGAGAAAGTATTGGGCAGTTGGAGAGGCGAGAAAAGCCTTCACACAGAAGTTAATACTTGAGTATTAAAGAAAAAGGGAATCTCTTTGAGATGGAGGGGAAGAGAGGGATGGAGAGTAAGAAAGTACGGAGACAGGAGATGGAGTGTGATATGAAGAACAGAGAGAAAGTTATTTGGGCTGGATCTCAGAGTGTGACATTTTTCACAGTCCCCCTTAATGCTGCTCTCTTCCTGCTGTGATTATATCCAATTTATAATATTTTGTGTGTATATATGTATGGATGTGTATGGATATGTATATATGTATGTGTATGTGTGTATATACATACACATCTGCCCATGTGCATTTATGTATATACACGTATTTTGTGCATATTCTTATGTGCATATATCTGTATAAGTACATATATATAATGTGTAAATGGTTTTTCCATGTTTTCTCTCTCACTAGATTGTGAACTCCTTGAAGTTTTTTTTTGCTTTTCTTTGTGTCCTTCATGTGCCTCACACATAATGGACAATTCATAAGCACGTGTTGATTTGGGAGGGGGAGAGATGGTCAGGGAGACTGGAAAGATAGGTTGAGGCCGGGTTGTTTATGGTTTTAAAAGTTAAAATAAGGGGCAGCTAGGTAGAGCACTAAATAGAGCACTGGCCTGGAGTCAGAAGGACTTCAGTTCAAACCCAGCCATAGACACTTAATACTTACTAGTTGTCTGACCTTGGACAAGTCACTTAACCCCAATTGCCCTGCCTTTTCCCCCTGCACAAAAAAAAAAAAGACAAAAAAAAGTCAAAAAGAAAAAAGTTTCTATTTTATCCTGAGATAATGAATGGGGAAGTCACATGCTCAGAACTGTGCTTTAGGAAAATTACTTTAGAGGTAGTTTGTGGGACTCACGGATTAGGATGGCAATAGATTTGAGGTAAAAAAAAAAAAAGATCAATCAGGAGACTGTTGCAATAATCTAGGTACAAGGTGATGAGGGGCTGACCTGAAGTGATGACTGTGTTCGTAGGAAAAAAAAATGAGCCAGAGGCAACATGTCCTAGTGCAGTATCAAACACAAATAGAAAGGTATTCCTGTGGGCCACATATTGACTTAGAAAATCACAAATTAGCATTATTTATGATGTAGTATATTTTTATTTATTTTATTAAACATTTCTCAATTACATTCTAGTTTGTCTCTGACAA
The DNA here is from genome assembly GCA_028627135.1 of Pseudochirops cupreus. Lineage (NCBI taxonomy): Eukaryota > Metazoa > Chordata > Mammalia > Diprotodontia > Pseudocheiridae > Pseudochirops > Pseudochirops cupreus. The sequence continues at coordinate 496,016,162 of CM053580.1, forward strand.
CACTTGGGAGTTTTGCATTGAATGACTGTGAAGTCAAAAAGACCTGGGTCAAAGTCCTACATCTAACCCATAGCCATGTGCCACTGGGCAAAGCAGACACAAAACAGACACTAGCTGTGTGACCCTGGGCAATCACAGAAAGTTGTTGCTATGAATCAGCAGATGGTGTTTTCGGACCAAGAATTTCCCACAATAATAAAATCTGAGGTCTAGACCACCAAAATAGCCAGATTGTGCCCAAAACTTATTAGAAGTCAGCAACTGAATAAAAAATAATTTTAAAAAAGCACAATTCTGGTGCATCCTCAGCTTCCTTCCCTACATACTCTCATGTGTGTTCCCAGCCTGTAGTTTCCACACTATGGAAAAGAATGTGAGAATAAGATTAATCTGGATAAGTTCAGCAAATTGGTTTTGCCAATATACCAAGTATATGTTGATGATGATATATATATGGTATATTGTTGTTTGGTTGTTTTTCAATCATGTCTGACTCTTTATGACCCCATTTGGTCTTTTCTTGGCAAAGATACTAGAATTGTTTTCCATTTCCTTCTCCAGTTCATTTTACAAATCAGGAACTGAGGCAAATAAGGTCAAATGACTTGCCCAGGGTCACACAGCTAGTAAGTGGCTTAAGTCAGATTTGCCCTCATGAAGATGAGTCTTCATGGACTTCAGGTTCAGTGCTCCATTCACTACATCACCTGGCTATCTCTAGCTACATACAATATGCAGATCCTGTCTATTACCTCTGAGAAATTCATGTGTGTTCAAAATAGCTGTTAAGAAATATCTATAGTAGTAGTCATTGGAAAGAATGTTTCACAAACCATGCCCTTCTTGCTAAGAGTAAGATGATCCTATTGGAAAACCTTGCTAATTCTTTCAGGACCAAGGAAAATCATTTAACCAGAGAGGTAGTTGGAAGAGCATCAAGGATAGAGACATTAGACTGTCTACTGCTAGACAAACAATTGTTTCCCCCAAGAGAAGTACCAGCAGTGGTGAATGTGATCTCAATGGCTGAAAGTCATTGAGAAGATCAAAAGATGTGAGGTTAGGTCCAAACTCTTAGGTTTGAAAGGACATTGGCATAGTCACCATGGTGACTGAGTCAAATTAGAAAACATTTGGCTCTTTATTAACTCCAAGATAAAATATAAAATATTTTACTTGGTTTTTTAAAGCCCTTCATTACCTGACCTCTTTTATCATTACAGTCTTCTTACCTAATAATCCCCTCTACAGAGCCTTCCATATAGTGACCTAGGCTCCTAGTTGTTCTTCACACCCTATACTCTATTTTGTAAATCCAGGAATTTTTTATTGTACCCTGTGTCTGGAATTCTCTCATTTCTCATCTCTGCCTCTTGGTTTCCTTGGCTTTGTTCAAGTCTTGCTTAAGTCTCATTTTCTATGAGAAATCTTTGTTGAGTCACCCTTTATGGTAGTGCCTTCTGAGCTTACCTCTAATTTTTTCTCCTCTCTCTGTTTCTGTCTCTCTTGTTTCTCTAGATAGATAGATAGATAGATAGATAGATAGATAGATAGATAGAAAGATAGATAGATAGATAGATATGTACATGCATGCATACATACATGCATACATACATTCACAATATATGCATGTGATCTATATATAACATAAATGTTTTCCCAGAACTTATTTATTTTTTTTAGTTTTCAACATTCACTTCCACAAGATTTTGAATTCCAAGTTTTCTCCCCATTTCTCCCCTACCCTCCACCCCAAGAAGGCATGCATACTCACTACTCCTTCCCCCAGTCTGCCCTCCCTTCTATCCCCTCATCCTGCCCCTTCTTACTCCCTTCCCCTTACTTCCTTGAATGACAAGATAGATTTCTATACCCCATTACCTGCATATCTTATTTCTCAGTTGCATGTAAAAACAATTTTTTAACATTTGTTTTTTTTAAAACTTTGAGTTTCAAATTCTCTCCCTTCTTCCTTCCTCACCCACCCCCATTGAGAAGGAAAGCAATTCTATATAGGTTATAAATGTATACTTGGGCAAAACATTTCCATAGTAGTCATATTGTGAAAGACAGCATTTCCCTCTATCCTATCCCACCACCCATTTAGTCTATTTTTTCCTATGACCCTGTCCCCTTTCAAAAGTGTTTGCTTCTGACTTTCCTCTCCTCCAATCTACCCTTGCTTCTATCATCCCCCCTTCTTATCCCCTTCCCCTCTACTTTCCTGTAGGGTAAGATACCCAATTGAGTGTTTATGTTATTTCCTCCTCAAGTCAAATCCAATGAGAGTAAAGTTAATTCATTCCCTTTTACCTCCCTGCTCATCACCTCCATTGTAACAGTTTTCTCTTCCCTCTTTTATGTGAGATAATTTACCATATTCTATCTCTCCCTTTCTACTTCTCTCAATATATTCCTCTCTCACCCCCTAATTTTATTTTTATATATCATTCTTTCATATTCAACTCACCCTGTACCCTCAAAATATATATATATATATAGCTACAAATATCATCTTTCCATATAGGAATGCAAACAGTTCAACTTTAATAAGTCCTTTATGATTTCTCTTTCCTGTTTACCTTTTCATGCTTCTCTTCATTCTGGTATTTGAAAATCTAATTTTCTTTTCAGCTTTGGTCTTTTCATCAAGAATGCTTGAAAGTCCTCTATTTCATTGAATATTTATTTTTCCCCTGAAGGATTATACTCAGTTTTTCTGGGTAGGTGACTCTTGGTTTTAATCCTAGCTCCTTTGACTTCCAGAATATCATATTCCAAGTCCTTCAATTCTTTAATGTAGAAGCTGCTAGATCTTGTCTTATCCTGACTGTGTTTCCACAATACTCAAATTGTTTCTTCCTGACTACTTGTAATATTTTCTCCTTGACCTGGGAACTCTGGAATTTGGCTGTAATATTCCTAGGAGTTTTCTTTTGGGGATCTTTTTCAAGAGGCAACTAGTGGATTCTTTTAATCTCTAGAATATCTAGAATATCAAAGCAGTTTTCTTTGATAATTTCTTGAAAGATGATGTTTAGGCCCATATTAGATCTTGGCTTTCAGGTAGTCTAATACATTTTAAATTGTCTCTCTTAGATCTGATTTCCAGGTCAATGGTTTTTCCATTGAGATATTTCATATTGTCTTCTATTTTTTCATCTTTTGGGTCTGTTTTATAATATCTTGATTTTTCATAAAGTCATTAGTTTCATTTGCTCCATTCTAATTTTGAAGGAAATATTTTCTTCAATGAGCTTTAGAAGCTCCTTTTCCTTTTGGCCAGTTCTTCTTTTTAAGGCATTCTTCTCTTCATTGACTTTTTGGACCTCTTTTGCCATTTGGGTTAGTCTATCTTTTAAGGTGTTATTTTTTTCAGTATTTTTGGGGTCTCCTTTATCAAGCTGTTGACTCATTTTTCATGATTTTCTTGCATCACTCTCATTTCTCTTCTCAGTTTTTCCTGTACTTCTTTTACTTGATTTCCAAAATCCTTTTTGAGATCCTGCTTCTTGGAGGCTTTTGATGCAAGAGTTTTGACTTTTTTGTCTTCTTCTGGTTATATGTTTTGATCTTCTTTGCCACCAAAATAAGATTATATAGTTTGATTTCTTTTCCTCTGTTTGCTCATTTTACCAGTAAATTGCTTGACTTTTGAGCTCTTTGCCAAGGTAGGACTATGATTCCAGAGTGGAAAGCACTCTGTTCTAAATTTCTGGGATTTTGTGCTGCTGTTGTCAGAGCTACTTCTAGGCACCTGTAAATTTTCAGTTCTTATTACCATTATTATCATTATTATCATTACTATTATTATTTTTGCTTTTTGGAGGGAGGAGGGCAGGACAATTGGGGTTAAATTACTTGCCCAAGGTCGCAAGGCTAATAAGTGGTAAGTGCCTCAGGTTCTCCTGACTCCAGGGCTGGTGTTCTATTCACTGCACCACCTAACTGCCTCAATTCTCAGTTCTTCTAAGGTGATATAATCAAAGGAGAGGTGATTACTCCTCTCCTAGCCCATGGTCTGCTCTGTGAGTGACCACAAGCACTTTTTTCTCCCTCAGAACTTTGAGGAGGATTCTCTCTCCACAACAGCCACAAGCTCTGGCACACCAGCACCCCTCCTCACCCCAGGACTGCCACCTAAGACAGTGACTTAGATCCAAGCAAGGTAAAGCAAGAGAATCCTGCCTCAGTGCCAACAAAGAGATCCCTATGCTTGCCCTATGATCTGTCACATAATCCTTCACTATCTGTGGGCCTGGAGCTCCAGAAGCAGACACTGCTGCTAATTCTTCTTCTTCTCCTTCTTCTTCTTCTTCTTCTTCTTCTTCTTCTTCTTCTTCTTCTTCTGCTGCTGCTGCTGCTGCTGCTGCTGCTGCTGCTGCTGCTGCCACCACTTTTGCCACCCTGGGGCTGGGACCAGACCATGCTCTTCTCTCACCCAGGTCCAACACAGTTTCCCCACTGACATGTTACTTTGTCTTTGGTGTTCATGGGTTGAGAAGTCTGAAAACTGCCACAGCTGCCAGTGGTTCAGTCCCTTGAGGCCTGCTCTGGTCTCGTCTGTGCCACATGGGCCATGTAGGACTCTGCTCCACTCCCAACCAGGTGCAATAGACCCTTCCTGTCAACCTTCCAGGCTGTCTTCAGCTGGAGATGTGTTTTACTCTGTCATTTTGTGGGTTCCATAGCTCTAGAATTTGTTTAGAGTAATTTTTACAGGTATTGGGGGGGGGGTGGCGGGAAGAGCTCAGGCAAGTTCCTGCTTTTACTTTGCTAACTTGGCCCCACCCACTAACATAAGTATGTTATAGATAAATGATACACAGATAGCTTATGTAGAGTCATTTACATAATGTGCCTCATAGATTGTGAGGTCTTTGCAGTCAAAATTCAAAAAAAAATCACTTTTGCCTTTCTTTATATTCCTGGCACTTATCAAGGTACTAGGCACATACTAAGTCCTTAATAAATGCTTCTGGACTTAGCTTAACTTACAGAATAAAATACACACAATAATTACAAAAATGTAAAGGAAAACAATTTGACTTTGATATCTCCTTTAATTCTAAATCTATGACATTACGAGCATTAAAAGAACTCAGAGATCAGATCAACACAATGGTCAATTCTGAATCTAGAGAACTAATGATGAAACATATTCCTCTTTATACAGAAACATGTCAAATACAGTTATAGAATGAGGCATGCATTGTCTGAAACAGTCAACTTGTTTGTCCATTTTGTTTGTTCAGGGAAACAGACAGTTAAGTCATAAAGACATCAACACTCAAAAAAAAGACATTAATAAAATATGAAAAGAGAACTGTAATAAGAAAATTATTCAGACACCCTGAAAGTTCATATTACAAAAGAATGTACATTATTTGCCTGGAGCAAATACGAAAGCAAATATACCTCTCGGTTTAACTAAAATCTGAATAGACTTCTATTTTCAGGGACTCTCAACAACTATTTGATCTTGCATTCTTGTTTTGCTTCTACACTGCTGACACACTCTTCTGAATCTTAGATGCTACACCTGCCTCCAGCCCCTTTCTCTTTGTTGCTTTGTAAATAAATGACCTAATGCCTTTGAATAATACTGTGTATGACACAAAAAAGAATAATGTCAATACAGATACTGTAAAATATGTATTCCTTGGGCCTCATAACCCTGGACTACTAAGCTCTGTGGTCATGGTGGAATTCTAGTTGTTAAAATAATTTACTTTAACATCACTCATTAATTAGCAATCCACGAGATGGAGGGAAGAATTGAATACATTGAAGTCCTGAAATATTTGGCTTCAACCATGGTTCCTTAAAACAATAATACTTTTATAACACACTAATTCCTCACAAAGCAGATATTAAGTTGTTTTCCTAGCTGAATTATCATAAAAATCAGTTCCACATGTTATTTGATCTATGATTTATGATTTCTGAAATAAAATGACCCTATGACTTTGGCATTCTTGGCCATTGGTAGAAATGTGTCTGACCCGAATTCTACCAAATCTATAGACCAAGAAGTTTTATCTTTCTGTACCCTCAGCATCATCCCCTTTTTTCTCAATGGTAGGAATATGGGGCAGGGTGGAAGGTAAAATAATTTTCTTTATGAGCAACTTTTCACCCAACAAACTCAAAGTACTTTATGAATTTACATAATGAAATTGAAATGAAATTGTTACAAAATCAGACCCACTTAAACACCAAGTTCAAAAAGTCTCCATTTGTTGATGACTCATTCTGGCTCCCACCACTCAGAATTCACTGATGTTGATAGTAATCAAGATGGAATAGGGCCAGCCCACAAGTACATAAATCCATCATAATAGAAGAAAATGGAATATGAGATGTCTATCTATAAAGGCAGTTCAGATTATAGATTAAGGGCTCTGGGTTATAATCTTGACTCTGCTACTAATTATTTGGGTGACCTTGCCCAAGTCACTTCCCTTCTCTAGGCCTCAGTTTCTTTTTCTGTAATGTGGAGGGACTGGTCTAAATTAGGGTTATTAACCTTTTGTGTGTATGTGTCAATAGATCCTTTTTGTCAGTCTGTTGAAGTTTATGGACACCCTCTCAGTATAATGTTTTTAACCAATTGAAGGAAGTGTTCATTTTCAGTTTGAAGTTAATAAAAATAAATACATATTTTTTTCCCACCTAAGTTCACAGGCTTCCTAAAATCTATCTACATAAGCCTGGGTTCCATTCTTATTTCTCATTCTTATTAGCTCTGTGACAAATGTTTGATTCATTTAATTTTCTTGAGCCTTCCTGTCTTCATTGGTCACATGGGAATAATAATTATAGGGTCATGGAATGAAGTTATCTAAACATCTAAAAGTAACAAAAAACCACAACCTTTGAAAAATCAAAATCACAAACCTAGACCCCAGATTAAAAAACTCTGGATTAGATCATCTCAAATGTCTCTTTCACCTGTTATCATTCTGCATTCCGTGATCCTAATAACAAGAGAGTAGATAGGACATAAGTATCCTAGTAATGTTTAACAACTGGCTTTCCAGAAAAACAAAATGTACTCCCAACACACTTTGAAATTTAATCTGAATTATTACCATTTTCTCCATCACTTCCTTAAGTCTAGGCAATCAAAAAAACAGTAAATCAGGTCCTGATTTACATGTAGTATTTGCCAATTCCCAAAATGTAAATGTTCACACTGAAAACTGAACAATCATGTCTCAAGAGCCAGTCTGAGCTGTCTCCATCCTACCCACAATTAGAGTTGTAAATAATGAGAGAACAAGTTTTAAAATAACACTTACACCTTAAAACAAAGAAGAAAAAAATAGAATAGGAAATGTATTCAGAATCTCTAGAAAGTACGCTTTAATAAGGAATATCCATCTTAAAACTAAAAGAGTCCATTCCTAGACTGTTTGTCCTACTCTCAGGAAGTATATTTCAAAAATTCCCTTTATTAATTCACAACTATTTCTAATAACCCTCGTATTCATTCCATCACCATCGCTACTCATCAACAATAATAATCAACATTGGCATAGTGCATCTAGGGTTTGCAAAGCACTTTAAAACTTGCCTTATATGATCCTCAGAGTAATTCTTTGGGGTAAACTACAGTTATTCTGATCCCCATTTTACAGATGAGGAAAGTAAAGGTAAAAGAGGTTAAGCAACTTATTTGTAGTTGCCCAGTATCTTATGAAAAATTCAAATGCAGGTCTTGCTGTCTCTGAATCTATCCATCAATGAATTAATAAATATTTATTAATGCTTATTGCACTATGTGACACTACCTTTTATCCTATTAGGTCATCTATTACATCAACTTTCAGGAAGCCAACCAAATCCTAGAGCTTGGAAGACATAAAACAATACACAGTCCCAATCATTTGTAGACACTGTAGTGGAGCCCTAGATCTGACACTCAGCTCTGATAGTAACTGAGTGATAAAGGTAGCTAGTGCCAATGTGCTGTTTATGTAAGCTTCTCTGGACCTGCCCTGAATGTATTTTCTTAACTTAACCCTCAAGATTTTTCTCCTGAGCTTCACACCATTCTGCACTGACCTTGCAATCGAGTCCTTGTCCTCATTCCCAAAGTCTTCACTGATTCCAGCTCCAGGGCAGGATGTCTGACAGCTTTTGCTAATTGGTTCCTGTTCTTGGTTGTCATAGTTTCAATATATCCTCATGGCTGGCTGCGCTGGTACATGAGCTATGGAAACAGGCAGGCTTTGCAGAGACAGATTAAATGAATAAAGTCCTGGCTAAAACATTTTCCCGCAAAGAATAATCTCATCTCTCCCCAGAATGTATTTGTCTTCCTCTTTCAATATCAAGAGGTTGAATTTGAGTCTTGTTGTTGTTGTTGTTTGCAAGATGTTGAATAGAACTGGCCATTGCCAGAAGAGACCTTAGAGGCCATCTAGCCCAACCCTCTCTTCACCCAAATTTTATAAATGAGGAAACCGTACAAGACAGGTCAAGTGCCTTGCCCAAAGTCAATGTCAGACGTATGATTTGAAAACAAGTCCTCTGAGGCCAAAACCAGTCATCTTTATACAGTATCATGCTGCTACTGTCACTGCCTTTTCTATGCATGGAAAATGCCTCTGGGTTATCTAGGGTTATCTCAGAGGAACACAAGCTTAAGTAGATCCTAATATGTTGTAAAAGCTTTAAGCGTGGACCCAGTGATAACATCTATCTAAAGTCCAGTCTAGCCAAATGCAGAAAATCTTATTAATCAATCAACAGTTATTGAGTGCTAATGATTTGCCAAGAAATGTGCCAGGCATCATATGTGCCAGACAAAAGTAAATAATAACTACTTAAAGGAGATCACATTCTAGTGGGAGACAACAAATACATATAAAAAAAAGAATACATAGAATAAAAAGTTAATTGTATATATGCACGTGCAAATGTGTATATACATATATATATATATATAT
>CM053580.1:496025618-496063707 GCA_028627135.1 Pseudochirops cupreus
TATATATATGCGTGTGTGTGTATGTGTGTATATATATATATATGCAATTATTATTATTATTATTGACTACATCCAACTGGAACTTGAGATACACAGGCACTGCAGTTGGGAGATCCATCCTGCCCTACCAAAAAGTGACATAGGAGAGAATAGAATGGGGGAGGGGGGAAATACTGGGATGGCTGTTTTGGGGTGGTGGGCACGGGAAAGACGGGGAGAAAAGATGTAACTCAAAAAAATTTAATAAAGAATCTCATATCAAAAAAAAAAAAGAAGAAGAAGAAGAACTGAGAACTCTGTCCAGAGTTTCAGTTTTCATCTGAAGAGTCATCCTAATGAAAGTATGAGTTGAATACCAGTTGGGGAATGGAGGAAGTAGTAGATTATATTTTCCATATTCCATTATCTACTTGGCAGAGGAATCACCCTGGAAAAATAAGCCAAATTGTATCTTCTCTAAAACTATTAACTTCTGAACAACTTGTACTGTTAAGTACAAGTTGTATCCTCTTTACTATCTGATCAAATCAAACTGCTGCCTGGATCTAACAAAAGTATCCAGGTCCATGGTCCATGGGATAGACCTTTTATTGTTTTATACTGTTTAATTGCTTCCATTTTTATATGCAAAGAGTAAAGCACGATATGTAGGCATCCATGGTTCCCTATTCTTTCCTGCAGAGAGCTGAGTTCATTATGACAAAGTCCTTTGATTACGGTTGCATGAACTACAGCAATATCATGGAGAAGCAGTGTTTGGCAAATAGATGATCATTCAACTAGGAAAATCTACATTAATAATCCCCCCTAGATCAAGAGTTCTTAACCATTTTTGATCCTTTACCAGTTTGGTAAAGCCTATAGCCCTTTCTCAGAACAGTGGTCTGTTGTCTATATTCATAATTGAAAGAAATGTTAAAATTCAGCAAGAGACATAGGAGTAAGCAATGCATTTGTTGAGCAGCTACTACGTGCCAAGAATTTGTGCTAAATTCAGGGAATGCAAATACCAACAAAAAGGAAAGTAGCTCCTACCCTCGAGAAGCACACACTCTAATGGGAAAAGACCACACATAAAAGACATTTAAAAGGGATGGATGGAGGCACTGCAAGGTTCAGAAGGAGTCAAGGGAGTTATGAACTGAATCAGGTTTGGAGTAGGCATGACTTCCATGGATGCCTCCTCAAATGGGAGTTTAGAAGGGCAGGGGAGAGCAAGGTACCAAACTGTCTAAAGAGTGGGAAACAGGACCAGAATGGAAATGGGGAAATGAAGCAAGTTAAGACCTGTGTATTATCCCAGTAGCGAGGCCAAGCTTGTGAATGGCCCCTATACTTCCAGCCTGGGCAAGTTATGGAGGCCCAGTCTTGTAGAGAAAGAGGAGGGAGAGAGAAAAAGGGGGGGGGAAGAGGAGAGAGAAAGCAAAGGAGAAAGGGAGAGAGAGAAGATAGAGAGGAGAAGGGAGGATAAAGATGTATATAGTTGTTATGGAGAGAGAGGTCAATATAGATACAGATGGTATGGATATAGATATAAAGTTATAGAAATAGCTATGGATACAGTTATAGATATAGTTGTAGATATAGTTACAGCTTGTAAGTATGTGTGTGTGTGTGTGTGTGTGTGTGTGTGTGTGTGTGTGTGTGTGTGTAGCTATGGGGAGAAATAAACAGAAATAGAGATGATAGAGATATGGAAAATATATATGTATAGCTGTCAAAATAGATATGTCTGTATATATAAATATGGAGAGAGAGATATAGCTATAGTTGTTGCAGGTATGGATATGAATATAGAAATAGATATATGTAGACATGGATATAAATATAGCTTTAGTTATGTATATGGATACAGACAGAGCTATAGAGAAAGAGACAAAGACTGTGACAGAGACAGAGATTTGCATATTAAGAGAATGACAATGATCTTGGTCCTTCCTCAGAACTTCCACTTTAGTACATAACCTTCAGCATGAGACTACCCAGTTTCTTATGCCTGATATTGAATGAGATCTGGTTGATGAGGAGCACCAGCTCATGATTAAAGTAAAAAGACCTAGTCTACCCACTCATTTTACAAGTGAGGAAGACTTGCCCCAAATTATACAAATAGTAAATGATAGAGTTGAACCTAGAACTCAAGCATTCTACTGCCAAATCCAAGGCTCTGAACATTACCACATTTTGCCTTTCAATGCAAGCAGTAAAGATATTGAGCAAATGTAGGATAGATACAGCTTGAGAATTCAAGCCTTGCTTCCAGCAAAATCTGCCTTAAATAATAAAATAAGCATTTATTATACTGGAGGATAGATGCCTTTGGAGGGGAAAACAAGATTGGGCATATAGCCATAAGATCTAAATATTTCTGAGGAATGCAACACAAAATCAAATTCTTAACAGACTAGAGGCCAACCGCTAACTCAGATACTTCCCAGTGATAAATTTTAGGAAAAAGGACTACAAGTACATATTGCATCCTCTTTATTGCCCCACCAGAAGAACTGCATGTCTCAGGATGAAAATCAATTTATCTCCAAGGGTCTGAAACATCATCTTTTAAATATCTAAAATATTAAAGAAAGCCTCCCATTGCTGTTTTTTAGAGAATTCTGAGAAGTCCATCTGTGGGCAAACCCTCCAAAATGTTTCACTGAGGTTTTATTTCTCTAGAAACCATTGGGTTTTCTTCCATAAATGGTAGAGACTTGTTATCAAAGAAGTTACCAGAGCCCCCATTGCACTGGCTGGAATGTTGAAAAAAGGTTTTTCAGTAACTCTGGGATCTGGGAATTGGGCTGCCTTGCTGGTGTCCTAGAATGAGATACAGGACTTAGCAAGTTTTTATTGCCTCATTTCCTTTGGTTTACCTACTTTTTTGTTAACCACAATGTTGTAACAATCACTTTCTCCGTCATGCAATAATCTGAATTCTTGAAAACCACTATGATGAGAAGCCTGAAATCCTACCATCATATTGTAATTCTCTTGCCATACTGGTCAACCACGCTTGACCTAACATCATAGTTCCAGGAAACATACCCACTCCTAACATTGCATTTCTAAAATGATATGAAGTGTGAAGGAAATATATGTTTCCTGGATTTGATTTGGTCAATTTACCATCATGTATTAAGTGGCATCTGTGTGTGTAAAGCACCGCACTAGGTGATAGGCGTATGCAGATGAAAGATAAAACAAAACAATATGATACAATCTCTGACCTTGAATAACTTACAATTGAGCATGCTCATAAAATATATAAGGTACCAGGTAGAAGGAGATAGAAGAGAGGCAAAGGACATTAGAAAAAGTTAAGGACTGTGAACTTTCAGATAGGGGTCTCAGGGATGCTCCAGGGAAGGTATGACCACTGAGCTGTGTCTCAAAAAAAGAATTTCAACAGGCAATGATAAGACAGAGACAGAGGCAGAGAGACAGAGACAGACAGAAATAGAGAGAAAGAGAGGAAGGGTGAGGAAAGAAAAGAGGAAGAGGGAGAAGGGATGGAAGGGGAGAAGTAGAAGAGGGAGAGACAAAGGAAGAGACAGAAAGAGAGAGGGAAAAGGAGAGACCCAGGTTTGAATTATACAGTACCATATGATAGCAGAAGTCATCTAGCCCAACCTGCTCCTTTTACAAAGGAGAGTACTTTAGCTAAGGGAGAGTCTAAGACTTGCCAGATGTCACAGCAATTGTTGTTCAGTCATTTCAGTCACATCCAACTCTTAGTGACCCCATTTATCCAACTCTTCATGACCCCATTTGTTTGATTCTTTGGGAGTAGTTTGCCATTGCCTTCTCCAGCTCATTTTACAGATGAGAAAACTGAAGCAAACAAGATTAAGTGGCTTGCCCGGGGTCACACAGCTGAAGTCTGAGGCCTTACTTGAACTCAGGAAAATGAGTCTTCCTGGGCACAGCAGTACTAAGTATCAAAGGCAGGAGACAATTTGAGTGCACGCCCAGAGGCAGGAGAATGTGGAAAAACCATCAGAGAAACTGAAACATATTGATTGATAACTCATTCATTCAATGGGGTGTAGGGTCTGTTCAGGGAAGACAAGTATCTCTCTGATATGAAAGCTGCTGAGCCCTTTCAGGGCTGCTTTTGATGTCTAACTGACCCACCTAACTCATTTGTGGCTCCATGAAGCTATACCATGTGCAGTGGCCACATCCCAGTCAACTGTTTCAGCAGACCACCTAAACTACATTGAGAGTAATCAAGGGGTCTCAATCCCATAGGTGAGTTAGGTGGGTGTTTACCTCAAGCATGTGAAGACTTCTCATGGTGGAAAATGGGGGGATGAGAACAATTTGTTCCAACAGCCATGAAGGTGGCTGAAGCAGGCACCGTGGAGCATTAGAGCTTGGTTAGACATGGAAGACACCAAGGTCATCCACTGCACCTTGAGGCATCATCAGTCATCTTGACTCAGTCCTGCCACTGGACTGTGATGACTCTTAAAGAGAGAGTGAGGCTGGCGACAATCTGCAGCTCTGCTTCATTTAAGTTGAATTTATGCTTGAATCAAAAGACATAACCCTTAGCACTTTACCATTTTTACCTGTTTCAGAGTTCTGTAACAACAGACAAATAACACAGAAGCAGGTGTGGATATGCTGGGAGCCCAGATCATAGGGTCATCTTCTCACTGGAAGCAGCAGTGGGATTTGGCAGCTCTCTGAGTGTCTGAGCAGCCTTTTAAGGATCCCACTACTCACCTCCTAGTGTTAGGAAGGGGCTAGAAAATGTGCCCTAAAAATTGTCTGCTTACCCAATCCTATCCTTCTTACTATAGTAGATGAGAATCACACCTGTGGTTTGGGTTTTGTTATATTTTGCTAAGGGAGATGTTGTTTTCTGGTTTGGGTTTTTTGTTTTTGATGAAGGAATGTCCTAATTGACTAATGCTTTAGAAAAATTAATTTGGAAATGATCTGCAGGATAGACTGGAAGAGAGACATTATTTTAGTTGTTCTTCAGTCTTTTCTGTAGTATCTGACTCTTTGTGACCCCATTTGAGGTTTTCTTGGCAAGTATAATTGAGTGGCTTGCCATTTCCTTCTTCAACTCATTTTCCAGATGAGAAGCTGAGGAAAACAGGGTTAAGTGACTTGCCCAGAGTCACACAGCTAGTAAGTGTGTGAGGCAAAATTTGAATTCAGGAAGATGAGTCTTCCTGACCTCAGGCATGGCACTCTATCCACTGTACCTCTTTCTTGCCCCACATCAATTTAGAGGCCATATCAAAAGTCAAGACATGATGGAGACCTTACCTATGGTAACGCCAGCACAACTGGAGAGAAGAGTCAGGTGAAATCCATGTTGCATAAGTAGAATTGATATCACCTTTTTTTAAGTTTGATTCTTAAGAATACTAAAATCAGAGTTGGTTCTATCCCTTGTGATAAACATGAAGGGAGGAGCGGCCAACCAGGTATTGCTAATTGTGCTGGTAACAGGCCTCCTGCAGCAGCCCAAGTTGCTTTATATACCAGATGCTACCCTAGACATTGATTCTCCATGGCCCCTGTTGTGGCTTATATGTCGGTTGCCCAATTGCTTATCTGGCCCTGTGTCTTGCTTTACCTTGAGTGGGGGAGGGCAGGCTGCCTGGGATGGCTTGTTCTGGCTGAAAGTTTGGTACTACCTCCTGCTCTTAGTCTTCTTTGTCTTCAGTCTACCCTGGCTTATCTCTACTCAGAGTATCCAAAGGCTTCTGACATTCTTTTAATATAGTTCTGGACTAAATGGAAAGCTTATAGCTGTTCCTGTTCTCTTTCCTTTATCATTGTTCTTTTTGCTGTATTTCTAGAGCCCTGCTGGGATATCTGGGCAGGGAGAGGATTAAAGTCCACTAGATTCAAATGTGATACCATCTTCCCACAATTCTACCAGTGATGTTTATTTTCATTTTTATTTCTTCAGAGTCTGGTATTCAATGAATCACAGCTGTATAGCATAATAGAATACTGGTATTAAAAAGAGAGACATTTATTTCAAGAAATGAGATACCTAAAAGACCTTTCCCAAGGATAGCAATTTACCCTACTGTTTTCCTCTTCCTTATCAATTCTTGGTGTAACTCTTTGTCCCTTTGTAGTATGTGTCTAAGATAGGTAGACTACTAATGCACTCTTTTTTCCTAACCACATAATATAAACTGGACAAAATTCATCATTCAATTAGGTTGGTTTGCGTTGAAAGTTAAACCAAACTCTTTAAAGTAGTTATAGAGCTCAATTCAGTCTCTTCCAAAGTTTTACTCTATCTGACTTTACACTGCTTATAGTTATTTTATTAGGCAATATTACTCATAATCTTCTGTCATCTTTCTTTGTAAGATTTTGCAAATTAACTTAAATCATAAACCAGGGTTGCCCTTGGCTACCATATTTCTCCACTTGACAAGTAAGTCAAGTATTTACCAATTACACGAAGCTCTTTTAGTCTCCTTATATGATAATTAATTTACATCAGTTAAACTACTACACGAAATTATTGTAATCAATGTCAATGTTCTTTCTTCTATCCATATTACATCAATAATTTATTTGAAAATATCAGATTGACACTGTGATAACTGTATGCTATCACATGGTGTTTGGGGGTTTTTTGGTTTTTGTTTTTTGTTTTCATTTCTATTCTAACTTTGCATTTTGATCTCTTCTCAGAGAAGTCTGGGGTCTGTTTGTATACAGGTAAAATTTAGCAATGACTCCAACCAAAGTCATAAGTTATTTCTTGACTATTAAAATATAATCAATTTCATTTCTTCTGATATTACTTGGTGTTCACTATGTCAGCAGTATATGCATATGTGTGTGTGCACGCGTGCACAATTTTTCCTTGAAGTAAGCATGCATAATGTATAGGAATGAGACTTCGTTATAATCTATAGGTCCTTGGCCTCTCCTAATCCATCTGGTTTTTTTTCAGTTATCAAGGACTCATTTTTCCCCCCATCTGCCCCCATACACTAAAGAAATTTTTAAAAAATTAAGTTGAAAGAAAGGAAGGAGGAAGGGAGGAAGCAAGGAAAAAAGGAGGGAAGAAAGGAAGGAAGGAAGGAAGGAAGCTCTTAAAGCACAGCTAAACTATATTCTCATAATGGTCATATCTAAAAGTGAATTCTTATTGTGACTGTATTATCTCTCTGTCATTACAGTAATCATATGCTTCTTTATCAGTCCTCTGAAATTGTGGTTGATCATTTAGTTCATCAAAAGTCTTAAATTCTTTCAGACTGTTAATTTTTATAATACTGATGCTATAATATAAATTGTTCTTCATGTTCTCCTCTCTTCATTCTGCATCAATTCATATGTCTTTCCATGTCATCGAAATCATCTTTTTCATTTCTCATAGCACATACCATTACATCATATTCACATACCACAACTTATTTGATCATTTCTTAAATGATGGGTAGTCCCTTAGTTTCCCATTATTTTTGTGTTTATTTGGTGTTTGGGTTTTGTTTTGTTTTCCCTTCAGGTGTTTTTTTGGGGGAGCGGGGAGGGTGTTTGTTTTTGCCATTACAAAAAAAGTTGCTCTACATGTGTTTGCAAATATAAGATCTTTTCCTCCTTCCTTGCTCTTTGGGGTATAGGCCTAGCAGCAATATAGCTTAAATCAAAGGCCATGAGGGATTTATAACTTTCTGTGGATAATTCCAAGTTGCTTCTCAGAATAGACACATTCACACCTCCACCAATAGTTCCTCAAAGTGCTCCTTTTCTGTCAGTTCCTCCCAACACTGATCCTTTTATTTTTTGTCGCCTTTGTCAATTTAATGGATATGAGGTAGAACCTCAGAATTACTTTATCTTTTACGTCTGTAATTATTAATCATTTGGAGAATTTTTTTTAATGAATAACCCAAAGAACCTGGGTTCCTTCCCTTGATAACTACCCATTTATGTCCTTAGGCTCTTAGTCTTATTCATTTTAATCAGTTACAGATAGATATGTATATATGTATCTACATTATAAACATCAAGTGTATTTATGTGTGGGTATATATATATATATATATATATATATATATATATATATATATGCATTTGTATATATGTGATACATATACGCACACACGTGTATATACATGAAAAGTATATATGCTTTTGTACATATATTTCTTATTGATTCAAAATATACATATTATATGGAAGATCAAATAGATTAGAACACATATACACACATACAATGAGAACAAAACTTTTATGAGAGAAACTTGCTGCAGAGATTTTTTGCCAGTTGTTTTCCTATTAACCTTAACTTCATTGGATTTGTTTATACAAAAACTTTTCAATTTTATACAATCAGAATTATCCATTTTATTTTCTTCAATCACCTCTACCCCTTGTTTGGTCATGTACCCTTTCCTATCTCTAGATCTGATAGAAAACAAATTTTCCAATATATTATTCACCATCCTTGCCTATTCCTACCCTTAGACTAAAATTGGTGATTGCTGAAGTTCTCTGTTTATCTTACAAAACGGAAGTTGGAATATGACCTGAAATTATTTTCACAATGATCATTTTGCAGATACTTATTGTGAACATTGTAGTATTAGATAATTAAATGCCCTATGAAATTATATTCTTTACTGCCTTTGGATACACAAGAAAACAAATTCTGCCAACTGCTTTATTTTCCTTTCCAAAGGGAACTTGTGAGCCATCCTTCCATTTAGCTAGTTTCCTTCTGTCTTCTGGTTTCACTCCTAGTGAAAATATCTAGTGATACTATTCACCTCCTCTAGTGGCATGTCTGCTCCCTGTTCAGTGGGAAGTGATCTCATATTCAGAATTACTAAATGTTGAGCCAAAGTTTATAGATGACTTAAAAACTGTCCCCTTTTCTACAGGTTTCATATCATCATTAAAGAAGAGGAAGGGGGCCAGACTAAGGCTGATCTTATGTTTTCCTTTGCTTCGTTATTTACCATGACTAAAGAATTCATCAGCAGCTCATCAACTAAACTGCCTCAGTCTATTGCCAAGACCATAACTGAAATCTTTTCAAGGTGGCCAAATGTGCCAGAGTTTGACTTCAACTAGAATAGTCTCCAAAATCCCAGGGTCACCTCTATGCTGTGATGAGGCATCTGCATAAAGATGATCATTAACTCCATGGAAGTAGAATAAATCTCAAAAAAAAAAAGAATGGAGAGCAGAAGAGAGTTCATAAAAGGAATCTATGGGATGCCCATATTTAGGGTTTTGGAGGAAGGTCAAAAACTACTAAAAGAAAGAGAAAAGATAGTTGTAAAGGGAGGTAAATAAAAAACCCAGAGGAATCTTTTATTGAAGCCAGTCAATAAGAAATCATTATGAACTGTTGATGTGAAAAGAATGGGTAGGGGAGTTGTTTAAGGGACTCCAACCTTATAACAATGAAGATCAAAAAAGCCTATGTAAAACTAGGCTACATTTTTTTTTAAAAGGCAGCATCCAGAACTAAGTATCTGATGGTCTTATTGTTCTCTGCCCTTATCAGAACATCACTGGAGTATTATTTTTACCTCTGAGCTCCACATTTTAATTAGAGACCCAAAGGAGCTAGAGCATGTGTAGAAGAGGGGGGCAAAGAGAGAGAGAGAGACAGAGAGAGACAGAGAGAGAGACAGACAGACAGACAGAAAGAGAGAGAATAGCATATGAGGATCAATTGGCATAACATCAGATGCTTTTCCAAGATTGGGGCATGGGAGGATATGGTACTATATTCTACAATTTTAAGGGATGTCATGTGGCAGAGAAACTGAATTCACAATGCTTGGCCCGCAAATGTAGAACTAGGAATACTTACTATGAGTTATCAAAGGGCAGATTGAGGTTCCATGTATGGGAAAAAACCCATTAGAGCAATCTGAAAGTAAAATGAGCTGCTTTATGAAGTGAGTCAGTCAACAAGCATTTATTAAGTATTGGCTATGTGTCAGGAACAATGATAAATGCTGAGTACACAAGGCAAGGTAAAAGACAGACCCTACCTTCAAGGAGCTCACATTGAAGCACAAACTACCATATACATAAAAGATATTCAGGATAGATCGGAGGTAGTCTAAGAAGGAAAACACTTGGTCGGGGATAGGGGCAGGGGAGAGAAGAAGAGCAAGAAAATATGGGAGTGGGGAGCTAGAAATGCCTCCCGCAAAAGGTGGGATTTGAGACCAGAGCTGAAGGAAGCCAGCAGTAAATCTTCCTTAATAGAGATATTCGAACAAAGACCACTTGATGAGTTGGAGGGGATGGTGCAAAACCTGACTATCACTCAGTCTCCTTTATTGGATCTACCTCTAGGTCATTTCCACTAACCATGATTGTCTTTAAAGACAACCTGATTTGTCCTGGGCCCTTTCCTCTTTTCCCTCTATACCATTTCATTTGATGATTTCACAAGTTCCCAGAGATTCAACTATCACTTTCATGTAGCTGATTCTCAGATCTATTTTTTCCATCCCTTTGGATATTACTAAATGCTAGGAAGTATTTCATTATAAAGACCCTAAATCTATGTCTCTTCAGTTTATTTTGGTGCTCTTAGTTCTGCATACTGAGACCAAGCCGAATGAGTCTAATGCATCTTCCACAAAATACCTCTACAAATCCCCAATTATAACTATCCTATCCTTAATTAATTTTTATCTTAAGCTAAACCTCCCTTAAAAAGCTTCAAAGATCCTTTTCCAAAGCTGGGATTTTGTAACATTATGGTGTGTGATATTCAAAGATGGCATTAGCTATGAAATCTCTCCACATGTGTACAGATGTGGCCAGAAAAGAACGTACACACACACAGCAGCTGCAGCCCCTTCCCACATCCCACATTGTAGACACCTAAGTTTTATTTTGATTTCTGTTTATGATTCCTACTCCACATTCTTTAACCTCACTGGTAGTGATACTGTCTTGGTATTTCATGTTAATTTGGGCTTGTCAGCCCAATGAAGCTGCCCATCTCATCAAGCTGCCAAAGAAGTCAGAGGCTTTTTCTGTAACAAGTTTAAAGGAACTCATAGTTGTATCAAAGGAAGAGTAGAAAAAAAAACTCTGAAAATCTTTAATTTTGTCTGGAAGATTTATAAAGTCTCTTTAATACTAGCCTCAATCAGCCAAATGCACCAATTGTAGTTTTGACCTTTGGGATTTTTGTTGTCTTCTTCTTTCTTTAATGACCCATTATTCTGCTGTCTGGCAATTTAATTCTGTGACAGATCACAGGTCTTTATCACAGAAGGCACTCTTGGATGGCACATAGGGTTTCCTTGGTACAGGATAGGGTATGACCTTAGCCAGCGTTCATTCCACATACTTGTACTGACTTGAAAAAATCTCATGATAGAAGATACATATTCCTCCACCAAGGCCCTCTTCTGATGCCTCATGATGGCATGTGGGTGACTCAGAATTCTAGAGAAGCATACCATACCAAAGGACATCAAGTTCTGTCAGGCCCTATCAAGTTATAAAAGATCATAGGGTCACAGGTTTAGAACTGGGTAAAAAAAAAAAACTTAGAGGTCATTCAATTCAAACTTCTCATTTCCTAGATAAGGACACCAAGGTCTGAGAGGTGAAGGAGCTTTGTTAAGCCTGCTCAGATAGTAAATGATAATCAAACTCCAAAACGAGATGCACAAAACAATCTCAAAATCCTTCTAAATGAACATATATACTGTGTGTTTATATTGATCTATATTTCATGTGTGTATATGTGTATGTACATATACACACACACCCATGTATATAATAGTGTGTATACCTACAAACATACATACATATGCTTACATGTGTGTCTATATAATATGTATATATGTGTGTATGTATATTTGTGTGTGTACAGGCATATATACATATAAAAAAACATATGTGCAGGTATATATGTGTGTATCTTTGCATGTGTGTGTGTGTGTGTGTGTGTGTGTGTGTGTATCCTGCCATCCTTGAGTCTATCAGGAAGGACCATAAGTATATAACTATAGACATACAAAATAAATACTGAGTTAACTCCAATGCCAGCCTCTTCCATGAAGTCTTCTCTGATATCCCCAGCAGGAAAAGGTCTGGAGGAATCTAGAACTTTGTTTGTACCAGTGTGGTTACTATGTATTCTGTCATAGTTCTGTTTTTTGTTTTTAATGCATGTGTCAAATATCCCTAACAGACAATAAGCTTTATGAGGACAGGAGCCATAACTTAACTCAATTCTTCACCTTCCCCAGTATCTACCACAGCGGCCTATAGCATATTTTTTTAAATGCTTATTAAGTATTTGTTGAACATAAAGTCAAATTGAAATAATCATGTGATTGCTTGTCATTTAAACACCTCCAAAGAATCCTAGAGGCATATTACACTTTGCCAGAAAGCATATTGCAGCATGCCATTTACAATTTAAATGAAACAGTGAGATCTTCCATCAAAGCTGTTTAGTACCAGAAACTGTGAAGCTGGGAGGGAAGGGGGCCGGGTTGGGAGGGAAGGCCTTGTATAATGAAACCATTGACATTCCCTTCACCAGCAGCTGCTCCATCAGTCACCCTGATCATAAACACCCAAAAATCTGGTCTAAGCAAACCAGCCTTCTTGGTCCTAGATAATGGTTGGGCAACCCATGGGGGAAATGGGAAAGCAATACTCTAAATAAACTCGATTTATTTTTATAACTCCCTATTGCTCTGTATATTTCAGGGTTCAAGTATGTTTTCCTTTCCAGGTGCATTTGGCCTCAGCCTTCATGTGGACTCCGAGAAACCATGAAGGCCTCCCTAGCCTTCTTCCTCCTCATTTTCATTTTACCTTTGCTTTCAGTCTGGGAAGCATTACCCCCATGACCTCTGGTTGATTGGCTTCAATTAAGTCCAAGGATTTCCTCTTCCTGAACCAAAGTCAGGTTACAATGCAAGAATAATAAAAGGCTAAGCCCAGGTGTGGTCACCCTTCGTATCCCAGCCCCGAATGGCTGCCTTCTGAAGGAAACTTGGCTTCAGATGTCCTTCCCCATGGGGAGGCCCAATGGCATTACTTACCACCAACTCTTGGAGAACTGATCTCTCTGCCAAGATGTATTTCTATAGGAATCTGGTTTCTTATTTAACAATTAAAAAAAAAAAGACGAAACCAACTACCCTAACAATTTCTCAATAAGAGATTGAATAATGTTTAAAATAGCATATCAAATAATACATACTTTTAGCTATTTGTAGTCTATAGTTTTGAGGGTTTTTTTAAGGTTTTATGTCAGATCCTCTTACTAAAGAGTAATTGATCAAGAGAGAAATCTTCATGTTTACTTTTTAGTTTGCTTGTTTTTTCAAATGACTACTATCATTATTGGGGAAGCAAGGTGGCACGGCGAATAGAGCACCAGACCTGAAATCAGGAAGACTTGAACTGAAATCTGACCTCAGACATTGACTAGCCATGTGGCCCTGGACAAGTCATTTAACCCTGTTTGCCTCGGTTTCCTCATCTGTAAAATGAACTGGATAAGGAAATGGCAAACCACTCCCATTTCTCTACCAAGAAAACCTCCCATGGGAAACAAAGAGTCAGACATGTTTGAAACAACTGAAAAACAAAAAAAACTATCCTTGCTATTCAAAGAATTTAGATCTAGAAGTCATAACCAAGTTAGTGATGTATTGATGTAAACAGTGATATCTGATCTGATTGCTTCATCTTACAGATGAAGAAACTGTGGCAAGACTCAAGACTACCTCTTTAATATTGTCTTCTCCCCTTGCCTTGTATTCCTTCCGTCCTCACTTCTACCTCTTAAAATCCCTAGCTTCCTTCAAGGCTTAGCTTGGCAGGTCATTGTCTACAGAAACTTTTCCCTTACCTCCCTAATTATTAATGCTGATTCCCTCCCTGAATTATCAGGTATGGACTTGCTTGTTCATGTGTAATAGTCAATAGTAGAATATAAGGCCCTTGAAAGTAGAAGCTATTTTTCATTTTATATTTGTATCTATCTCACCCCAGGCAATTAATAAATTGTTGTAGGATTGCGTTAGAAGTTCTTCCTTATATTAGCCCTATTGATGTCTCTGAAACATCCTTAATTTTTTCCTAATTCTTCCCTCCTTATTGAAAGAGAAAGTCTAATAATCCTTCTTCCACATGACAGGACTTCTTATGCTTTAAATCTTCTCTTCTTAAGGCTAAACATCCCACTTCCTTCAATTTATCTTTGTAAAGGAAGAATTTGAGGTTTTTCACCATCCTGGTTGCCCTCCTCTGATGCTCAGTTTATCACTGCCCTTCCTGAAATATGATGGTGAGAATATATCACTCCAGATATCATCTGATTAGAGGAGAAGGAAACAGGAGCAAAATTTCACCTATCCTGTACACTGTGACTCAACATAGGACTATAGCTCTGGGATTGGAAAGGATTTTAGGGCTCATCCAGTTGATTCTCCTTATGTTGCAGGTAGATACCCTAATATCTTCAAAATTTTGATATTTTATGTCTCACTTTTAAAATTTGTGTTTTTTAAGGAGTTAAGATGTTGACTTTATATCAATGAAATCACAGGTCGAGTTCCTATTTCTATCTTCCTCCTACCTTTGCCAAGGATGAGTTAATTCTCTTGGTAGCAACTGGTAAAAGAAATGAGAGAAGGGGAAAAAAACGAAGGAATAAAAAGCTCTAGTTGACATCTTCTCCTGCCTCTGCTATAGCTTCCTAGACTGATTCTAGCAGCTGTTACCCAATGAAAAGTGTGTGTGTGTGTGTGTGTGTGTGTGTGTGTGTGTGTGTGTGTGTGAGACAGACAGAATGAGAAAGGGAGATATAGGAAGAGAAAGAGAATAAGGGAAACAATGAGAGAGAATGAAAGAAAAATGAGAGGAAAAAATGAGAGACAACGCAGAAATAGAGAGACAGAGAATGAAAGAGAGGGATATGCAGAGACAGAGAAAAAATGAGGAAATGAGAGGGGAAGAAGAAAGAGAGGGGGGAAAATTAATAGGGAAACAAGGAAAGAGAGAGCACAGAGAAAGGATGAAAAGAAGGGGGAAATTAGAAACTAAAGAATCAGTACAACATATAAAGGGCATATGAGGTTGGATAGTCTGGGAGAAGTTACAGCCTGAAAAGATTTCTGGTCAGTAGTCATTCTACTCTTTTTAAAAGAGCTCTGTAAATGTTTTGGTGGAGGCCTTTCAAGTTAAAGTAACTGAGTACTGGAGAAAATGAGATAGAATCATGAACAGAGCGTGTAGGTCCCATATGTCACCCTCACTAAACGCACTAGTAAAAGCAAATGAAATGCCCATGCTTGTTTGAAAAAGTGATTCAATGAGGCCTCTATCCCCAGGGCAATAATTTGTAATGGCCCTACTCTGTTGAGATGGCAAAGGCTGCCCTCCATCCCTCTCTTCCTAGTTCTGAGTTACTCAGACGAGTGGCCCTGCCTAACTCCTGGTAACACTAGTTTTCACATGAGAATCTACCACTCTAGGATTTACAGTCCAGTCAGCATTTAGGCTACTCCAGTTTATCTTTGTCTGCTGAATGTCTACTAAGGACCTAATTCCATTTGAATATCATGGAAGGTCATGGAGGAGAGGAGGAGCAAGAAAAAAGGAAGGAAGAAGGAACAGTTCTGTTCATGATGGTAAAATGTTTTTTAAAGTTCTATCCTCATTTAAAGTCCACACCTAAAATGATAGAAAATCTGACATAAAATTTATTATTCATTTTTGGAAAAGAAAATGTTTTCTTTCATTGCATGTAGACTGGCTACTACTGTGTGACAACCTGGAAACTGCTTTCAGAAACATGAAAGGCTGAGCAGCAGCACCCAGTGAATCCTAGACCTTGATGCAAAGATGACACACAGAACCTCCCTGTCTATAGTCCCAGAGCAGTCTTATCAGGAATCTCTCCCACCCCTCAACACCCTCCTCATAGGAGCTGCCTAAATGACAAACACGTCTATGGAACCTAGCAGATATGTTACTTTTCATTATGTTTCATTGAACTAATGTTGGTCTCTCACCTGCAAAGAATCCACTGGACTTACCAACAAAATATGTGTTCCCCTTAATTTACCTTAAAATTTATTAAACAAGAAATGACCCAGAAACTTGATTTCTTGTGGAGTGCATAGAAGCAGTGATTTACAAAAATCCTAGTGATGGCTTTTCCTCAGCTATTCCCAAAGTGGACCACATATTTTAATCCAAGATTAAATTTATTCTCTTAGCAGCAACTGGTAAAAGCAGTAAGGAAAAAAAAAAACAGGATATACTAGATATGACCAGAGCCACCCTAATATCTTCAAAATTTTGATATTTTATGTCTCACTTTTAAAGTTTGTGTTTTTTAAGGAGTTAAGATGTTGATTTTTTAAAAAAAATTTGTTTTCGCTTCCTTAATTTGTTAAATAAAAATAATTACTGTTTGACTTTAAATATAATATACAATTCCTTGAATATGCACTCTTATGAAATGTGCTGCCTACAGCTATGTTCTCCTCCCTCCTCCCTATTCCTTAGCTCAGTGGGGATACTCAGGGTCAGGCCCACACAATAGGTCCACTACCTATGTGTTGTTTTTTTGGTTTTGTTTTTTAACAAGTGTGTAAGGGCGTGGCTTGGAGGGGGAAGGTAAACTCAGGAGCATTTGATAGGTTCTCCACCCATGACATCAGAGACAAGGAAATACCATCAGAAAGATTTAATGGGAGATAGCCGATAGAAAGACAAGGTCCTAAACCAAGGATTTAAGGGAAGGATCTTGGCAAGATATGGAGGCATTAAGAGAGTTTGTCTATGAAGTACAGACTGATTACCTGTTGGCTAGGGACAAAAATACAAAGATTTTGGGGGGCTACCACAACTCTTTTTAAGGATTTTTAAAACTGTTTTTAGCTTTTATATTTCAGAGGATGTCACTTAACTCATAATATATTCAAAGATAGGGTCTCGACCTGTGATTTAATTGATATAGGGAATACCCATCTAAGGTCACACTGTTTGCCAAAGCAGGTCAGCCCCTCCTCTGCAATGTATAATCTTTAGAGAGTTGCCTGAGAGGTTATATGACTTCGCCAGGGTCACATAGTATGTATCAGAGGCATGACCTAAACCCAGGTCCTATGATTTCAAGTCTTTCTATACATTAAATTGTATCTAATTATATAATAAATTCAAATCCATAGCATAATAATCATTGAAAAAGTTGTGCTTCCAGGATTGGGTAGAATAGGACAAAATAATTAATTCTATAACATTTTCAGTTATATTGATATTTCTTCAATATTAGAACTGAATTTAAAAGAAGAAATACTTTAAATGTTTTCAATCAACTAAGTATTAAGGGTTATAAGCAGGAGTGTGCTGGTAAATATTTAACCATTGGTTCTCTTAAAAGGCTCACTCTGAAGTTCAATCCGTATTATTAACATTTTCTCCGTCATTTTCTTAATTCTGGAAAATCAACAAAACAAGACCTCAAGCCTCCTTTGTAGTATTTGCCAATTTCTGAAATATAAATGTTCACAGTGAAACTTTACCAGTCAGCTCTCATTAGCTATCATCATCATCATTCTTATTATCATTATTATTAAAGGATAATGTCAACAAGGGACAACTGAACCAAGATTCTGTTCATTCCTTTAAACTTCATATTCTCATTTTTGATTCAACTGAGTTATCATACTCTTCCTCTGTGAATGAAAATTCCTTGGGGTCTGTGGATTGTCTACTTTTTGGACTTCTTTGGCTTTGTCTATGGTAGCCCTGGCAACTACCCTGCTGTTGTTGGCTCTTTTTGGGGGGGCGGGGGGAGTAGGGGGAGGGTGTTTTTAAAGGCATACCAACAAGCATAGTTGGTCTCCACAGTTCTATATGCAGAACTAGTAAGTAAAAACTCCAGGTCTCTATGACCCTGATACCTTAAAACTCCAGGTCTCTGTGACCTGATGCCCTGCAAATGGATTGCATTCATAAATTCAACTACAACTTATGGTCAAAGATAGTTCCTGGAATTGTCCTGCTTGCCTTGTGCTGAGATAAAGCCTTTGTCTCCCTCTAATGGACAGGTTTCCAAAACCATACAAATGTTTCTGTCCAATGACAACTATAACTAAGCAAGGCCATGCTAAGGATTTAAGAGGTGTGGCAACTAGAAAAGACTCCATGGAATTCAGTGACTTTCTGATGGGCTGGGTGATCCTTTTTGGTACAAACAGAAAGCTAGAAGAAGGTTCAGCAAGTCTCCCTTTGAATGGCAAGATCAGACTCATGGAAGGGAAAAATGACACAATCTACTAGAAAGATCACTGGACATGATTTTTTAAAAGTCCCAGATCTTTGGGGTAGCTAGGTGGCACAGGGAACAGAGCATTGGCCCTGGAGTCAGGAGGACCTGAGTTCAAATCCACCCTCAGACATTTAACACTCACTAGCTGTGTGACCTTGGGCAAGTCACTTAACCCCAATTATCCTGCCTCCCTGCCTCCAAAAAGCAAAAAAAATAATAAGTCCCAGATCTGAACCCAGTAGATTTGTGACCTTTGGAAAATCATTTCATTCTGAGGACCTCTGCTTCCTTATCTATAAAATCACAGGATCATATGATTTAGAGCTAAAGGTCAACTCAGAGATCATTTGGTCACAAAATCTCAAAATTGGAAGGAGTTTCAGATGCCATCTAGTCCAACTTTTACTTGAATAAAGAAATTTCCCCATAAGAGTGCTGAAAAATAACATCCAGCCTTTACTCAGAGACCTTCAATGAGGAGAACCCACACCCTTCTGAGATAACCCATTTCACTTTTGGACAGCTCTAACTGTTAGAAAGTTGTTCCTTACATCAAGCAGAGATCTGCCTCCTTACAACTTGAGCCCATTCACCTAAATCTGCCCTCTGTAGCAAAGTAAAACAAGTCTCTCATGAGTCTTTTCTTTTCTAGTCTAAATATTTCCAATTACTTAAATTGATGCTTGGACAGCATAGTCCAGTCATCGCACTCCATCTAGATTAGCCTCTTCAAAACACACTCCTGATTGCCTATGGCCCTGTTAAATGATGGGACCCAGACCTAAACACATTCCAATTGACGCATATGGGCAAAGTATTGATGAACTATCATCTCCCATATCTGGGACACTATACCTATCTTAATGCAGCCTCATATAGCATTAGCCTTTTTCTGGTTGCCATGCTCTTTCATTCATGGTACAATTATGCTCTATTAAATTCCCCATAAAACTTTTACATAAATTATTGTCTAGCCACATTTCCACCATCCAACTTGTACTTTGGAAGTCAATTGTTTTAATTCAAGTGTGGCACTTTAGATTTATTACTACTGAAATTGAACCCATCATTCTAACTTGTCGATCTTTCTGGATTTTGTCTATGTTATTCAGTTCGTTTACTACCATACTGAACTTTGTGTCATCTTTAAATGTGGCAAGGATAGCTTTCATGACTTCATTCAACAATTTTTAAAAGCTGAATAACACAAAGTCAGAAAAATATTTCTAGGCATTATCCCCTAGGGACTCCTTCTATTCTGACATTAACTACTTTTGGATCTGATCATTTAACCATTTCTAAATATACTTTTAACTTTTGTTAGCATTGTGAATTTTTTGTTAGCAATTGTGAATTAAATGGCTAACTGAAATCTAAGTATATTAGTCTTATATTAGTCCTTTGATCTACCAGTCTATTTAACCTGTTAATAAAAGAAAATTAGACTATTCTAACAGGATCTATTTACACTGAAGCCATGTTGACTTTCTATGATCATTGCTCAAAAGCCTTCCTTTTGATAATATGTTATGGCATTTTGCCAAGAATCAAAGAAGCTCACTGGTCCATGTTTTTTTTCCTTATTTCTTAAAAAAAAATCAAGCAATTTGCCCCTTTCCAATCCTGCAGCACCTCTCCTATTCTCCAGTCTTCCAAAAATCACAGTGGCTCAGCAATCACATTGACCAGTTCTTTCAGCATTCTAGGATGTAGTTCTTCTGGACCTGATAAATTGAATTTATCTCCTCACTAGTCTTCAACTTCAACTCTCTATAAATCATTTTGTTCTCTCTGTCCTGGTCCAAAGACAATTCTGTTTAGCAGAGAAAATAGAGGACAAATAAGTCAAATAATTCAGGCTTCCCTCTACAGGTCAATGTCATTATCTTCTCTATGCCACTTAGCCCCAAAGCAGCAGTCATATACCTTTTTTGATTTCTCTCTTGACTCCAAAATTTGTCAAAAAGTACCTTTTATTGTTCTAAGCATTCTCCACAGGCCTCAGCTCATTCTAGGTATTAACAATCTGTTTCTAGAGGATCATGAAATGCTTTCAAAGCTATTTTTAGTACCTTACATTTGCTTCCATCATTGATGCTTGTAGAGTTGAGTTTTATTTTTTTAATCTTATCTGGTTGATGAGTTCTCCGTGCACATACTTTGTCTTCTTGACCAACACTTTGTTTTTTCATACGTAACAAAATCATTTCTGTTTCTGTTTCAAGAACTTCTTTCTTGAGAGCTTTCCATCCCACCTGAAGCCAACATCCCCTGAAGAATATCCAGTCATTTGGATTCTATCTGTCCTTTATCTGAACTCTCTGAAATATGTCCCCCTAAAATTTAGGTTGCATGTCAGACTGTGCCTGCCTTACTATGTCTTCTTTATCACAAACTCTATACTTAATAAGTGCTAATTAATTGATTGACAAGTCACTTGCTCTCAAGGTGAATGAATTAATGAAATCATTTATCAAGCATTTATTATATATAAATCACTATGCTAAGCACTGAGAACACAAATAGAAAAGCAAGATACCCCCTACTCTGGAGGGGCTCTCATTCTATTGGATATAGGAAGTTTCAGCTGCAAGTCAGATGGAAAGGTCCTTTGGTCCTTAAAGGTATAGCATCAAAACAGATGGCAATATATCTTATTTAATGTTATCTCCACTGATAAAAACTATATAAATTCAAAATGTTGAACTATCTGACAGTGCCTAGGACTTTGGTGATGACAACTTTCTTGTCTGCATTCAGTAACTGTGGTTACTGAGGAGACATGAGCTGCAGTGCCTGCCCATTGGTGGTAACTGACCAATAGTTGAAGATGATGTTTTGGTTTGCCTAACATACTGCCTTCTACCTCTTATGGTGCCTTGCTGGTTAGGATAGGTTGTATTGCAAGCCTATTTACTGTGGTTGGTAGAGATGGCTGGCCTCTTCTGCAGAGGTATTAGTTCCCTGAATGATGGCTATGGGAGCTGGGCTAGAAATAGGGACAGTTGTCCCCTACTATTCCTGAGGCCCTTGAGCTTTGCTGACCATTGAGAGCAGTTGGTCAGAAGTTGGTTTTGGTCTTGGTAAGGTGTAACATCAATGCAATATTCACAATGCCTACGGTGACTATAAATATGTTGGTATAGTTGTTAATCACAATGTGTAACAGGCTCTCTCCATGGGGGATATAGCCAGAGCATTTATTCATATATCAGAAAGCTGAGTCCCAAAACCAGAAAGTCAAAGCCATTATAGTAGCAACAGAGTTGGCACACATAGCTAATGCAGTAAACACCCACATTCTCAAGTCTTCATAACAAAACAGGCTCCCTTAGGCAAAGATCCTCCTCTCCTCACTCACAGTAACCGCTCAGCCTCCATGCAGCTTGCTCCCAGAAACTCCAGCCCCTTGCAGTTCCTGTCCCTGGAAGTCCTCAGAAGTCCTGGCTGGCTCTCAGAAGAAGTTCATGTTTCCAGTCACCACGCCCAGCCCCTACTCAGGTCTGGCTCCTTCCTGACCCATCCCTTCCTGCTACATCAGCAGGTTCAAGGGGCATGGAAGATCTTCAAATCCCATTACCATTACATAAGGATGGTAGTCCTTTTCTCCACAAGGGTTGCTTCCCTGGATGATGGCTACAAGGGCAGAACTGGTAGCAGAGTTAGGGGTAGGGAAAGCACTATTATTCCCAAGACTTTAGGGGTAAAGGGCCTGAGCTTTTTCTATCCAGGTCTGAGGGTGGGGAGTGGCTATAATTTGAATCCCCTGGTACATGCTGTCTCATGTCTCTCCCTCGAGTGACCCAGTGTTTTATCATTTATCTTTCAACAACTAGTTTCTCTTTTTAGTCAAAATCCATCCTAAAAGTGCAGTTGTTCCTTGTTGCTCACTCTACCTTCTAAAGAACAAAGTTATTATGAAGGCAACCCACAAAAAGTTCAGCTGTTGACTTTTGGCAAAGAGAACTCTTGACAGCTTCTGAAAAACCGAAGTTGTCCATTACTACAATATCAAACCTCTTCTCAAGGCTTTTTACCTGTTAGTAAACTTCTAAGTGATCTGTACTAAACTACAATGACAACATGGCTTCTGTGTTTCTTTTCTATTAATATTTACCCAAATCCTCTCCACCCTCTATTACCATTTGAACTTCTGGATTCTGAGTTCTCACATGTCTTCTTGTTAGATAATATTGCCCCCTTTGCCCTAGAGGCAGAACAGCAAAGTAGACAGGCTGTCTGACTTGGAGTCAGAAAGAAGAGTTCAAATCCCATTTTTGTCACTTAGTAGTTAAATGACCATGGATCAGTCAGTCAACAAGTCACTGTGCTAAGCAATGGATGCTAAGGATGCAAAGAAATGCAAGAAAAAAATGGCATTTGCTCTGAAGGAGCTCACAGCTAGTGGTAATGTGTATACACATAGAATACATGGACACACATAGATGATACATAGAGTATAAGTTGAAGGTAATCTCAGGGGAAACGCATAAGTAGCAGCAAGGGCCTAGAAAGGCCTTTTACAAAAGGAAGTGATAAAGAACATGAGTACTGAAAGAGGCCAGGGAAGACATTAGGCAAAGGTGAGGAAGAAGAACATTCCTGGCATGAAGGATAACCAGGATAAAGGTATAAAGTTGGCAAATGGAATATTGCATGTGATTAACAGCAACTAGACCAGAGCAGTTGGATAGATTGTAGAATACATACTGGAGAGTAAGGTATAAGAAAACCAAAAAAGATAGGAAGAGACCAGATTGCCAAGGCTTTAAGTATATTTTATTTTTGTCTCTACAGGTAAAAGAAGACCTCTTGAGTTTATCAACTTGGGGAATGATATGGTGAGACGTGCACTTTTACAAAATCACTTTGGCAGCTGAGTGGAGGATGACTTGGAATGGTAGGGAGACTTTGTGGCAGAGAGACCAACCCAGAAGGTTACTGCAATAGTGTAAGCCTGAAGTGATAAGGACTTATACCTGAGGGGTGGCAATATAAGCTGAGAAAAGGGGACATATACAAGAGATGTCAAGGTAGAAATGACACAACTTGACAAGAGATTAGATATGTGGAGTGGAGATATGTGGAGTGAATAATCAGGGATGGTTTCAAGGCTATGAGCCTAAGTGACTGGGAGAATGATGGTGCTATCAACAATGATAAGAAAAGAGGAGAAAGGGTTTATGTGGGAGAGATAATAAATTCTGTTTTGGACATGTTAAGTTTGAAATGCCTATGGAACATCCAGTTTTAGGTATCCAAAAGGCAGTTGGTGGTATGAGACTGAAACAGAGGAGAGACTAGGGCTGGTTATAGAAATCTAGGAATCATCTGCCTAAAGAAAACTGACCCCATGGAACCCATAAGAACATATGAAATTACCAAGCAAGACAGTATAGAAGGAGAAAAGAAGAGAGCCAAAGACTGACCCTTTTTGAGCAACTCAAGTGGACGTGCCATGACATGAAGTTACAGCAAAGGACACCGAGAAGGAGCAATCATACAGGTAGGAGAAAAACCAGGTCAGAGAAGTAAGTACCACACACACACACACACACACACACACACACACAACCTCAGTACCTAGGAATAGGAGATCAACACTGTCAAAGAGTGAAGATAAGCAAAAATGGATAAGGACTGAAAAAAAGACCATTAGATTTGGCAATCAAACAACTTTAAAAGACCTACAAACTGATCAATGCAATATCCAATCATAATTCTGGAGAAGCAGTGATGAAGCATGCTATACATTTCCTGACAGTTAGATTAAATATGTATAATGAAGTGCACAATTTTTAACATGACCAACATGGTACTTGTTTTGCTTAAATATATACATATATACATATGTACACATACACATATATAGTTGTTAGAAGAAAAAAGAAAGAGAAAAAACGAGGAAAAAAGAGAAAGAAAGGAAGAAGGGGAGTGAGGGAGGAAGAGAGGGACTGGCAGAGAGAGAAACAAGCATTTATTAAGTGCCTATTATGCACAGGCACTGTGCTATAGAGTTTACCAATATTATCTCATTTGATCCTCACAACAACCCTGGGAAGTAGGTGCTATTATTATCTTCATTTGATAATTAAGGAAACTAAGGCAGAAGAAGCTCAAGTGACTTGCCCAAGACCACACAACTAGAAAGTGTCTAAGGCAATATTTGAATTTGAGTCTTCTTGATTCCTAGACCAGCATTCTAGTCACTTTGCCTCTAAGTGATGAAAGCAAATATGTTTATTACCAAGTAGTTATAACAGACAGTAAAATATAAGTAGATTTGCAACAGGATAATTATGGGGAGGGATGATTGAAAGGGATGGGAGTTAAAGAGTAAAAAACTGATGATGCTCTATTTTGTTCCTTTTGAGTAAGATACCTCCTTCCAAAGACATATTCTGGCTATGACTCCTCCCCATTACGTGTCAGTGATCCCTCTTTTAGTGCTGGTCCACTCCCTTAATTTCCTTTTATAGGTGAAACTAGGAACCTCCCAATAAGTGATTTGCCCAAATCACAGAACAGAATGGGTAATGGAATCCTGGGCCTTTGATCCAAACCCATTGCTTGTGGGATTAGACGATTCCTTAGGTTCTGCCTGCCTCAGCTGTCACATTTACCGATCCTCAAGATTTTAACTTAGTAAAAAGGAGAGAGAATGAATAATGTGCATTTGCAAGCAACGTATGCCCTCATGCTAATAACCCAATCCCACACCACTAAAAAGCACATCATGCTCTGGATCTTAATAATGTCTCAATAACATTTCCCCATCTCTCAAGACACAAGCATCAGCTTATTAAATGAATGGCTCAGCGTAGCCCACACAATTCCTACCGCAATAAAATCAACCTTCTCTCCCGCCCCGTCAAAAACCACTATTGTTACAAGTGCAATAACACACCATAAATCTCTCTTTACAACCATAGTTAAACAGCCCTGGAGATTGATTTCCCAAGATTCTCGAAGCGGGCTGCCAGACCAAACGCTTTCAGCACCGAGGTTCTGCAAATCCCGAGAATCCTGAGACCCCCTCTCTGAAGCTGAGCGACCCACTTTAAGTGGGTGGAATTCTGCAGGAAGGAGCTTTCTCTATTTAGGGGAGAGGTTGTAAAGGCATTAAGAAAAAAGGAGGAGAGATAGGTGGGAAAGGGTCTTGATAAATGATTTGGACTTTCTGGTTATTTTTAAAGCACCAAGTGTTTGAGACTATCTTTAAAAGATGCATTCCTGGCAGTCCCGCCCCCTTGGGCCAAGACCACGCCAGGAGGCCACGCCGGGAATGGGCCGGGCTTGACCTGAGGCCTGAGTCCTCTGGGGCCACACAGGCAGCCGCGGGTCTCACTACCCTCTCCACTCTGGAGAGAGGTGACAGCAAAAGAGAGGGCAAAGGTGGGAGGGTTAAGGAACGGGAAGTATCACTCGTCTGCCCGGCTCTGCCTCATTACTTCCGGTCACGTGCCCGTGTCCTCTCAGCCTACTAGGGAGAAGGAGGAACCCCGCCCCGCAATGGCAAAGGTGTTGGTGGAGGGAAACAGCCCTCACCCTGGCGGGCCCGTGAAGAGAGGAGCAGAAGGAAGGCCCAGGCAGGGGCTTCTGTGCGCTCCTTCCAGCCGGAATGGCACCTTCATCAGAAGAAGTTTTACAGATTGTGAGGAAGATGCTCCAGAAGAAGCAGAATGGGTCCCCGTACCTCAGGGCAGAAAGGATAGCCCCCAAAGACAGGTTTACAGTCAGCCATATATGTATGTGGACATTAAATGACAGAAAATCAGTGCAGAAGAAAGAGCTGAAATCCAGCTTCACTTGGTCCTCCATACAGGAAACACAACGTACTAACGTTTTTCCAGTGAAAGCGCAGCTGTAATGGAGCGAGACCCCGTGAAAGACCTTCAGTGGTTGCTACCCAAATTCAAGAGGAAAGCCAAGGAAGAATTGGAAGAGAAAAACAAATGCAGCAGGAACCTCCTGTTTGGTTTCGGCTTTAGAAAGGCCTGGTTGTGAGCCAGGTGGTTGGTGCTGAGGACTTCTGGACCAGTCATTTAAGCTTGAATACTGTGGATGGCCCTGCAGCATCCACACACAAGCAGCATTTCTGGCTTATGTCCTCCCCCAAACCGATGGTTCTAATGGTCCAAGAATAACTTAGCTTCTGATATCATTGAGGCCATATTTAGGACCTACCCAGCAGTAAAAATGAAATATTCAGAAAAGGTACCATATCACATGACAGAAAATGAGTTCTGGACACTAATTTTAAAGCCCCATTATTTTCTTAGAGATTGGCTTAACAGGGGGTCAAAAGATCTCTTTGTATAATGTGCCAAAATGGATGAAAAATAATGGTATCACTAGGAGTCAAAAACACTATTAGATCTGACAGCCCTGAAAGATAAATCACTAGATGAGGGCTATGGGGTTTCCCCTGTGCCATCTACTTCCAACTCTTCAAAGTCCGTGATGACAATGCCATAATAATCAAGATATTTAACCATCATAGTGATATGATCCTGGCAGCCGGCCTCAAGAAACATGAAGCACAAAATTATCATAACAGTGAAAACACCAGCACACATGGGAACTCTCTAGATTCAGACTTCTTTCAACCACCAGTCAAAAGGGTGAAATTACCAGAATCCATTGAATATGAAGATGAGAAAAATAATAACATAAAAACAATTGCACTACGCCTAAAGATGTCAGATAGGTGTTATCATGGCCTAACTCAAATTCAGTCCTTCCAATGTGCAACAAGTCAGGATTATTATCAGTTCTTTTCAGAGTAGTAAGCAAGAGATGGAAACTTCCACACACAAACTAATTCAGGTTTTTTCGAGTGGTGCCGCAAGTAATACCATCACAGCTCTACCCTCTAGAGGAGCATGTATGAAAGGAGGACCACAGCAAGCCATAAATTAGATGGTACCAAAAGACATTCAGTCAGAACTGAGAACACTTGCATGTCGCCATGAGGGAGCTACTGAGGCATTTCTGGTCCTGTTTTCTAGTTAACACACTAGTCATAGAAGAAAAGGTAGTGAGGATGAAGAGTAGTTTGGAACAATTTCAAGAAAAAATTGAGAAATCATATGTAAGCATAAATTTGGTAAATCACATAGAAGAGATGCTGCAGATGGCCTATAATAAACTACACATATGGCAATGCCTGGTGCCTGCTGAAAAAGACATGAAGGAACCCTGGGTGTTAGAGGCTTTGTTCCCTGAGATACTCTCTATAGAAGTTGTGGGAACACACCCTGCACAGATCATGCATCACACAGAGGATGCTTTGGGGCCTTTTGCAGCCACTGGACTTGGGAGCTGATGCTATTTAACTTGCACATTCTGGAAAAAAAGGAGCTGTGGTTAAACTTGAAAACTGGCAGGTAAATTAAGGGAGAGCCACAACAAGTTGAATTACAAATATATACACACACAAACATATTTAAAAGACACTAGTGCCATTACTCAGGAACTGCCTTTCATTTGCATTAAGAGCTGCCCTCAGAAATAAAAAGTAACTTTCAAAATGGTGAACTGAGAAAAATCTGAACATTTTTGTCTAAATTTTTTTTCACTTTTTTTTATTTTTAGTTTTCAACATTCATTTCCACAATATTTTGAGTTATAAATTTTCTATCCATATTTCCCCCACCCCCCGCCTCAAGATAGCAAGGCTACTGAATACCCCTTCCCACAATCTGCTTTCTCTTATATCTTCCCCCATCCTTCCCTATCCCCCCCAACTTTCTAGTAGGGCAAGATGGATTTCTATACTCCAGAGCCTGTATATCTTATTTCCCAGTTGCATGTAAAAAACAATTTTTTTAACATTTGTTTTTAAAACTTAGATTTCCAGATTTTTTCCCTTCTTCCCTCCTTACCCACCCCCACTGGGAAGACAAGCAGTTCAATATAGGTTGCACATGTGTAGTTACACAAAACATTTCCATAGTAGTTATATTGTGAAAGACTAACTATATTTCCCTCTATCCTATCCTGCCCCCAACTTACTCTGTTTTCTACTTTGACCCTGTCCCTTTTCAAAAGTGTTTGCTTGTAACTATCCTCTCCCCCAATCTACCCTCCCTTCTATCATCCCCCCTCCAGTCCTCTTCTCCCCTACTTTCCTGTAGGGCAGTGGTTCTCAACCTTCCTAATGCCGTGACCCTTTAATACACGTGGACCCACCTGGAGACAGATAGAGGAGTGGTGTCTCAGTTCCTAAAACCATCAGAAATGTGTGTTTTCTGATGGTCTTAGGTGATCCCTGTGAAAGGGTAGTTTGACCCCCAAAGGGGTTGCGACCCACAAGTTGTGAGAACCGCTGCTGTACAGTAAGATACCCAATTGAGTGTGCATGTTATTCCCTCCTCAAGCCAAATTCAATGAGAATAAGGTTGACCCCTTCCCTTTCACTTACCTGCCCTTCCCCTCCATTGTAACAGTTTGCTCTTCCCTCATTTATGTGAGATAATTTACCCTATTACATCTCTCCCTTTTTCCTTCTCCCAATATATTCCTATCTCGCCTCTTAATTTTATTTTTAGATATCATCCCTTCATATTCAACTGACCCTATGCCCTCTGTCTATGTATACATGTACACACATATACACACACTCACAAATGTATTTATATACACATACACCATCCTATACATACATATATGTATATATACAAATATATATGTATATGTGTGTATATATATACATGCATATATATATGTATATGTATGTATGT
The DNA here is from genome assembly GCA_028627135.1 of Pseudochirops cupreus. Taxonomy (NCBI): domain Eukaryota; kingdom Metazoa; phylum Chordata; class Mammalia; order Diprotodontia; family Pseudocheiridae; genus Pseudochirops; species Pseudochirops cupreus. Next base: position 496,054,662 of record CM053580.1, read on the forward strand.
GTGTGTGTGTGTGTGTGTGTGTATATTCCCTTCAACTATCCTCATACTGAGAAAAGTCCCATGAGTTACAATTATTGTTTTCCCATGTAGGAATGTAAATAGTTCAACTTTAATAAGTTCCTTATGATTTCTTTTTCCTGTTTAACTTCTCATGCTTCTCTTGCTTCTTGTATCTGAAAGTCAAATTTTCTGTTCAGCTCTGGTTTTTTCATCAATAATACTTGAAAGTCCTCTATTTCCCTGAATGACTATATTTCCCACTGAAGCATTATACTCAGTTTTGCCGGGTAGGTGATTATTAGTTTTAATCCTAGCTCTTTGACCTCCAGAATATATTCTAAGCCTTTTGGTCCCTTAATGTAGAAGCTGTTAGATCTTGTGTTATCCTGATTGTGTTTCCACAGTATTCAAATTGTTTCTTCCTGACAGCTTATAATATTTACTCCTTGACCTATGAACTCTGGAATTTGGCTATAATATTCTTATGAGTTTTCTTTTGTGGATCTTTTTCAAGAATCAATTGGTGAATTCTTTCCATTTCTATTTTGTCCTCTGGTTCTAGAATATCAGGGCAATTTTCCTTGAGAATTTCTTGAAGGATGATTTTTGGCTCTTTTTTTCATCTTGGCTTTCAGGTAGTACAATAATTTTTAAATTATCTCTCCTGGATCTATTTTCCAGGTCAGTGGCTTTTCCAATGAGATATTTCACATTGCCTTCTAATTTTTCATTTGTTTGGATCTGTTTTATAGTATCTTGATTTCTTTTCAAGTCATTAGCTTCAATCTAATTTTGAAGGAATTATTCTCTTCATTGAGTTTTTGAAATTTCTTTTCCATCTGGCCAATTTGTCTTTTTAAGGCATTCTTTTCCTCATTGGCCTTTTGGGCCTCTTTTGCCATTTGAGTTAGTCTACTTTTTAAGGTGTTATTTTCTTCACTCAGGTTGTTGACTCACTTTTCATGATTTTCTTCCATCATTCTCATTTCTCTTCACAATTTTTCCTACACTTCTCTTACTTGATTTTCAAAATCCTTCTTGAGCCCCTCCATGGCCTGTAACCAATTCATATTTTTCTTGGAAGCTTTTGATGCGGGAGTTTTGAATTTGTTGTCTTCTTTTGGTTCCATGTTTTGATCCTTTTTGTCCCCAAAAAAGAATTCTATGGTCTGACTGAGCTTCCTCTGTTTGCTCATCTTGGGAGCCAATTGCTTGACTTTTGAGCTCTTTGCCACAGTAGAATTCTGCTTCCAGAGCTGTGTCCCAAATTGCTGAAGTTTTTCAGTTGTTGTCTGAGCTATGAGGAGGGTGCCCTCTATACAGCCACCACAAGCTCTAGCACACTGGCATTCCTCACCCCAGGACCACTACCCAAGACTGCAACTCAAATCCAAACAGGTCAAAGCAAGAGTAATTACCTGCTGAATGGTCGCTAGGTCCCCCTATGATCTACAAGCCAGGAGCTCTGGAGGCAGCCACAAGGCAGCAGCTTCACCCACCACACCTCTGCCACCTCTTGCCCCAGGGACAGGGGCTCAACCATGTTCTTCTCTCCCCCAGTACCAACAGAGTTCCCTACTGACCTTTTACCTTCTCTCTGGCCCTTAAGGGTTGAGAATTCTGGAAATCACCACAGCTGCTGGTAATTCACTCTGGGTCTGGGCTGGCGCAGCTCACACAGGACTGTACTTGGCTCCCAGCCCATTTTGATAGACCCTTCCTGTAAGCCTGGCAGGCTGCCTTCAGTGGGAGATTTGTTTCTCTCTGTCACTTTGTGGGTTCTGTAGCTCTAAAATTTGTTTAGAGTCGTATTTTACAGGTATTGGAGGTGGTTGGAGTGGGAGCTTAAGCAAATTCCTGTTTTTCCTCTGCCATCTTGGCTCCACCCTGTCTAAACTTTTTTTAAAGTATTTGAACAAAGTAGAAATTAAATGTTTGTTCTTTTTTCCTCTACTGGATCATCACATTTGTTTGTAGTTTATCATCTTTGTACTTTATCAGCACACTAAACCAGGTATGGGAACCTACGACCTATAGGCCACATGTGGCCCTCTAAGTCCTCAAATGTGGCCCTTTGACTGAATTCAAACTTCACAGAATAAATCCTTGGATTTGTTTGATTTCAGTCAAAGGGCCACACTTGAGGACCTAGAGGGCCACATGTGGCCTTGAAGCTGCAGGTTCCCCACACACCCAGCCCCCATACTAGATCATCATTTATTTGTACTTTACTAAAACACGTTTAAAAAGGAGTATTTTTGTCTGGGTAATTTAATTATTTTGTTAACAAGGCCAGCAAGTTATTAATAAAATGATAGTCATTTGGCCATCTCTCTCAGACCAAAGATTAAAAAAAAGAGTATTTTAAATATAGCAGAGAGAAGCTGTCACTCCATCAGGAGACAGTTGTGGTCAGAGGCATCTTCTGCTCTATGTTTCCTATGGAAAGGAGAAGCAATAAAATTTCACTGAACACTTTTTTGTGGTTTGGGGACCTGAAATGACACAAGGAAAACATTTTTGCAGAAAGTGTTGAATTTTTTATGCAAAACTTTTTTAAGAGATGATGGAGCTACATGTTTTTGTTTGAGTGCACATATGCACTGCTGAGATTTTTTTTTAAGGCATGTGCTTTTAGGAAACTGCTTTTTAAGAGTTTCAAGATCTTACTAGTGAAAAGAACTATAAGAATAATTTACTTGTTTTTACCTCTTTTAAGAGAAATAAAAAGTGTTTCTGAAGTTTGTTTTTCTCCAGCTTCTACCTAACTGTTAAACTATTTTTGGCATTATCAGTAATCATTTCATAGAGTGGAAAGCATGTGAATGCAAAAGGAAAAAGTTTGATATAATATTATATCTGGAATCTGTGCCATATTTTATTCCTAATAGAATCAAACTACTGTTTATCTAAGACTTGGCTGTCTTGTATTAAAAATTATATTAAAAAGTTTTTAAAAGATGCATTCCTTCAGTCATTCAATAAACATTTGGATAAGTAACTATACCTGGGGAAAATTCAGTAGAAGAGTTGATGGAGAAGACTGTCTACATCAAATGTAGTGATGTAAAGAGGGCAGAAAGTTCAATTCACTCTCCAAGTACAGCCAAAAGTTTCCATTCTCCATCCATTTCAGTCAGATGCATTTGTCTAGGAAAATAAGATGTCCCTGTTTTCACAAAGGAGAGAGGGAAAAGAAAGAAGAGAGAAAGAAAAAAGAAAGACAAAGAAAGTTTTGTATCTGAAGAAGGGGTTGGGATGGGGAGGGGGGGCAAAAGGGGGTGTTTAAAAGGGACGAGAGTTAAGGACGTAACAGTTGATAATGCTTTACCATTCTCTATATAATTTAATAGAATAGAATAAATATAAATAAAATAGAATAAAATCACTTTAACTGTTTTGGGGGTATTAGAAACTAACTTACTACCCTTACCCCCAAGTAGAAGACCTTTTTATAGTCAAACAAAACAAATCAACATACTGGCCATGTCTAAAAATGTATGTCTCTGCATTTTGAGTTCTATACCACCCTGTCAAGAGATGGAAGATATACATCATTATATCTTTTGAAGTCACTCTTTTTCATTGAATTAATCAGTATTCCAAGGCTGTGCAAAGTGATTTTTCTTCATATTGTCATAGTTGAAATCATGCAACAAGCTCTCTGAGTGCTGCTCATTTCCCCCTGTTTTCAATTTGTATATATCTTCTCACATTTCTCTGACTCTACCCTGGTTGTTTCATTTTTATTATAGTCCAATGATATTTCATCATATTCATCTTTACTCACTCATCCTTAAATTAATGGACACATTCTTTTTGTTTCCTTTTCCTTGATACTACAAAGTGCTGATACAAATATTTCATTTATGGGTCTTTTCGCCCTGTACTTAATGTCTTTTGAATATATGTCTAGTAGTAGTATTGCTAGGTCTATGATTACAGATAGCTTAGTGACTTTTTGGGTACAATCTTAAATTGTTTCTCAAAATGGTTTAATTTTGTTGTTTTTTTTAATTTTTTATTTTAGACTCAAGGGTCAGAACACAAATACAGAATAGAGAAAAGAAACAAAAATATATCATAAAATTAAATATTGGGAGTTAAATATAGAGAAAGAAAAAATATGTCATATGCATAGCAGAATATAAGAGAGGATTCAAAATATATAACAATAAATTTTCATTTCAAGAAAGCCTATATTATAAATAATACTCATGTTAAGAATTATCTCTCTTTCCTTTGCTTCCTTGTGAGTTTTCTTTTGTTCTTTGCTGTGCACTTTTTTACTTTTTTCCCCTCCTCCCACCCCACTCCTGAAGGCTACAATAAAATTTAGATGTTTCTCTATAGCTATAGATAGATACATACACATATACACATACATATATAAACATATAGTTTCCAAAACATACTCCATTCCAGATCTTTGTCTTTATGTTTGTGCATATTTCTTGTTTCCTATCCCTCCTGCCTCCACTCTTTTACTTCTACCCAGTACCTTGCCCTCCTATAACTTGCCTACCCCCTCCAAGGATGGATTCCTCCTCCATCCTCCCATTTCCATAAATCTAAACACATTTCTATACCCCCCTTTTACCTATTCCCTCAGCCTCTGCTCTAAAGATTCCTCCCTTGTCATCTTCCCCCTCCCTATACCTCTATCATTTTATTTCTTCTGAATTTAGACTTTTATACGCTTCTAAATATATATGTATTGGTTCCCTCTTAAACCCATTCCCGAAGAATGTAGGTTACCAGAACTACCAGCCCTCCTCCCCCATAGAATTCCTCTGTATAGATTCTGCCTCTTGCACTTCATTTGTATAAAATATTCTTTTCAGCTGTTCCAAAATAGTTTTTATTTTAAATTCATATCATACTTAGCTTTACCCCAATTTCCTTATGAGCTACCCCATTATTAACAAGAATCTTAGACATACATTTTAAATATATAAAAAGTAAACAGTCTGTCCTTATGAGTCTCTTATGATCCGTCTTTGGTATATGCCTTATATTTCTCTTGGTTCTTGTATGTTAAATCTTCTATAGTTATAATTGTGGCACCATCATATTTAAATTGTTTTAATCTTGATGCTTTTAATGTTTTATTCTTGAGCTGGGGGTTTCAGAATTTGACTGATATTCCTATTGGTTTTTCTCTAGGAATCTCTTTTAAGTGGTGATCAATGGATTTTTTCTATTTCTACTTTCCTCTTTGTTCTAATGCATCAAACAATTGTCTTCAATTATTTCTTGTATTATAGCATCTTTTTTGATCAAAACTTTGTTATTTTGATTATTTTTATATTTTCTCTTCTTGATCTCTTCTCCAAATCTGTTGTTTTTCTTATATAATGTTTCACTTTCTCTTCTATTTTTTTCATTATTCATATTTTGTGTAATTATTTCTTGATCTCTTATAATTTTGCTAGCTTCACTTTGCCCAGTTCTAAATTTCAAGGTGTCATTTTCTTCCTTAAAATTTTGGATCTCCTGTTCTAATTGGTTGACTTTCCTTTTGTGCCTTTCTTATTTTTCTTGTATTATTCTTTTTTTTTTAATGTTTTTTCCTCCATACCTGTCATTTGATTTTTAAAGTCTTTTTTAAGATCTTCTATGAATTCTTTTTGGGCAGGTGACCATTTGACATTACTCATTGGGGGTTTCTTTATATCAATATCCTCCTCTGGAGATGACCCCCAGCCATCTCTGTTCCCATAATAGCTTTCTATGGTTGGATTCTTTCTCTTTTGCCTGTGCATTTTTTGTGCTAATAGCTTAATTTTTATAATCACCTCTAGCCCTGGGGTGTGGGAAATGGTGCCTCTTGCCCCAGATCTTCAGTTCTTCCCTCTAACCTGAAACCAGAGCTAAACCTCCAACCTCCTGTAAGTGTCCACAGCCAAGGGCTTTCTCCCCCACTGCTTCTGCACTCACCAGGCATGTGCTGGTTCCTTCTTGCCCCTGCCACTCTTCACAGCACAGCTGGGTCTCGCATTCATTATCAGCAGAGGTTCCCTCAATCTTCACAGCTTCAAATGCCCAACTCCCCTCACTATCTGGGGGTAAGGCAGGGCCTTACTAGGGCCAAGGCAGCCTCTCAAAACAATTAACCCCAGTGCTGGCCACTTGTTGTTTAAATAGCTTGGCTTGTTAAAATTGAACCTAGCCTGGAGGAGTTTACTCTTTACAGGGATCAAACTTTGTACTGAGATTTTTCTTCTGATCTTCTCAAGTTGTCCCAGGAAGATCCCCAGTTGTGCTTCTGTTCTTATTTATTTCCACCCACATTTTGTTTGCCCTAAGATGCTATTTTAACTCTTTTGTGGGCGAAAATCTTGTGAGCTTGGAATTTTCTGACTTGCTCCACCCTCTTTCCAGAATCCTCTCCCAATGGTTTAATTTTAAATTATTTCACAGCTCCACCAATAGGGTATTATCATGCCTGCTCTCCTTCAACCCCTTTAACAAGTTATATTTTTCTCCTTTGTCATCATTGCCAGTCTGATGGATGTGAGATAGAATATTGAGTTGTTTAAATTTTTATTTCTCTAATTTTTAGCAATTTGGAAAAAAAATTTTTAATATGGCTCCAAATTGTTTGCATTTCTTCATATGAGAACGCATATCCTCCTACCATTTATCTACTGGGGAATGACTCATTCTTATATATTTGCATCAATTCCGTATTGTTATGGGAATCTGAAGATCTTCCGTGCCCCTAGACCCTTTACTTAGGTGGCTTAAGTGGCTCTGAGAACCTTCCCCAATTTGAAAGTATACTTTGCCCCCTAATAAGCTGAATGTGGTCACATGGAGCCTGTGTCAGGAGGCTTGTTCTTCGGGAATGCCCACACCTTATTACTTTGTGATTGGGCAGTGGGTCAAGAGAGCTGTGACAATCTCCGATCCAGGAGAAGACTGTATAAACTGCTGGTGTGAGGTTTTGCTTTGGGGCTCACTTTGGAAAGAGTTATGTGATTTGACCAGATGCCACTCAGGGAAGCCGTTGAGCCCCCCAGCTTTGAAAAACCCAGATGTTGATGCTTCCCTCTCTGGTAACTGAATAAGTATCAATGTAATGGTCAGACAGTTGGAAGCCCACCTGATGATCTGTTTCTTTGTCTGCTTATAACTTCTGCTTGTAACTTGTGTATGGATTGTGTTTGCATTCTCTGAAGTTCAGGGTGCTGACTTTTTCCCCTGAACTAGGTAAATGATTTGTTTGATTGATTACAGTAAGATTGTTAACCCATTTTGAGTTGCTTTCCTTTAGAAAAGGAGATCTAAGAACCTGTGCTAGCAGCCATCCTGGATATGCTAGGGTGCTTGCTGATACATACATATCTTGTATTTTAGACCATTAGCAAAGAAATTTGTGAAGATATTTTCTGATTAATTTTTCCCTTTTAATGATAATTATGTAGACAGATAGATAGACAGACAGATAGATAGATGACAGATAGATAGAATCACCCAGAAACTAGAATTCTTGAGTTCGTTGAGTATGATTCCACTTTGTTCAATTATTTCTAGGTTTTGTTTTCCTAATTTATCCTGTTGTTAATCTTTTCTATTTTTTAAACCAGTACTAAATAGTTTTTTATAAGTACTTTGTAGTACATTTTGAAATCTATTTCTGCTACATTTCCCTTCATCTTTACCTTTTTAAAAGTTACTTCTCTTGAGATGCTTAACATTGTCTTCCCCGAGATATATCTTGTCTTTATTTTGTCTAGTTACATCGTTATTTTGATTGGCATGATACAAAATCAGTCAATTAATTTAGGTAGCATCATTATTTAATTGTATTTGCACAGTCCAACAATGAAGAATTAATATTTATCTAAACTTTTTCTTATCATTTTAAAGAGTAGTTTAAATTTTTATTTACATAAATTCTGAGCATATCTTGGTAGAAGACACCTATATATGTATCTTTATTTTGAATAAATTTTTTCTGTCTTTTATTGCCTGTTTTTTTATTCATACACATAAATACTAATGATTTTAGGGATTGGGTTTCATTCATATCTTAATATTTCATTTATTAAAATTATTTCAATTAATTGTTGGTTGTATCACTAGGATTCTTATTGAAAGTAACATGTCAGGGCAGCTAGGTGGTGCAGTGAATACAGCACTGGCCCTGGAGTCAGGAGGACCTGAGTTCAAATCTGGCATCAGACACTTGACTCAATTACTAGCCATGTGACCTTGGACAGGGCACTTTACCCCAATTGCCCTGCCCTCCCCCCTCCTAAAAGCAAAAAAAAAAAGAAAGAAAGAAAGTAATATGTCATTCAAAAATAGCAATAATGGTGTTCTTCCTGCCTATGTGTGTTGCCTCAATTTCTTTTATTTGTCTTATTGTTGTAACTAGCTTTTCCAGGGTATTTTTATTTTTTTTTATTTAAGATTTTATTTTTTCCCAATTATATGTTAAAAGTTTTAACATTCTTTTTTTTGAATTTTGAGTTTCAAATTCCCTCCCTTCCCCCTTCTCTTCCCCATTGAGAAGGCAAGCAATTTGACATAGCTTATACATATGTATTCATGTAAAACACATTTTCATGTAAATCATGCTGTGAAAGAAAACACACAAAAAAAAGAAAAAGAAAAACTCTTCAATTCTGCATTCAGGCTCCACCAGTTCTTTCTCTGGAGATGGACAGCACTTTTCATTATATGTCCTTCAGAATTTTCTGGATCACTGTATTGCTGAAAATAGCTAAGTTATTCACAGTATGATATTTACAATATTGCTGTTACTGTGTACAATGTTCTCCTGGTTCTCCTCCTTGCACTTTTCATCAGTTCATGTAAGTCTTTCCAGGCTTTTCTTATGATTTCTTTTCCGTGTTTGTCTTCTCATGCTTCTTGTGTTGGAGTGTCAAACTTTCTATTCAGTTCTGGTTTTTTCAGCAGGAATGTTTGAAAGTCCTCCACCTCATTGAATGACCATATTTTCCCCTGGAATACGATGCTCAATTTTGCTGGGTAGGTGATTCTTGGTTTTAATCCAAGCTCCCTTGATCTCCAG
>CM053580.1:496064207-496092946 GCA_028627135.1 Pseudochirops cupreus
AGATGGTGATCCGGATCCAGGCCGCTCAATGCGAGAGCACTGGCCTGAGAACAATCGCTCAGTCCCCCTGCTGCCTGCAGGCCGCAGGCGGGAAGCTGCAATGCGGAGGCAGGTGCAAAACCTCTGCCTTTTTGCTTTTCCGCTCTGGAGGCCTTCCAGCCAGACTGCTTATCTCCCCCTTTCACAATTCCCACTCGCAGCTGCTGCTAATCCGCTTACCTGAGAGGCTCCTCCACTCCTCCCGTCCAGCCCCCCCAGGGCACAGCCGCGGCTTTAGGCCAGGCTGGTTTCGGTTCACAGTGCTGATATGGTTCCTCGTAGCCGAGCTGACTTTAGTGGGAAGTATCTTTGTGTGCGTTTTGGAGTTCTAGGATTGGTTTAGAGTCCTATTTTATGGGTATTTTGGGGTGGCTATGTGAGAGCTGCAATATATTGCTGCTGCTACGCCGCCCTTCCAGGGTATTTTTAAATAATATTGGTGACAATGAACATCCTTGGTTTATCCCTTATCACACTGGAAACACCTTCATGTTTTTCCATTACAGATAATGTCAATTCTTGGTTTTCAATAGGAACCATTTATGTATTAAGAAAAGATCTAGTTGTTTGCTTTCTAATTTTTTCTTGGAGGAGGGAAGGCAGGACAATTGGGGCTAAGTGACTTGCCCAAGGTCACAGGGCTAATAAGTGTTAAGTGTCTGAGACCAAATTTGAACTCAGGTCCTCTTCACTCCAGGGTCGGTGCTCTATACACTGTGCCACCTAACTACCCCCTATTTTTTTTTTTAATATATGAGCATTGTACTTTGTCAAAAAGCTTTTCCTGAATCTACTGACATAATCATGTAATTTTATTTATTTTATTAACATGATTCATTTTATTCTCATATGATTTATTTTAATGATGGATGATTACATGATTTAGGCATAATGAATAATATCATAAGCAAATTATAGTAGCATGAAAAATTTTACCTGCCAGATCTATGGATAATGGAAGATATTATGATTAAACAAAAGACAGAGAGGATCATAGGAGGTAAAATGAGTGATTTCGATTAAATTAAATTAAAAAGATTTTGCACAAACAAAACAAATGCAGCCAAAATTAAAAGGAAAGCCTGAAACTGGGGGGGGGGGGGAGGGGAAGGGATTTACATCAAGTTTCTCTAATAAAGACCTCATTTCTAAAATATATAGGAAACTAAACCAAATTATTTTTTAAAAAAGAGCCAATCCCCACTTGTCAAATAGACAAAGAATATAAACTGACAGTTTTCAGAAGAAATTAGTCGCAATGAAAAATCAATAATCACATTAAAAAGCTCTACATTACTTGATTAGAGAAATGCAAATTAAAACAACTTTGAGATACCACTTTACACTAATCAGACAGGCTAACGTGACAGAAAAGGGAAATGGCAGATGCTGGAGGGGATGTATAAAAAATTAGGACACTAATGCATTGTCAGTGAAGTTGTAAACTAGTCCAACCATTCTGGAAAACAATTTGGAACTGCCCAAAGGTCTATAAAACTTGCTCTTTGACCCAGAAATACCATTAATATGTCTATATCCCGAACAGATCAAAGATATATGGAAAGGACCTATATGTACAAAAATATTTATAGCAGTACTTTGTGTTATGGCAAAGGATTGTAGTTTGAGGGCATGTCCATCAACTGGAGAATGGCTGAATAAACTCTGATATGTGACTATAATGGAATACAATTATGCTATGAGACATGATGATAAAGATGTTTTCAGAAAAACCTGGAAAGCATATGAAATGATACAAAGTGAAATGAGCAGAACCAGAAGAAGATTGTACAAATTAATAGCAATATTGTAAGTGCAATCAATGATGAAAAGATCAAGCTACTCTGATCTATACAGTGATCCAAGATAATTCCAAAGGACATGTGATGAAAAATGCTATCTACCTCTAGAGAAAATACTGATGAACTCTGAGTACAGATTGAAGCATATTTTAAGATTTATTTTTCTTAAATTTTGTGTGTTTTCTTTTGCAACATGGCTAATATGGAAATATATTGCATTACTTCACATGTATAATTGAGATCATATTGTTTGCCTTCTCAAGGGGTAGAGGAAGAGCAGGAGAGAGGAAGATAATTTGAAACTTGAACTTCTAGAAGTTAATGTTAAAAATTTACATGTAATTGTAAAATATCTAATTATGTAAATAAAAATATACCTAAAAATCAATGAGACACGTAAAAATATTCAAATGTAAATTAAAATGGGAAATATAAGCCTAAAGTATGGTTCAAAGAACAAATCACAAAAACAATAAATATTTTTATCAAAGAAAATGATAACTATGAAACAACATATCAAAATTTATGAGGTCCAATTGAAAATTTGTATCTCTTAACATATCATTCATCAACAAGAGAAAAATAAGACATCAATAAATTCCTAATGCAACAAAAAGTAGAAAAGCAAAAAATCAATCCACTAAATATATATGTGTATACATAAAATAATTAAATCAATATATAAAACTATATTTTAGATTAATTTTCAGACTGGGAAACATAAATAAAAATGGTTAATGTGGAATTGTAACTCAAGTGAGGAGCTGATAAGAAATTGTTAAGCTTTCATCACCTAACTTATCACCAGACCTGGAAATGGTAGGAATGGAGGAAATAGAGTGTATGATTGGTGAATGGCTTCCAGCGATGCTTGAATATGAAGGATATGAGAATATGCACAGCAAGATTACAGGGAAATATTGCCCCAATTTTCAGGAAAAAAGTAAAGAGCTTGGAAACTCAAACTATTGTCTGAAAAATTTGACTTCACTTATTGGCCAAATTCTCACACACATTATGAGAGTTTTGAGCCTTTGGAAAGGGCTGAAAAATTGAAGTGGTGATAACTAAAAGTCAGCATGGGTTCACAATGAAAAGGCCATGCTGGAATGAAACAATTTTCTTTTTTGGCAGGTTTCAAAAACAAAAGATAAAGGAATGATGAGGACATAATATATCAGGATTTTAGCAAGGGCAGCTCTCCTCCCTGCAATTAAGTGAATTCAAATTGGCTAAACAACTGGATCTGAACAGTCATGATTAATGGGTCTGTTCTGCTCAACATATTTATCTGTGACTTGGATGAAGGCAAAAGTGGCACACTCTGAATTTGCAGATACTTCCATTATTATGACAGGGAGCTAGGAGGCACAGTTTATATTCCCAGTGTCAAAAAATGAGATCAAAAACTGTCTCCACAAACACCAACAATAGTCTATATCACATAAAATTAAATTAATGTAAAGTTTTACACTCAGGCTCAAAAATTCAATTGGACAATTCTTAGAGACAAGGTTAGACAACAATTCATTTGGAAAAGACCCAGATTTTATAAAAATTCAAGCCCAATGAGTCAATGGAATGACATAGTAAAAATAAATAGATAGATAGATAAATAAATAAATGAATGAATGAATGAATGAATGAATAAACTCATGTAAACTTGCTTTGCTGTAGTTCTGCTCTTCTCTGTCCTGCTCAGACCACATTTGTAGCATTGTGTTCTTTCTGGGGAAGGATATTTTATGAAAGCTAGTAACAAGCTGGAATATTTCCAGAGGACAAGAATAATGAGACACAAAACTATGCCACATGTAAATTAGTTGAAGCATTTGAGAATTGTTGGCCTGGAGAATGAAAGATGTAAAGCCATGAGTCTTCATTTATTTGAAAGACTGTCATATGGAAGGAGAGTAAGATTTGTGGTGTTCAGTCAGAGAGGGTAAAACCAATAGCAATGGGAGGAAGAAGCAGATTTGAACTCAATCTAAGGAAAAAAATTTTAATAATTGCAGCAGTCCAAAAGCAGGGTAGGTTGTTTCATAGGGCATATGAAGCAAAAGGTTCTCTACCACTGAAGATTTTTAAATAGAAGATTGATCACTCCAGAATAGTGCAAAATTAAATCCTGCTCATATATAAATTGATTTGGAAAGCCTTTAATGATAACAGTTGGGGAGGGCACAGTGGATAGACCACTGGGCCAGGAGTAAATGGAGACCTGAGTTCAAATCTGATCTCAGATACTTCCTAACTGTCTGACCCTGGGGGAAAAAAAAACACTTAACATCTATTTGCCTTAGTTTCCTCATCTGTAAAATGAGTATAATAGTAGTACCTATAGCCCAAAGTTGTTCTAAGTATAAAGGAGATAATATTTGGAAAGTACCTGATAGATAACAGATGTTATATAAATGCTAGTTATTATTACAATTATTATTATTATTCCCTTTGAAATCTGAGATTCTGTAGCCCACAGTGGTTCATTTGGGGAAGGAATTCCAAATAGTCTCTGAGAAATAGCTTTACTTTACAAGCAGAATTACAGAGCTCTTCTTCTATTATCACCTTCTCCAAAAACTGGAAATTTATGATCCAATCTCTAGTACTAGTCCCTTTCTTGATTAACATACATGTAACCTGATTCTTGGATCCTGGATAGGGAAGGATATCAAAAGCAAATCAAAGACCTAGCTAGGTTCAGCCGTGGCTTACACAAAGCTGTTTACAGGCTTTTGGGATCCTGTAACTGTATTTCTTTCGGATATCTCATCAATAATAGACTGAACTGCTAGCAGTTCCCTGGTAGAGAGATGTGGCCCCATGTAAGACAGGTAAACACACAGGAGGGCTGCTAGCACAGGTTCACTTTTGATCTGATCAGACAGGATGGACAGGAAGACAGCTTCAGAGGGATTAATAATCTTACTTTATTCTAGTCTATTATTCTTATAAGAGGGTTTGCTGATAATGGGAGCATCAACTCCTACAGCATTCCCTAATTACCCTTCTTGCAGGGGCCAGCTGAAGGGGAGGCAACTACCCCTAAGTCTCAATGTGGTCAATCAAGACAAGCATAGCTTGTGCACTCCCGTAAATCCCCTCAAACCTCAATGGGGGCCCTTTGAGGCAAATACATTACCCTCAACTCTTGATGGGGCCATTCAAGGCACACACAGCATTCCACCTTGTACATTCAAATCTAAGAGTTTCCCACTCACTGACCAGTGCCCACATGCTTTATAGGACAACAGACAAAGAATGCATCTTACAAGCAATAAAGTTTACATTATCTCACCCTTATATCTCACTGCACGGTTACAGTGGATATTTACAATTTAAGAACAAATGTTTATATTATTTATCATTATATAATGCTGCACAAGCATGGTAGAGATGTTTTGAACCATGACCATGAGAACTCATATCTAACACCTGGGAACAAGAGATTGTATGGCTATGGATCCTGGGAACTAAACTATAAGAAAGAATAACAAAAATCCACTTCACAGACACTAAAATCCACCTACTTACACCCAATTAAACTGTATGTTAAAAAAAAAACCCACCTATTCTGCTCCATGATTCTTTTAGGGATCCATCATTATTTCGTACTCCATTGATCATTTAGTAGAGACCAAATCCTACTACAGTTCAGTGATACATATAAGAACTGGACTTGTGATTTCATTGGTAGAAAGAATTTGCTTACTCAGGTATAGGGAAGAACTGGATAAGGAAGTTCTCTCTACCAGTTCAGGTCACTACATTCTCTGCAACTTTAAGTCTTAAAGAGTTGCCTAGAGCCCTTAGAAGGCAAGTGCCCAGGGTCACACTGCCAGAATGTCAGAAGTGGAACTTGAACTCAGGTCTTCCTGGCTCCACCTCCAGCTCTCTATCCACTATACAACACTGCCTAACAAAGCCTAATGCCTTGCTTTGGACTATTAATCTATTATTTAAATCTTGTTTGAAATAAGGCTGGGTTTGGGAATCTTTTTTGATATGCACAGAGGGGATTCATTATAATAGGATATGACCTATTGAACTGAAGTTTCATTTTTTGTGTCTTTAAAAATAAAAAAAAAATTCTTCCCAAAGTTCTATTCTTAATACAATTTCTAAAGGGAAAACCTCAGTCTGGGTTTCTGTGATTGAATGATGGAGGCTTTTATTTGTTGAAATCTTATTGAGGGGACCATCTGGTAAATACAATCTGTAGTCTCCCAGTGCACTGAATAGTTACTAATGAGGACTTAGCTTCCAATATTAATATAGAGCAAATAGTATTCTCAGCATACCCCAGCCAAAGGGGAAAGATGATATCTGAAACAAAAGATGGGCAGTGGTGAGCCAAAAGCCCCATGCCTTGAGAACTTATATTTCTAGAGACTCCCACATATTTCCTTCCGCCAGTGAAAATAAAATGATAAATATTTTCCAAAATGAATTCATATACACTTAATTTTAAATTAAGAATCAAATATGCATTTACATTAAGATGTAAAGTTGCCTATACCAACTTATCATTCCCTCCATATTCCTTTTCATTCTCTCTTTCTGATGATCATATTTGGAATTTATTTCAAGCATTAAGCATTTATTAAGCACAGACTTTGTACCAGATACTACGCTAGGAGCTAGGAAGACAAATTCAGAAGTGAAACAAGCCCTGTCTTAAAAGAGTTAATATTCTACTAGGGTTAAAAAAAAACATAAACAGAGAGAAAGTAAAATGCAATTTTTATAAAGTAATTTCAGGGGAAACATACTAATAGCTGGGAGAGATGGGGAAGGACCTCTACAGAAGGTAGCATTTGAGCTGAGCTTTGCAGGAAGCTTAGGATTCCAAGAGGCAAATGTGGGGAAGGTAGAAGGTAGAATGTTGTATTCAGAACTATAAGCCAGCTAATTTGAATGGAGTGTCAAATTCAAGAAAAGGAATAATGAGCAACAAGTCTCCTACACAAGGATGGAGCCAGTTCATTCTGGAATTAAAATGCCAGAGGAATGTATGTTTTATCTTAGAAGCTATGTTAAGAAACACTAAAGCTTTTCAAGTTGGAGAAACATATTTAGACGTGTGGTTAAAGAGTATCCATTTGACAAGTGATTGGACTGGAAAGAGAAAAGTTTGGAGCCAAGGAGACCAATTAGGAAGCAATTATGATAGTATAGGCAGGAGGTGGTAAAAGCCTCAGCTAAGTCGTGTGACTGGAAAGGTAACAGATAGGAAGTGCTCTGGGGGTACAATCAATAAGACAGCAACTGATTATATAGGGAGAAGTGTGAAACAGGCAAGAATTGAGGACGACTCTGAGAATTCAAAACTAAGTGAATGGAAGGTTAGTGATGCCCTTGATAAAAAAAAAGAAAAGAAAAGAAAAGAAAAGCTGGAAAGAAGGTTTGGTTTGGGGAAAAGATAATGAGTTCCAATTTCAAGGAATGGAAATAAAGTGTCAGACTAGGTTGATTTAATGACAGGATTGTTGCTTTTATAAAAACCAATTTAGTCAAAAATTGACTCATGCCAGAGAGATCATTATCATCCAAAGTCTGTATTTTGACTTGGTTCAGAAAAGTGAAGATATGTGTGCATAGCACTAAACCGAGGAATTTTGTTGTTTAGTCTTTTTCAGTTATGTCTGACTCTTTGTGATTCCATTTGGGGTTTTCTTGGTAAAGATCTTGGAGTGATTTGCCATTTCCTTCTCCAGCTCATCTTACAGAAGAGGAAACTGAGGCAAACAAGATTAAGTGACTTGCCCAGGGTCACACAGTCAGTGTCTGAGACTGGGTTTGAACTCAGGAAGAAGAGTGTTCCTGATTCCAGACCTGACATTCCTTCAACTACACCATCTAGCTATCCTAAATCTAGGAAACCAGCCTAATATAAGTACATGATTAATTCTGGGTGGTCCATACATATAAGAGGCTATGCAGTATGAATACTGATGAATACTGATGAAAACAAATAAACCTTCATGAGCCACCCTAGAGTCAACAAATCCTAGCCTCCTTTGAATTCACAAGTCAGATAAAGTAGGACATTCAGTTATATAAAGCTTAACACAGGGATTGGCGGAATTCCTTTGTATTAAAGTGCCACCTTGAGAGAAGTAAAATGTTTAGAACTAGAGTTCAGATGACATCTGGAGTACTATGTTTATTTCTAAGTGAGACATTTTAGGAAGGATTTCCATAAACTGAAGAGCATCCAGCAGAGATTAGCCATGAGGAGCCTCAAGATTATTCCATGTAAAAATTAGTTGAAGGAATTGGGATTTTTAGACTGGAAAAGAGAAGACTTAGGGGATACATGATAGCTTTCTTTAAGTATCTAAAAGGTTCTTTCATCGAAGAATATTTAGACCTATTATGCTAGTTCTACTAGAAGGCAGGAGCAAGAGTAAAACTAGAATGAGGAAAAAATTGATAGATAAATTTAGACTTGATATAAGGAAAAAAAACTACTAACAGTTACTTAACAGTAGAATGAGATGGCTCTGGTGGTAGTGTGTTCTCCCTCACAGGAGACCTTCAAGCAAATCTGAATGACCACTTGATTACAGGATTCTTTTTCAGATATAAATTGGATTATATAGCTTTAAAGGATACCACTTCCATTTCTGCGATTCTCTGTGTATTCAAAGTTGCTATCTTCACCCCATATGTTGATCCTGACAAAATAATTTTAAACACAAGCCATACTGGACCAGTCTGTAACCCATGAATGGCCAGAGCCAAACAAAGCAGGCTAGAGGCAAGTGAGTTAGGAATCAAATAGCAATTTAATTAATTTCAGAGTGAGGAAAACAGGTTTGCAAACCAAAGACCACCTGAGAAGGAGGGCTTATGGCTTGTGGCAGGGGCAAGGTTTATGAAAACCACAAAAAGGCAGGATCCAACATAATCTTTCTTAGATCTTGAGTAAACAGTTTGTGTGGCAGGCCCATGTGTGCAGGCATTTTGGGGGTCAATACAGGAGTTCTTGGGTCCTATGGGAGCAGTCTACAAGTTATTAGAATCACTGACCCTTGTGATTGGTTTAAGTCTTAAGGGTTGTTGAGCCTTGTGATCATTCGGTGGAGTACAGAACCAGAGGCAGTGTGGCAGGAACAGGAGTGCAGCACCTGGTTTAGTTAACTTAGCTGTTTACAAGCATAGGAATTGTTCAGTGTCAGGAGGTATGATTGATCACTTTCTGTAGCAGCACATCAGCTGTAGCTATAGCTGTCAGGCCAGAACCTCCTGGGAAATAAGGGGGCTCCAACAAAACTAGTTGGCATAATCCTTACACATATCGTATCTATTAATGTGAAAATCATAAGTTCCATGACTATCCTTTTAATCATATATTATCTCTCTCTCTTCTGACCCACCTGGATTATCATATTCTATATAATCTCTAAGGACTCTCTGTAATGGTAATCAGAATTTGAAGATCTTCTCTTCCCCTTAATAAGCCTAAGAGAATTTAAAGATCTTCCCTGATTTAAAGACCCTCCTTGCCCCCAAATAGGCCTAATGGAATCACATGGAGCCTGTGGTGGGTGGAGTTTGATGAAGGGTGGAGTGGAGCCCACAGGAAACTGGAAGTCAGAGCAGTTAGAGCTGGAGGGAAGGGAGGACACACCCAAGGAGACAGTTAGCCTTCTGATTGTTTGTGGGAAGGCTAAAGGATGGTATGGCTACCTGCTGTGCTATGGTGTATTGACTTTTTTGTTACTATGACAGATTTGACTTTCTGGTGTTGGGATTTGGTTTTCTGGTGTCTGAATAGAAGTTTTGCTTCTGTCCTCTATATGGAGAGTCTGTTATATTTTGCCATTGAGAATTCAGCCAGCATATTCATAGTCTCCACCAGCGCTGTGAATATTGTGTTGGCACTACACTTTCCCAGTTCTAAAGTTCTATTTCTCCAATGAATTATTTCATATTAATATGAAATTGGCATGACATGGCATAGTGGAGAATGTTAGACTTGAGTAAGTTCAAATCCCACTCAACCACTTAGTTGTATGCTCATGGACAAATCATTTCATTCCTCCCTCAAAGACTTAGTTTCTCTATTTTTAAATAGGGATAATAACAGCTACAGTACCTACTTTGAAGGGGTGTTGTAAAGATCAAATGAGGTAATTATCTTTATAATGAACTTTATAAACTATAAAGTTCTATAGATATAAGCTGCTATTGCTATCATTATTATTCTTATTATCATTTTGACTTGTCCTAGCAAACTTATAGTGAAGTGATCCACTGATTTATTAATTCAAAGAAAAATAAACACCTTAGAAATAATTTTCCAATTATTTCAATTACCCTCATTGGCTGCCCTAGGTTAAGAGATAGCAAATCACCATAGAGATATGAGATCCATTTCATCCTATGTGGACCTTTTCTAAAATGAAAGATTTATCTTTCTTCCATGTTACCTAGCTCAGAACAGTTCTAGTAAACCTCTGTATTTTCTATTCTCATTCAGATGAGACAATGCTATACAATTTTCAATAAACTATTATACCCAGTATAAAGTAGTATCCATTTATGATGTCCTGGAATCACAGATTTAAAACTAGAAGAGACCTTAGAAGTCATCTAGTCCAAATCCTTCATTTTTTGTTCACATAAATTGAGTCATTCAGGATCATATGTGAAATAAGGGGCAGAGTTGGAATTTAAATAAAGATGCTCTGACTGTATAACCAGCAATCTTCCCATTGTACCATGCTGCCTCACCTAAATGTTGTATCTCTCTTGGGGTCTTGTATGGTGTTCTGTACATAGTAAGTACTACACAAATTGGATGGATAAATGGATGAATGAAAAGCATATACCTATATGGTATTTCATCATCTAGGTGGTGTGATAGACACAGAAGCATTCATCATTGTGAGTTCAAATCCAGCCTCAGACACTTACTTAGCTGTGTTACCAAGACATTTAACACAGTTTGCCTCAGTTGTTTATCCCTAAAATGAACTGGAGAAGGAAATGACAAACCACTCCGGTATCTTTGCCAAGAAAACCCAAATGGGATCACAAATAGTCAGACTCAACTGAAAACAACTAAACGACAAATATAGTATTTAATAATGTTTCACATTGGTATCACAGAACACACTCTAAATGGCACAATAGTAGAAACAAAACTCTGAAGAGATAAACACAACCAGGGGCTTAGTAGCACATCCAAGAGAGAAGAGCTCTTTGAATACTATCGACTAGTGGTCCTAAAGAAATCACAGAGTTCAGATATTCAGTTGTATAAGACTCCATATTCAGTCCTGCATGCAACATTTCAAATAATCAGATCACCAAATATAAACAGTAAAACTGGAATAAATAGCTAAGAACATTTTCCCCATTATTTGTATACATTTGTTTATCAGAAAAACCATGGGATCATGCCAGTCAAATCAGCAATCCTGGGTAACCTCTGCTAGTTGTGAAATGGACCAAGCAGAATCACTTTATTAGTTCTCCATGCTATTGACTAAGCTACCATCATTGTGCATAAGACATTCTGGCTCTCTCTGGAGAGTGCTTCGGGTGGGTTTCAATTAAGCTTGAGTCTTTTCTGCAAAGATTTTTAAATTAACATTCACCAGACTTCTTGCCAACTCCCACAGAATGAAGTAACTTCTGCTCAACCAATATGCTGAATATTAGATTAGACTCAATGAGTCAGACCCAGAAGAGTGAAATTCACACCCAAGAAAATAAAATTCCAATAATGTTCAGGGCACGGTTGTAATTCACAAAAGTCAAAATATGCTTCACTGGCTGTTGAAATTTGATTCTACAGTCTCACCATAATGCCCAGACATGGAGATTATTATGGGTTCTTTTTTTTTTTTGGTCAATTCTGAGCCTAGATTTCTCTAAAATAATAAGCAACTAAGAAATGCCATATAAAATCAGATCAGTGGACCATCTAGCTCAACATTCTGCCTCAGACAATGATGGCAAGGCCTATTCTGTAAAGGACTATAATATTTGCCCTTCATGGTACCTTCTTCAAAAGGCCATGCTTCCTCCAGACCCTTTGCTCTAGTATCACACCATTTCTCTCTTACAAGTTTAGATAAAACTGTCTTAATAAGATCATTGTTGAATAAATGCCTTTATATCATATATACTCCCAGATAACCTTATATTTTGTAAAGAAATAGATGGATGATAGATTATTATATAATTTTACACATAGTATATTTGGTCTCCCCTAATAAAGACACAAAAATAGGAGATTAAGAGTGGTCAGACAGATAGGCAAGATATTAGAGAGAATAAAAACCCAAAGAAGAGAAAATATGGAGTAGGAGGTGATAATAAACAGTGTGAACGGTTGCAGAGAGGTGAAAAATGTTGAGGACTAAGAAAAAGTCTTTACATCTGACAACTAAGAAATTACTAACAACTTTGGAAAGAGAAATTTAGATTGAGTAATGAGGTCAGAAGTCAAATTACAAACATTTAGGAGTGAGTGAGAAGAAAGGAAGTCAAGGCCCCCCATATCAATGACTTTTTTAAGGACTGTAGACAAGAAGAGAAGAGATATAGGAGGATACCTAGTGAAGATGGATGGATAAAGAGATTATTTTTTTGTTTTGCTTTCTGAATCAAGGAGATACCAACATATTTGTAGACGGTAGCAAAAGAGACAGTACAGAGGGAGAAATTGAAGAGTAGGCATTTAAGAGATAGAGGAGTCACTCTACTGGAGAATTTGGTAAGGAGGGATTAATAAACAGTTCATGTATAAAGATTAGCCTTGGCAAAGAGAAGGGCCACCTTTGCATATGAGACAGGAATAAAGGAGTCAATTATGAAGGATGAAATCAGAAAACCATGGGTTGGGGAGTCAAAGAAAAGTCAGAGCTTTTGGTAGTTGGTCAAATTGACTCAATTTTTTTCAGTGAATTATGAAACTAAGTTCTCAGCTGAGAGTGTTCAGGGTTAGGGTATAGAGGAATACTTGAGGAGAGAAAAAGGAAGTTTGGTGAAAGTTGGATAGAGAACCATAAACAGAGGATTCAAAAGATTTTTCTGCTTCAGGAAAGACCCAGTTAAAATTGGATAACATAACACAGTCTACTCACAAAACATGGTTTCATAAATTCCTCCAGGTCTATTCAGCTTTAAATGAATAGGAGCAAAGAAGGTAGATGATAGGAACAAAACTGAGTTGGGGTTTGGCAAGGAAAAACTGACACAAGACAAAAAGGGAAAGGATTTGAGAGCAGAAGACAGTAAAGAATTGAGCTGTGTCACCAGTGGCTACAGTTAGAGAAGAGAGGTCAATGTAGCCAGTGCTGAGCTACAGACCTAAAAAAGAACTGAATAGTAAAGGGAATGGAAGTTATTATGAGGATGAAGAATATGGTTAGGGAATATTAGACATAGGAAAGTATGCAATAATAAAAGAATATGGGGGCAGCTAGGTGGCGCAGTGAATAGAGCACCAGCCCTGGAGTCAGGAGGACCTGAGTTCAAATCTGACCTCAGACACTTAACACTTAACTAGCCATGTGACCTTGGGCAAGTCACTTAACCCCAATTGCCCTACCTTCCCCCTCAAAAAAAAAGGCAAAAAAAAATTTTTAAATAAAAAATATAAGAATATGATCAAATAAAGGAACTCTAGGGTTCATAAACATGGCAGCAGAACATTTGGGGTGATACCCATATCAACAGCATGACCATGCGTGCGTGTAGCTGAGGTAGGGAGATAGAAAGGTCACCAATGAGTAGCCTGAAGAAACTAAAAGTTATGGTGTTTGAAGAAGTGAAGCCACTAATATGAAAGCAAAAACTGGGGTGAAGAAACATCTGGGAGCCAGGCACTAAACTCATTGAGGAAAGAAGGCTATCCAGGGAGGAAGAGGGTCAACATATAATATTCACTAGTATCTGGATTAGGCGATAAATTTAAATAGTGTGAACCTCAAAGGAGAGAGGTGGTTGAGTGATGATAGTGGCAGAGTCTGCATGTGGAATGGGAAGCAAAACATATTGCCTCTTCACAGCTAGTGAGCTGGAGTATGAAAGAAAGTGTGGCCAGTACTGGAAAAAAATGACAAGGAAAGCAGCATCAATAGGAGGGGCTTAAGTCTCTGCGAGTGTCAAAAGATGGAAGTAAATGAGAGATTCAGGAAGAAAAGAAGCTTGCTAATTATGGATCAAGCATTGCAAAAGGCCCAGTGGGAAAGGTGGATAGATATGGAGCAAGACATTTGGAGGGGAGGGAGAGGTGGATTGACTTGTGTAAGGGTTGGGGATTAGGCCTTTGGGATGGAGAGAGATTTGTACTTTAGCAGCAAAGACTTCTGAGAATCACTGGAATGGGGTGTATATTAACCTGATAGGGATGCATTCAGATGAGTATCCGTGTTTAGAAATAGTCCCATGGACTGATTAGATTGTTCAAGTTCCTTCCTCCTTCAAGGGACACCTTAATTACATTACGTAACATTATGACCTGTAAGGCATCAGAAAGCCAATTTCCCAACAGGGTGGAGCAGGTGGAGATATGGCCTAGTAAGTCATGGAGCTTGATCAGGATGGGAAAAAAAAGTGTTTTAAGGCATGCCTTACTCTGAAGAAGAAGACCTTAGGGTCCTCCAGATGCCTAACTGTGGATAGCAGAGTCTTAATAGGGGCAATGTTACAAATCTGGGACATTTTATCTGTTGAGATTAATTTTTAATGTAATTGCATAGAAAGTTTACTATTAAGTAAATCATTAATTTTTTTTAAACATTGCAATTCACTCACATCAGGTTGAGGTCAGTCAATCTTTCAAAAAGCCAACATTGAATGTCCCCAAGAAGACTGTTGGGTCCTAGTCATTTATCAAAATTCTACTCTTGTTCCCAACCCTAGGATAGCTCTCTGATCTTATCCTTGATTTGTTTCTCTGTGTTATGAATCTCTCTGGACTATCTTGATTTTTATGTCTTTGACCAAGTTCCATTTAAACTCTCTCTTAAACTATCTGACCTTGGACATTGAAACTCTCTTGTCTTTGCTGGATCTGACTTGCTTGGTTTCCAATCCAGTAAGCAGCTCCCCAACACTGCAATTACCACCACTACCCTTCCTGAGGTATAGTGGAAAGACTACTAGACTTGAACAGTAAAAACCTGGATTTGAATTTTGTCTTATACATTTTCTAGCTGTATGACCATAAACAAAAGGCCTTTAAACTTTGAGCCTCATTTTTTTTGTCTGTAAAATGGTTAGAATAATGCCAATAGTGCATCTCTAACAAGGTACTTATGAAAATCAAATGAAAGCATGCATATAAAGCTCTTTGTAAAATCTTAAAACACTACAATAACATCAGCTGTTATGGCCCATTGGGTCATAATGACTCCAGAATCTGGAGTCAGGAAGACTCATCTTCATAAGTTCAAATCTGGCTTCAGACAGTTGTGTGATCCTGGGTAAATCATTTAACTCTGCCTCAGTTTTCTCATCTGTAAAGTGAGCTAGAAAAGGCAATGGCAAACCATTCCAATATCCTTACCAAGAAAACCCCAAATAGGATCATAAAGAGTGGGATGCAACCAAAACAACTGAACAACAAAGTAGGGCCCGTTATCCTTGCTGCTGACCCCCATCAAAAAGGCTGGAGTTCAAATTCTGCCTCAGATACTTATTAACTGTGTGACTCTGGAGAAGACATTTCTTCCTCTTTAAAATAAGGATATCGTGGTTGTTGTGATGATCAGACCACTTAGATATAAAAATGCTTAGCAAATCTTAAATAACTATATAAGTACTAACCATTAACATCATTATCACCGTCATCATCACCAGCGTGGCTGTGGAGAAGAGGTAACCTGCTCCTCCTTCAGTCTCAATCTTGCAAACACTGTTCCCCACTTTGAGCAGTCAAATTGCCCTCCTTTCTTTCCTCTGTCAAAATTTCTGATGCTTCTTGTCTTGAATTCCTTCATGACCCTCATCAGCTATTGAAATTTGGCACCTAATCCTTCCACTGAAAATATTTCCTTGAAAGTTTCCAGTGAAACATCTGTCAAATCAGTGGCCGTTTTTCATTCCTCATGTTCCTGGATCTGCCTGTAGCATCAGATACCATTAACCACCCAACTTCTTGTTGTTTTCCCCCTTGGCTTCTTTGTCACTATACTCTCCTAGGGGAAAGGGGAATCAGGAATCATAGGATCATAGACTTTAAAACTGAACACAATCTTAGAGAACATCAAGCTCAATTCACTCATTTTATAGATAAGGAAACTGAGGCTGAGAGATATTGTAACTTACCAATGGTCACATGGTGAGGGTCTGAAGTCAGATTTGAACTCACATCTTCCTCAGAGGATTTCCTTGATATATTTGATGAGCTTTCCAGAAGATGAGTCTTTGCCTGGAACCTATGAACATTCTACACCTTTCCCTATAATGACTGTGGAAGTGTTCATTGGCACTTTGGATCCTAGATTTATATTTGGAAGAGATCTTAGAGATCCTTCCACACAACTCATTTTTCAGATGAGGAAACTGAAACGCAGAGAGGTAATAAAGCAACTTTACCAGTTGTGCAATTAATAAGCCCCCAAGATGGGATTCAAACCCAGATCCTACTAACTCCAGGCTCAGTACCCTGTGTTACGCTGTCTTTCTTGTTCAGATAACAAAAAGTTAAATCTTAGTGCCTTAGTGTCTTTATATCTTCCTATTTTGCTGTCCCATTTTTCCTTTTCTCTCTCCTCCAATGTGTATGTGCCCCAAACTGTCCATAGCTCTCTCCTCTTTCTTCATTCTCTCCCCGGACAATTTTTCTCACTTCACCTGTAACTTAAATTATGACTTGGTCGGGGCTTCAGAAGGCCCCAAAGACATCATTATCTCCAATAAGGATAAGAGAAGTTAACTTCAAGGTAACTGAAAAACAACCTAAAGACAATGAGAGGAATCTTTGTGGGGAGAAGAGAGAAGAGAATATCTTTCTACAGCCCTAGACTCCCCTCCCCTCCCACTACACACACACACACACACACACACACACACACACACACACACACACACACAGAGTTATGAAGAAAATTCTCAAAGGATCAGGAAACCCAGTAGGTTTGTCAAACTGAACCTATTTCAAGGGACACACTCAGTGGCTTGGGATTCAGATAAGATTAGAATTGACTTTCTCTCGGGAGAACTACAATAATTAAATTTAGTCAGCAAAGAAAACCTGACTCCATTTTGAATTCACATTGAAGACTGGCCTTAAGTTCTGATTTCTTGTCATTTCAAGTGATTTCATCATTTTTATTGCTATTTTAAATTCTTTCCTGTACTTTGGTACAAACCCATAGAATTCCCTATATTTACAATCAATACATCTTTCAGGTTACCTAATAGCAGATAGTGCTCTTTCAGAAATCTTTAGGAGGGTAGGGGAGAAGCTAGAAACCTATTTCCCTTTTTGCTGGGGATCTGGACAAGAGAAATGTGATATTAAGCATTATCCAAGTAGCTGATGAGTCAAATCCTGACCTCTGAGTGATCACTGCCACCTCACTCAAGAGACATTTAATCTAATCATGATCATGAATATCAGTCTATCAGTAGGTGTTTGTGGTATCCATTCTCTGTACCCAACTACATATGGGGGACTGTGGAGGAATCAAAAATGTATATACTGGGTCATAACACCTCATAATATTTACTATCTAGTTTGGTGAATAAGACAAACACATATGAAACAGAAATACATAATATAATTATGGACTGGGTTGTGTTGATAACATAAACAGACTCATGTAGTGGAAAGAACACTGGTCCTAGAGTAAGAAAACTTGAATTCAAATACTTGCAATATTACTTATATACCTATGGAATACATAAATTGGGCAAATGACATCATTGGGTCTTAGCTTCATAATCTTTAAAATAAGAGCATTACTCTAGATAGATGATCTCTGAGAGATTCCAGCTCTGGATCCTAAAATCTTATGCAAGGGGAATACAGGGAAGGGAGATGTATATATGGAATAGAGTAGAACCACAGAAGTTTTTAAATTGGAAAGGACCTCAGAGGCTATCTACTCCAAGCCATATAATATAAGTCCCAAAAAGTGGTCATCTGACCTCTATTTGAAGACTTTATGAAAGGGGAACCCAACATTTCTCAAGACAGCTCATTCTCCCTTTAGACAAATCTAATTTTAGGGTTTTTTTCTTTAATACCAAACTTAAGTTTGCCTTATTACAATTTTTGTTCATTGCTTCTGGATCTGCTCTCTGAGGACAAAGATAACAAATCCAAGCCCTCTTGCACATGACAACCCTTCAAATCCTTAAAAACAGTTCTCTTATCTACCCTAAGTCTTCTCCAAGGTAACAAGCCCAGTTCTTTCAAACTGATTTTCATATATTATAGACTCAAAGCCCTTCAACAACCTTGTTGCCCTACTCTCAATATTTTCCAGCTTTGCAATGGTCTTCTTAAAATGTGATACCCAAGATTCCAGATGAGGTCTGACAAGAGCAAAGTGTAGAGAGACTATTACCTGCCTTTCCCAGGAAGTTATGCATCTCATAAAGTGCTCCAAGATTGGCTACCATATCACACTGCAGATTTATAATGAACTCTCAGCCCAATAAGCAATCAGATGTCTTCTTTTTTCTTTTTTAAATTTTATTAATGTGGTTAATTTTTACATCACAAACATTTGTAGATTATGCCCACTCTGTAAGAGATCTCCCCCTCTTCTACCCCAAGGAGTAACATTAAATGATCATCTGCTCAAAAAGAATTAATAGAAGAACTTTAAAAAGACTTTAAAAATCAAATGAGAGAGACTGAGGGAAAACTTTTTAAAAAAAGAAAATCCAAGAAAAACAAGAAGATTATGAAAAGAAAGTCAACCAATTAGAAAAGGAGATCCAAAATGTTAAGGAAGAAAAAGACTCCTTGAAAATAAGAATTAGGTAAGGGGAAGTCAATGAAGTTATGAGAGATCAAGAAATAACAAAAGCAAAATGTAAAGATGAAAAAATAGAAGAGAATGTGAAACGTCTCATAAGAAAAACAACTGATCTGGAGAACAGATCAAGAAGAGAAGCTGCATAAGAATAATCAGGCTACCCGAAAGCTACGATCAAAAACAGAATCTTGATACAATAATATAAGAAATATTAAAGAAAATTGTCCTGAAGTATTACAATAAGAGGGGGAAATAGAAATAGAAAAATCCCACTGATCACCGCCTGAAAGAAATTCTATGAGGAAAACCCATAGGAATATTATAGTCCAATTCCAAAACCCCCAGAACAAGAATAAAATATTACGAGCAACAAGAAAAAAAAACAGATTAAATACGGTGGTGTCACAATTAGAATCATACAAGACCCAAGAAGACTGGAGGTCTTGGAACAGTATATCGAAGAACAAAGACACTGGGGTTCTGGCCAAAAACATCATACCCAGCAAAGCTAAGTGTAATCCTGAATTTTTTTTTTAATGGACATTTAGAACTTTGTTAAAAAACTGAACTTAATAGAAGATTTGACATAGAAAAACCAAGAGAAATATAAGGTACATACCAAAGATTAATTGCAAGGGAATCCATAAGAACAGACTGTTTACCTTTTATGCTTGTAAAATGTAAAATGTTATGTCCAAGATTGTCATTAGTAATTAGTAATTATTAGTTATTAATAAAAAAGATTGGGTTAGACTTGAGTATAATATGACTTGAAAAAGTAAAACCATTTAGAAACAGCTAAAAAGAGTAATTATTTTCAATAAATGAGGTGAGAGAGAAAGAACTTACACAGAGCAATTACATGGAGGAGAAAGGCTATTAGTTCTGGAAACCTATTTTCATCAGGAATGAGTTTAAGAGGGAACAATGCACATATATAGAAGAGTGTAAAAGTTTTCTAAATTCAAAAAGATGCTAAGGGGATAGAAAGGGGGAGATGATAAGTGAGGGATCTCTAGAAGGGAAGGTGAGGGAGTAGGTTAAAGTGGGGGTGTAGAAGGGTGTTTAGATTTATGGGAATGGGAGGGCAAGGGAAGGATCCTTGGGAACATAAGAGAGGGATCTTTAGAGAGAAGGGTGAAGAAATAAGTTAAAAGGAGAGTATAGAAGAGTGTCTATAGAAAGGAATGGGAGGATAAGGAAGGGATACTTGGAGGGTAGTAACTAAGTAATTAGATTAAGTAATAAGAGGGCAAGGTAGAGGGTAGAAGTAGAGTTAGAAAGGATAGGAAATGAGAGCTATGCACAAACATAGAAACAAAGATCAGAGGTAGAATTTGTTAAGGAAAGTATATGTCTATGTATGTATGTGTTTATGTATCTATGCGCATATGTTTGTACATATGTGTATATGAGTATATGTTCATCTATATATATCTATATTTAAATATATCCATGCTTAACTGTAACTTTCTGGCAGGGGGGGGAAGGGGGAAGAAAAAAGGACAAAGTAAAAAGGGCACAGCAGAGAACAAAACAGAACTGACAAAGAAGTTAAGAAAAGATGGGCAGTGCTCAATACAACACATATTATTTATATTGACTTTCTTGAAATGGAAATTTGTTGCTACATATTTTGAATCTTCTCTTACATTCTGCTGTGCATACAAATTGCTTTTTTCTTTGCTTATTATGTATTAAATTTATAATATTTTTTTCTCCTTGTGTATTTAATAAGTTTCAGTAATAAAAAAAATGTAAAAAGAGTTCTCCTGTAACAAAGTAAAACGCTTAAATAAAACTAATAATACAGTGACTTCATCCAAAAGTGCATGCAACTTTCCACATCTGTAGTAGATCCTTCAACCTTTCTATTTCTTAAAATCAACAGAAATCCGTTTTCTTTCCCTCCCACCTCCATCCTATGAAAAAACAAAAATAAAACAAATCCCTTGTAACAAATATGCATAATCAAGCAAAACAAATTTTCTCAATGACTTTATACATACACATGCATGCTCATATATACATGTATTCATATGGATATTTGGATATACAGATATGTTGGTATAAATATACATACTTATTATATGTGTGTGTATATGTGTATACATATATATATATATATACATATACATATATATATACACACATTAATAAAAAATTCCAAACCCTAAACCAATTGCCTCTAATAGCATGTTTCTTCATGGGCCCTCTAGAATCATAACTGATCATTTTATTAATCATAGTTCTTATAGCTTACAAAGTTGCTTGTTTTTACAGTGTAATTGTTAATATATCAATTGTTCTCTTGGTTCTTCTCACATCATTCTTCAGCAGTTTGTAAAATTCCCCAAAATTGCTCATTTTTATGACATTGACATTATGGTGTAAATTGTCCTTCTGGTTCTGCTCTCTTCACTCTTCATCAGTTTATATGTCTTTCCAAATCTCTCTGAAATTATTGATTTCTTTTGTTACAGCACAAAGTATCCCTTCACATTCATATGCCACAACTTAGCCAGTCATTCCTCAATTATGAGTATCCCTTTAGTTTCCAGTTTTTCATCACCACAAAAGGAGTCATTAATAAGTATTTAACATAAAGAATTGTTTCTTCTTTCTTTGCTATCCTTTGGGTATAGACTTTGAAGTGATATAGGTAGGTCAAAAGGCACACAATGATTAGCAATCTTTTTATATAACTTCAATTTGCTTTCCAATTATTTGTACCCATTCAAAGGTCCACCCACAGTGCACCAATGCACTAATTTTAGCACAGCCCCTCTAACAGCTATCAGTTTCCTTCTTGTTATCTGTGCCACTCTGATGCGTTTGAGGTAGAATCTTAAAATTACTTTAATTTGCATTTTTCTAATTAATAGTAATTTGAAGTTTTTTCAATATGGCTATAATTTGAATTTCTTCTCTTGAGAACTACCTTCAGACTGTCATTTGAGGAATGACTCATACTCTTATAGATTTGAATCAGCTCTTTGTATATCTTGGAAATGAGACCTTTTTCAGTGAGGAATGCTATAAAAAAAAATTTCCCCAGTTGTTCCCCTTTTAATCTTAGTTTTATTGAATGTTTGTTCAAAAACATTTGATTTTTGTGAAGTCAAAATTATCCATTTTATCCTCTGTGACCCTATCTCTTTCTTGTTTGTGAACTTTTCTCCTATCCCTAGAACTGACGGGTAATTTTCTACCCCAAACTTCTCTATTTGTTTATGATGTGATTTTTTATATCTGCCTTTTGACCTACCTATACCACTTCACATGCCCATTTGTAGTTTATCATGGTATAGGGTATGAGGTGTTGGTCTAAATAGAATTTCTTTCATATTGCGGTCCAATTTTCCCAGCAATTTTTGTAAAAGCGTGAGTCCTTATTCCAGTAGCTGAAGAATTTGTTTTTATCAAATATTTAGGTACTAGACATGTTTTCTTCTATAAATTTTTTGCTTAATCTTTTCCACTGGTAAATCTCTCCTTGTTTTAACCAAATAGTTTTGATAATTACTGTTTAGTAGTATAGTTTGAGATCTGCCACTATTAGTCCTCTCCATTTCTAGTTCTTTTCATTATTTTGCTTGAGATTCTTACTCATTTTTCCTCTGTAAGTATTGTCATTATCACCTTTTCTAGTTCTATATGTAATCCTTTGGAAGTTTTATTGGTATGGCACTGCATAGGTAAATTAATTTAAGTAATATTATCATTTTTGTTATATTGGCCCACACTATCCTTTACATTTAAAATTCATTTATCATACATTTCTATTTATTTTTTAAACCTATATTTCTGTAAATAGTTTTTTGTAGTTGAATTTCTATAGTTCTTATGTATATCTTGGAAAATAGAATCCCAAGTATTTTATACGTTATCCAGTCATTTTAAATGAAATGCCTCTTTCTATCTCTTGTTGCTGAGTTTTATTCATATCATATAGAAAAATCCTAGTGACACAGCTAGTAAGTGTCTGAGGCCAGATTTGAACTCAGGTCTTCCTAACTCCAAGCCCTGTGCTCTATTCACTGCACCACTAAGGAATTACATGGCAATGCAATCGAATGAACTGAGAATTAGTTGCAAACTGAACTTAACAGTAGCCATTAATGGTTTAATGCTGAATAAGCAAAAAGTCCCTTGTAGAGGGAAATGTGCTTGCCCCTGTACTGTTTTTTATCAATGATTTGTATAAAGACAGATATGGTGTGTTCATCAAGCTGGAAGAGATAGTTAACACAACAGATGATAGAAGGATCTAAAATGATCTTGACCAGTTAGAGCTTTGGGCTAAATCCAGAGAGATGAAATTCAATAAAAACATCTTCATAAGTATGAGGGAACCATGCACTGACAACATTTGCTTTGAAAAAATTCTGGATCAAACAAGTATTTCCAGTGACATCACTGCTATACGCACTACAAATAATACTAGAAATGCTGGCTATAGTAATAAGACAAGAAAAAGAAACTGAGGAAATAACCATAGGCAAAGAAGAAACAAAATGATTGCTTTTTGCAGATGACATAATGGTATGCTTAAATAACCCTAAGGAGGCAACTAAAATTTAACTGACACAATAACTTCAGCAAATGTAGAGGATATAAAATAAATTCATATAAATCATCAGCATTTCTATATAATACTAATTCAAAGTTCCACCAATATTGCTTTCATGTGCCCTCTCTCCAATACTGTTTCCAATTTTGTCACCCAGAACAATTGCTGAATGTGAGAAGAAACAGTTGTTTCTATTTGCATTTCTCTAGTTAATGATTGGAAGCAATTTTACATATGACTGTTAATAGTTTGCAGTTCTTTTGAGAATTATTTTAAAATATTCTTTGACCATTTATCTATTGGAAAATGGCTCTTGGTATTTTGCCAGTTGTCAAAAGGTTTGAGCTATTAGTCCCATATCAGAGACACTTGATACAAACATTTTCACCTTGTCAAAATTCCCCTTTCAATCCTAGTTCCATTCATTGTCTTCATTCAAAATATTTTCAATTTCAAGAAATCAGCACACTAGGAGCAACTAAACCAAAACAAAAATTCCAAAAGTCCCTTTGGAAAGAAGAGAGACCCAGATATCTTTTCAGGGAGAACAATTATTCTCTTAGGTCATAGCAACAGGGTTGCCTGACCAGATTTTTCCTTCTTAATGGTTTTCTCCCCATCTCCCCAAGATGAGCATTCCTTTTTTTTTGTCTGTTTACCTCCTCAGGTTTCTCATAGGTTTCAGAAAGAAAGTCTTCAGAATCCTGAGGCATCTTTTTTCTCCTTCTCTATTAATCCCCATTTGCCAAAAACCAAAATACTAAAGCCAAGAGTCATATGACATATTGTGACATAGTACTAGGTTTAGGGACAGAGAATGTAGGTTTATATCCCAGCTTTGTCATTTACCCTTTCTATGCCTCAGTTTCTTTATCTGTAAAATGAAAGTATTGGACTAGATGACCTCTAAGGTGCTTTCTTCTCTACTGTTATGACCCTATTACTTGGTTTCTAACCTATGACTTTGAGGGTCATCAATTCAAATTGTAGACAACTAGTACTTGCTCCTATATTCTGCTCTATGAAAAATACTCCTTAGATACCTGAAAACCATATTTTATGGTTCTCTAAATGCCTTAAGTTGGAAAGGGTGAGAATGTCCCAGAGATAAGACCACAGAGCCTGGGATCTCTGGCTCAAGGATTCTCTTTCAGCAATATGAGCTAGGAAAGCAGCCAAGAGAATTCAATTAAGGAGAAAAAGAAAAAGATTTCTATCAACTTAGCAATAAAACAATCTACAACCATTCCTTTTTCTCATTCATTTAGTGCAAATCAACCAGCCACAGAGTCAATGTTTGGTTTGCCCTCTGTGCTAAGAAAACGTGTCTGGGAAGCCCCATCTATGCACATTATCCAACAAGCCAAGTGGTTTGGCAGCTCCTCAGGGTTGTAACCATAATGTCCATGTAAACACACATTTTCCTATATGAATGGTAAAATCAAAACAATTTATTTTTTAGGAAACCAATATGCTAGCATTCATCCATCTTTTTTGCTATTTTGTAACCACTTAGTTCTTTTCTACAAGTTATAAAATACTATCTAAACCTCACAGAGTACAGAAGGCCTACCCCCCCCCTCCAAAATAAATCCTATGCAAACACTGATGTAAGCCCCTAAACTAGCTCTTCAGCAAAGGCAGCCCATCTGGTTGCTTACAAGGCCACCTGGCTATTAGTCTTATTCCTGTTTTACTGTACATTTAGATCACAAAAAGGTCTCTTCCCATTTCCTCTTAATTGTCAGAAGAATGTTTGCACCGTATACAACTAAAAGACAGAAATAATTAATATTGGCAAAACCATGGGAAGACAGGCACACTAATACATTGTTGATGACACTGTAAATTGGTCCTTTGGCTCTAATAGATAAGCTTTTGCCTTTTCTTGCTAGGATTCAGAACTCCATGCCACCTCAACTACTCCACCTCTCTCCCCTTCTTTCTAGCACCTCTTGATGTCTTCTCCCACTAAGATGTAAAAGTCCTTGAGGGCAAAGATTGCTTTGCTTTACTTGCATTTCTGTGCCTAGCATTTAGCATAGTGCTGGACACACAGCAATCAATAAATGTCCTATTTCTTTATCTGCCGATCTACCCAATGATCCTACAAAATATTTTAGAATTATCTAAAAGCCGTTTGACTATACCATACTCTTTAATTCAGCAATCTCAGTCCTGGGCATAACCCAAGGAATTCAATCACAAAAGAAAGAAAAGCCAGCATATAGTAAAATACTCATAGCAAAAATTTTTGTGGCAGAAAAATAAGACAAAGTCAAAAAATGGAAGCAAAGTAGTCAGCCATCAGTTGAA
The DNA here is from genome assembly GCA_028627135.1 of Pseudochirops cupreus. Classification (NCBI taxonomy): domain Eukaryota; kingdom Metazoa; phylum Chordata; class Mammalia; order Diprotodontia; family Pseudocheiridae; genus Pseudochirops; species Pseudochirops cupreus. The sequence goes on from CM053580.1 coordinate 496,089,899, forward strand.
AACTGGCTGAACAAATTGTTGCATATGAGTTGAATGGAAAACTATTGTGCTATAAGACACAAAATGTAAGAGGACATAGCCTTACTTTGTCTCGACACATCTTGAGAGCTACATTTGTGTTTACCAAAATAAACCATAAGCTCATAGAGGGCAGGAATTGTTTAATTTTAACTTTGTATCCTCCCAGCATCGTACCTTGCACAGTTAACACTTAATAAATAAACTGAACTGAATGACTGAATGAAACGAACTGAATTACAAGGCCAATAATTCTTCTTACTGAACCCAACGATACAAAGATAAGAGCAAATGCTAAACAAGTTTTTTCCCCAAATTGAACAACATGAATATGAGAAATCCAAAGAAACAAGGCAAAAATATATGTGAACTGATACAAGGTGAAGTAAATAGAAGCTAGAAAAGCAATAAACACATAGAAAACAATACTAAAAACAGCCAAAGTTGCAATTACCAGGGCTGGTCTTCAAAAAGAAATGATAAAGGAGAGCACTCTCTCCATAGAGTAGAAGAATAGAATGTTCTATTTGCAGTCTGATAGAGACACCTTAAAAATTGTTTTCCTTTCTTATTCTTTGTTACAAGAAGTAATTGGTTCAGTAGAGGGGAGAGAAATAAATATGAGGAAAAAGCGTATTTTTTTTCTTTTAATGATGGGAGGCAGGGAGATTTTAAGCATCAATTATTTTCATCCTAACTTCCAAAGAGACAAACACTTATTTGATAAGGATGCTTGGCGAGTGCCATGAAAAACACTATCTCCATTACCACCTTTCCTTTTATCCCAGTGTCCCCCTCACAACACCCTCCCAATGAATGCTCAGTTTTGTACCCTTTCTGTCCATTCCCATTATAGGTCTAAGAAGAGGTTGCATAGCTCAGGAGGATTAAGCAAGAACACTGTGTTTTAAATAACATTCTGTCCCCCAGAAAATTCTAGGGCTCCAATGGACCAGGCTGTACTTGGCGGGTAATTAGGTACCCCATTGGCCAATCCACTTAACTGCTGGTATACAGTTTGTCATTTCAGACTCCTTAAGGATGTTTCAGAGGCTGCTTCACAGCCAAGCCCTATTGTATACAACTCCACAGAAGGTTCCATATTCAACATTCACACAGAACATGTTGTGCTCTGCTCTTTACCACCCCCCAGCTCCCCAAGAAAAGTGAAATGTATTCCATAGAGAGATTAAGAGTAGTGTTCTGTCTGTCAACACTTAAAAGACATGGATCCCTCCATGACTCTGAGGTTTATGGGCTTTGCATTCACCATGGAACTTTGCCTAGATGATTGGCTCTCCTCACTCATTCTGCCCCTGGTGGGTAGATTTGTTTACATTTTATGTTTCTCTACATTCGTTCCTTACCACATACTTAATGGTCAGGAAACAGGACAGAACACAGAACAAAAGGTGGTATGGGGAAGTACACAGATAGTTTCTCTCATTCAGACTGTGTCTAAATCCACAAACCAGTTAGGACACATGGACACTATCAAGGGGAAAAAACACAACAACAATAACAAGTGTGTCTCATCCTAGCAGTCAAATTAGAGCCAATAATGACAACCTAAGAACTTCCTTCTAGTGACTTCTGTAGATCTGAGCTTTTCCCTGTGGAGCTGCACTCCACCCAGATCTCACGAAGATCCAAGGTCTCCAGTGAACCCTGTGGAGTAGAGGGGGTGTTCACCTCATTGTGCTAGGAGCCTTTCTCTGGAACTCTCGACATAACGTGACTATTATCAGAGCACATAAACTGCCTATTTTTTATCCTTTATTCTTGCTACATGACTAACATATTTTCCCCCAATTGTACATCTCTGATGCAGTTTTTCATTGTGTTGAAGCCTGTTTATGCCTACTATACACCTCTCCTGTTGCCTTCAACCTAAATTCTTCAAAGGCTATTGTAATCCATGATGTCTAAATAGCATCACCTGAAATTAGGCCTTTGCTTCAGGGATTCTTGGTTATCTCTTTCAATATTATTGTGGAACAAAAGAAAAGAGAATCTTCCTGAAACAACTCAACTCAGTGAACTTTTATTGAAGAACTTAATGTGGGAAAAACATAAAAGGACCTAGTCACATTTCATCTCAAAAAACTCTTTAGAGCTACATTTGTGTTTACTGAAGGAGACCATAAGCTCCTAGTGGGCAGGGACTATTTAATTTTAATTTTTATACTCTCCGTGCCTAGCATAGTGCCTTAAATATAGTTGAAATTTAATAAATGAAATGAAATGAAATTAACCAAATTGAATTACAAGGCCAACAATTCTGCTTCCTGAGCCAAATGATGTAACAATAAGACCAATTGCTAAACAAGATTTTTCCAAAACTGAACAATTAGGCTCACATAAATCTCTGTAAATTATTCCTAAGTGAATGAATTCTCAATAATAATGAGCTATGGCCCCCCAATTTAATTAAATTCAGCAATGACTTATAGAGGACCTATTATGAGAAAGGTGCTGTGCTAGGTGCTGTGAGAGATACACAGATGAATAAGACACAGACTCTACTCAAGAAGGTTATTAATTACTAGTTTTAGGTACAAAGAGAATAGTAGATGGAGGATGAGCCATGCAAACAACTACAACCACAAAAACTCACAGGATCAAACTGAAAAGAAATTCACAGATGTAATGGTAATGAAATTTGGAGATGCCCCTGTATTGGCTTGGTTTTTGAGTTGAGTGTTAAAACCCAGAGCTTGTGAATCCCACTCGTGGGATGGACTTGTTGACATGAAGAGAGAGGGCTGAACTGGGAGGAGCCGTGAATTGGGAGAGAGGCCCAAGCCTAGAGAAGGCCAGAAGGACTTTGGGAGAGCAGTATCCAGTATCACGGAGCCTGAGCTGCTGAGAGAAAGACTGCTAAGAGCCCGTTGGAACTGCCCAGGACTTTTGAGAACTGCCACCCGGAACTGCCAAGAACTGAGGAGGCATGGTTGTGATGCTGGTATTTTGTCTGTCTGTTTTGATGTTGTTTTGCCAGATTCACCAGATGGTGAAGGACAGTGCTAC
>CM053580.1:496093046-496119531 GCA_028627135.1 Pseudochirops cupreus
AGAAGTCCTGGAACCTGGCTGTTGGTTCCGAAGCCCTGAAAGAGGATTTTCTTGTGGTACCTGCACAGAAATCCTGGAAGAGGGCCTTGCTGAGGTTTTCAGGGGTTCTGGGACTGTTCTACAGGCAGAGAGTGACTTGATGAGGATACTGGCTATGGCTTTGTTGAGTCTTGTCTCCCCAAGAACTGAGATTGCTGAGGGCTTGCCTCCTGTGAAGATGAAAGAAGGCCCTTTCCTTGGGTATTGGATGGCCTTTTGTGCTCTCCTGCCCCTTTTGAGATTAAGGGGTGGGAAGCCTTTGAGTGATTGACCAAATGAATGTACTTTGTTTATGGCTGGAGACTAATCGCCATTTGAGAAGAGACTTTTGACTGACTAAATGAATATACTGTCTAGGGATGGAATAGTACCTGGATTGAATTGAGAACTTGCTAAAGGAACAAGTTACACTGTATTTTAACCTTTTCTGTTCTGTGAATATTTGCTGAATAAATGGGGTTTACTATGCTGGTAATCTGAACCTTGGAAGTTGCCTTTGCTTGGCATTACAACAGAATAGGAATAAATTAATCTCTGTGTAAGATCACAGAACAGAAGAGCAATTTCAAGCAAGAGGAGCTTGCTGGTAGGTTGTGACACTGCTCAAACTCTCAACCCAAAGTTCATAGATTCATAGTTCCACAGAGATCTTGTAAAAGCCTTGAACTTGGAGTCAGAACAGACCTGAATCTGTAATCTGCTTCTGATACTTTCTAGTTGTTAATCATGCCACCACTCTGCCTCAGTTTCCTCATCTGCAAAATGAGTATAATAATGTCTGGAATGCCTAGCCCACAGGGGGACTATGTAAATAAGAAATGATAGAATATGTAAAAGACTTTTTTGCACATGTGAAGTTGCTGCACCAATTTCTGCCCTTTTACTAGAGATCATTTCACCCATCTTCCTCCCTTTAAAAATAAAGAGAATGGGGACTAAAGAGTAAAGCAACTTGCCCCAATCACACAGGTTGTAGATAATAGATATGGGATTTGAACTCACCGTCCTCTGACTCCAAATTCTGCACTCTTTCTACTATGCTCACTGCCTCCAACTAGGCTTGACTTCCTTGGCAATGTGCCTTTATAGAACTTTACTCCTCCATGGCTCCCCACTCTTCCTAGACTTTGCTCCTGATGTCCAGAAGATCTTTATTAACTCCATGTCATTGTAAAGAAAAATATTTCCTGTTCAACCCCAAAGTTTACTCCAAAAGATTAGCAACATTATTCCTCATGCTTTCTTCCATGATGCCAGTTAATCACTGTGATATAAAAATGCAACATTCATTCCCTATGCCTTGGTTTTTCTTTTTAGAAGAAAGGAAAACAACCATGTTAACATTTCAGATACCAAAATGCCAAGATCCTATGAAACCAAAGGTGTAAGAGATACTCGAGAATATGGAAAGTCAATCAATTTTATAGCATAAGTCTTAGAGAAAAAGAAAGGGGGGGGGGGGGAAACTAGAGAAAAAAATTGTCTCATTAAGTGGCAAAAATTGAAGTTATTTAGAATGGGAACACTTGTGTTTACAGGAGAACCTTATGGATGGTAATCATGTGTGGGCTGATTTCTCCTTCTCTTTCAGTTTCATCTCCAAAAACAGATATAATTAGAGAGCAATGCCACAAGGCCAAATTCGTGCTGTTGGGCTTTCTTCACTATGAACAAGCCCCATAATATGTGATGAGGTCCCTCTGCAACAATCCTTTTTGTTGAATGCCAAGATCTCTCCCTCATCTGAAGCCGTTCTCTACTGCCTAGGGTTCACTTAACCTTTAGTCAAAAAGAACTCTCTCCATGTGTTTAAAAATTGTTTCCTTATATACAGTTTAAATCCCAGAGCATTTGGCATTTTGTGTCCTTTTGCAAGCCCATGTTCATTCACACGTTACCCTGTGCATCTTCAAACTTTAATCATATCTTCCCAGCAAAGCACTGCCTTTCTCAGTTATTAAATTCCGTCCTTCCTTTGCTTTGCAAACAGATGAGGTTCCTTTCCCTTTGTCATTGCCCTCCTCCATTATTCACCAAGGTGCAATGTGGTTTTCTGCTTGGCATTCTTAATAATGACAAAATATTGGAAGAAGTTTATGACATCAACAGACACTGTTGACAATTTCTGATCCCATTCAGTAGCAAAGACAAGAGTATGTGCTCACCAGTTTTCATAACCATCTTCCAACACCATAGGGTGTACTGAAATACTGAGAAACATTTCCGTGGCTCTAAGAAAGCTACTATGACTCACTCTTGTGGGTGGGGGTTCGAATTTGTCTTGGCATCTAGGGGATCAGTGTGGATTATCAGTTAGATTCTTAGTTCACATTGACCCTCCCACTAGGAAACACCACCCTTCACTCCCATCCCTGCAGAGTTTCAACTGAGGTCATTTACAAATGTGCAAATATATGTAGTTGATTAATCACAATATTATAAAAATAAAATAAAATAATTACCTTCAAACATAGAGTATGAATTTTTTTCTTCCAGCCTGCAAATCTTCCCAGACCAGTCAACCACCAAAACACCCTTAGGTTGGCTCCTAGACCTTGCCTCTCCAACAAGAAGTGAGTAAAGTGTCCATCTTGGGGTTTTCTCATCCATAACTAAATTTCCTCAAGAAGTTCCATTCAGCAAATGGGGTTGACTTCTCTTGCTCTCTCAGAAATGCTCAGCTCAGCATTCTCTGCAGTACAGCTAAGGTCCCCATTTTAGTTTCTTCTCTTGTCTTGGCTCCTCCTGCTCTTGGTACTTTTTCCCTGGACTTGGTTCAATTAACAAATCAAGCATCATTTATTATGTCCCTGCTATATTTCAAGAGTTCCTGGAAAAATAAAGATAAAAATCAAACAGGTCCTGTTCTCAAGGATTTTTTGGTTGTTGATGAGTCATTTTTTGGTTGTACCTAACTCTTCATAACTCCATTTGGGGTTTTCTTGGCAAAGATACTGGAATGGTTTACCATCCCTTCTCCAGCTCATTTTACAGTTGAGGAAACTGAGGCAAACAGGGTTAAGTGACTTGCCCATGGTCACAAAGCTAGTAAATGTCTGATGTCAGATTTGAACTCATATCTTCCTGACCCCAGGCCCAGCACTCTATCTACTGCACTAGCTAGCTGCACTTCCCAATGAGTTCACATTCTAATTCCTCTGTATTAGTTCTCCCTCTTGCACCTCATTTGTATGATCACTCTTTTTAGCTGTTCCTAAATGGTTGTACTTTTTAAATACATGTCAGATTCAGGTTTACCTCAACCTTTCTTATGAACCACCAAATTATTAATAAAAATCTTAGACATACATTTTACATTTTGCATTTATAAAAAGTAAAAGTTCTGTCCTTATTCAATCCCTTTAAATCAGTCTTTGGTATGTATTGTATATTTCTCTTGGCTATTGTATGTCAAATGTTCAATTAAGTTCCTTTGTTGTTTTTTTTTAACAAAGTCTTGAAAGTCTGAGAGTTGATCAAATGTCCTTTTTTATCATTCAGGACTATGCTTAATTTTTCTAGGTATGATATTTTCTGCTGGAGCCCCAGTTCTTTTGCTCTTCGATAAATAGGGTTCCAAGACCTGCAGTCCTTTAATATCTCAGCTGCTAGGTCTTCTGTGATTCTCACTGTGGTACTGTCATATTTAAACTGTTTTCTTCTTGTTGGTTTTAATATTTTATCCTTGAGCTGGGGGTTTTAGAATTTGACTATAATACTACTATGAGTTCTCCTCATAGGATGTCTTTTAAGTGGTGATTGATGAATTTTTCTTCTGTTTCTATTCCCCCACCTCTTGTTCTAATACTTCAGGACAATTTTCTTTAATTATTTCTTGTATTACTGTATCAAGATTCTTTTTTATCATAACTTTCAGTTAGTCTGTTCTCCAAATCAGTTGTTTTTCTTGTAAGATTTCACTTTCTCTTCTATTTTTCATTATTCATACTTTGTTTAATTTTTTCTTCTTCTCTTATAATTTTTCTGGCTTCACCTTGCCAAATTCTAATTTTCAATGTGTCATTCTCTTCCTAAGATTCTGGATCTCCTTTTCCAATTGATTGACTTTCCTTTCATAATCTTCTTGTTTTTCTTGGATCATTCTTTTTTTTTTAGTTTTTCCTTCATCTCATTTGATTTTTAAAGTCTTTTTAAATATCTTCTATAAATTCTTTTGGGGCAGGTGACCATTTGATGTTATTCTTTGTGGGTTTCTGTACTTCAGTATCCTACTCTGAAGATGAGCCTGGGTCTTCTCTATTCCCATAACAGCTTTCTATGGTTGGATTCTTTCTCCTTTGCCTGTGCATTTTTTGTGGTAATAGCTTAATTTTTGTAATCACCTCTAGCCCTCGGATAGTAGGGATGGTACCTCTTCCTCCAGATCTTCAGCTTTCCGCTCTAGCCTGGAATGGAGGTCAAACCTCCAACCTCTTGTAAGTGCCTACAGCCAGGGACTTTCTGCCCCACTGCTTCTGCACTTACCAGGCATGTGCTGACTCCTTCTCCTCCCCTCCCTCTCTTTTCAGCACAACTGTGTCTGGCATTCCTTATCAGCAGAGGTTCACTCAATCTTCCAGGGCTCAGACACCCAACTCCCCTCACTATCCTGGGGGAAAGTTCCTATGGTTGGAGTCAAAGTGGCTTCACAAACCAAATAATCCCAGGGCTTGTCACTTGTTAAAGTGAACCTTAGCCTGGAGATGTTTACTATTCAGGGGGACCAAAACTTGTCCTGAAATTTTTCTTCTGATCTTCTCAAATTGTCCCAGGAAGATCCCTGTTGTGACCCTATTATTCATTTTTATGGACACTTTGTTCACCATAAGGTGATATTTTATCTCTTTTGTAGGAGAAAATCTTGAGAGTTTGGAATTTTCTGATCTACTCTGTCATCTTCCCAGAATCCTCTCCCAATATCTCCTTTCTAAGGACCAATTAACCCTAGTTCATTGATAACCAATGGAGAGCACTGGTGAAAAATAATATTACCTCAAGGACTCTGGGAAAAAACTCTGAGGAAAAACTCTGGAGACCCAATTGTCCATGCTAGCAGGAATACGAGAAGAATAGAGACGTACTGGAGGAGGCTGCTCACAATTATGATGGTGATAATGAGGATAATGATGATGGTGGTGGTGATGATGATGATGATATGTTTATATAGTATTTTAATATTTACAAGAACTTTACAAATATTATCTCATGTGATCCCCAGATCAACTCTGAGATGTAGGTACCCTTATTATCCCCATTTTTACAGATAAGGAAACTGAGGCAAACAGAGGCTAATAATAATAGCTAACATCGTCATGGCATTTACTATGCATTTACAAGTCCTCTACTAAGTGCTGTAATAATGATGACAACAATAATGATAATTATAGCTAAAATATATGTAGTGTTTCCTGTGTGCTAAGCATTTTACAGTTATCTCATTTGATCCTCACAACAACTCTGGAAATTTCCCCATTTTACATATAAAGAAATTGAAGAAAATAGAAGTCAAATGACTCTAGGGCCAGCTAGAACAAAGCATTAAAGAGACAGCGAAAATCTAGGAAAATAAATAGTCATTTTTAAAAGCTAGCCTGGTTTTATCAAAATCTAGTCATTCCAGACTAATCTGATTTCCTTTTTCATAGGCTGCAGAAATTGGTAGATGAGGGGAAGGTTATAGGTATTGTTTACCTGGATTTAGCAAAGTATTTGATAAAGAACCTTGTACAGCTCTTGTAAAAAGAGAGATGAGGGAGAGATATGGGCTATGGGTTAGATGTGGGTCAAACAGATAGATTCTGACTCAATGGGATGTCATTTGTGGTTTACTGTTAGCCTGGCAGGAAATGCCCAGTGCATTACCCCAATGCTCCTGACTTGGCCCTGTACCATTTAATATTTTCATCAACAATCTGAATAAAAGCACAGATGGCCAAGCACAAATAAGCAATTGATAAAAAGATGGCTAACACAACAGATGACAAGGTCAAGATCCCCAAAGATCTTAACAGATGAGAACACTGGGCTGTTGTACCTCCACGATTTCTCTTATTTCATGTATGAAGAATTTCTTGGTCCTCACATCAAGGTGTTGATGCTTTCCTCATCTCACATACCACCATACACCAAATTATTTTGTATTTACTTATCTATGTATATGCTCTCCTCCTCCTCCAGTAGACAGCCTATATTAGGCAGTCAATTAATATTTATTAAGTCCTTACTATGTGCCAGGAACAGGGCTAAGTCCTAGATGTAAGCTCCATCTGGAAAAGGACTGCTGTGGTTGTTCTTGCCGTGGTGGTGGTCATTGTTGCTATCACCATTATCATTTCATTTCAAAATCCTTGATGCCTCCCACAGTGCCCTTCACTTAATAAATGTCTATTGAATTGAATCACACATAATACTTTTCATTGGTCAAAATGAAGGCAAGGATATTCCAATTAATCCCAAATGCAAATTCCACAGTTTTGACCATATCACTCCCTTCCTTCATATAATACATAAATATAGCTCAACAGCAAGGTTGTTATCTTTGTCTTTCAAAGTCCTTCACCAGGGATCTCTCAATTGCCTTCCTTATTATATTTCCTCCAGTTTCATAGAATGCTGGGGCATTGAAGCAGAAAAATCACTTTTGTATAATCTCATGCAATCCCTTCATTTTATAGATGAGGAAAATGAGGCCCAGCATTATATAAATGACTAGACCAAGGTCACCCACCTCTGCTGGCAGAGCTAAGACTCAACCTCAGGTCTTCCTTCTCCACTATCAACACTCCACTCTACCTCATGGCCTCCTACACCTCCCTGCCTGCAATTTCCCTTACCTTAGACATTTGCCAGATTGTACTTAACACTCTATCCACATAACTCCGAGTGTTTCTCCAAAAGCACTTCATGCTGGAACAATCTCCTTTCTAACTCAGTGGATTTTCTCCTTCCCTTCACTCAAATACCTCTTAAAGTCTTACATCCTCCAGGAAAACTTTCTCATTTAGTTGGAAGGGTGATAGTGACTTCCAACTCAGCAGAGAATTCTCTTCACTCACCACTCTGCCAATGGCACCAACTCCTTTGCTTGCAGATAGACGATCAATAATTATGCCATTAACCATCTTGAAAGAGCAATGCGTTTCACTCAATAACTAATTTCCAGACTCTTTGATAACTAGCAATGATTAAGACAGTTAAAATATCTAAATAAGTAGTAGATGGTCTATTTTGAAGGCTACATAGACACATGCCTAATTAATTCCATAGAACTTTAGAAATGAAAGAAACTATAGCCATCGCTTAGTGACATAGTCCAAACTAAGTTTTCCAAGGAGACGTAGGTCCAGGGAGGTAAATTACTTGTTCCAAGTTACAAAGCTAGGCAGTAGCAGAGAAAGAAAGTAAACAAGTATCCATCACTGTTCAGATACCATATTTTGATATAAAATTATTTTCTTAGAAATAAAAATAACAACAATAATAGCTCACATTTGTATGGTGCTTATATGTGCTAAGTATTTAGAATTATTATCTCATTTCATTCTTACAACAACTCTGCGAGGCAGATACTATTATTATCCCCATTTCACAGATGAAGAAACTGAGGGAAATAGAGGTTAAGTGGATTGCTCAGGGTCACACAGCTAGTAAACGTCTGAGGCCAGATTTGAAGTCAGGTCTTCCTGACTCTATTCACTGTGCCACCTACCTGCCTTAATTAGAATAGTTTCTCTCTCTCCTTAAAGACTTCTGGGCTAAGAATGAAGAGATCTGGGTCACCTGTGTCACTAAATAGCTCCCTAACTTTAGATGGCCAAAATGAGATTGGATCAAAAGATCTTTCAGGCTGCTTCAAGCTCCAACTATAATTCACAGATGTATCAGAAATAGAGGCCAAGACGGTTAGAGAAGCCAGGCTTAAGACTTAAATGCCTTGCAAGGCTCTCTCACATCTTTGCTTTTTTTTTTTTAAATATATCCCAGCCTTGAATTCTGTTCTGTGTTGGAAACAATTTAAATTATAGAACTGGAGTAGGTTTGGTCATTTTCCAGCCCAGATTTGTTGGCCCCTACGGATGGTAATTACAGCCTTCCTCTGTTTCTTCTTAGTTTGATGATCAAAACCATTGATGAGAACAGTTTAATCAGCTGGGCTCCCTAGTCTTCCCTCATGCCATGGTCTTATTAACAACATTTAATATGTTAATAGGATGCTTTGCAAACATTCATTAAATCTAGTGGGCCAGTCTCAAAGTTTGGGATTTTTCCCCCATGACATGTTCAGCAGATATAACCAGACCATGCCCTGACAAAAAATTAAATAATCCTGACACTACTCAGCTTTGATCATTGAGTTCTCCTGTTCAAAAGCTTTCACTAGTCCCTCACTGCCTTCAGATTAAAATCCAAACTAACTTAGCCTGCCACTGAAGACACTCCCTAATATGGCTCTGAGCTGACTCATTGCCCACTATTCTGTTCCATGCATCCTCTGAGCTAGAGCTAGGGCAGGCAGAGATCAATGTTGGCTGAAGCAATAAGGGGTTTCTCTGGTTTTAACTATGTGGGGGGCTGAGGGAGAGAGTGCCAAACTTGGGAATCTAGAAAACCTGGGTTCAGAATCAACTTCCAGTGCTCACCAACCATGGGTCCACACTCAAATCACCAAACATTTCTGTCTCAGTTTCCTAATCCAGAAAATTAGGATAATAATACCTTAAGAGAAGATTCTCTAAACTTGGGTCCAATCTTGTTTATTAATATTTTGATAACTTTATTTCAATATAATTAGTTTCCTTCATAATCTTGTGCATTTTATCTACTGCATTTTAAACATTATTGCGTGAGAAGTTCATAGACTTTACCAGACTTACAGAGGTGTCCATGATCCAGAAAAAGGTTAAGAATGCCTTTTATAGTACTTCTCTAATGAGGAAGTGAAGTTCAACTAACAATGTATGTAATGTTTTGCAAACTTTGAAAAACTAGCTAAATGTCACTATTATTATGTGTGTATGCATTTGAGATGTGCCCTCAACTCTTTGCAAAAAGATTTGGTATAGTTTACAAAAGTGAATGCAATGTATAAGAGAATAACTAGAGATTAAAAATGCAATTGAGAGCATTTAAATCAGTGATTCTCAACCTTCCTAATGCCATAACCCTTTAATACAGTTCCTCATGTTGTGGTGACCCCCCAACGATAAAATTATTTTCGTTGCCACTTCATAACTGCAATTTTGCTATTGTTATGAATCTCTCTGATATTCAGGATGTATTTTCATTGTTACAAATTGAACATAACCCATAGGTTGAGAACTGCTGATTTACATGAATCAGAAGGAAAAAAGTGTTAGCAGGTACCTGAGAGGTGATCCACTCAACTCACACATAGGCACACGATAAACATTTACTAAGCTCCTACTACATAACTGTGCTAAGAGTCTGAGTTCCCTTATAACCAAGACAAAAAGGGAAACACACTGGATAAAAAAATGTTCTTTGCCTGACTAAGGGAACAACACAAATTTATCCGCACTTAAAAATGGCTCAAGATCCATTTAATCAAGACAATCTCTAAGATCCTTTTCCCAGTTCTGACTCTACCTAGATAGCTGATTCAGAAATAACTTCACAATCAGTAACAAGTCATTTTATGTTTGTTAAAATGATCATTTTCATTTTTGTGACACCTTCTAATTTTTCTCTCAAATAAAGGATTCATGATGTAGAGGGATGATATTTCTATATAATCCACAAGTCACTGGTCCCTCTCATTTGTTACTCATGTTTTCACACATACTGTCTTTCCCTTTCTTCATCTATTCCCACCTTTGCCTTGAAGTCACCAATTATCAAAGTGTCTTTTTGGTGAGGTTAGGTGGCACAAATGTTGGGCCTAAAGCCAGGAAGACTGGAGTTCAAATCCCACATCAGATACTTACTAGATGTGTGACCTAAGGCAAGCTTGTTTGTCTCAGTTTCTGCAATTGTAAACTTGGGCAGCAATAGCACAATTTTATAAGGCTGCTCTGAAGACCGCATGATATAATGCACCTGGCATGCAGTAGGGGCTATCTAGCCTTCAGGCTAGCTATCGTTAATTATTTTTATTTCATTTCGAAGACCTCATCAAATTCTTTGTAGAATTTCTCTGCCTCCTCAGTCTCCACAACAGATATTGTTGAATACACTATTATTTTCACAATGGTCTTTTTTGCAAGTACTTAGCACAAGCATTGCAACTCAAGATAGCCAAATGCCCCATAAAATGATGTTTTTGCAGTTGGGTGGACAATAAAACTCAATCTGCAAAGTGCTTTGTTCCCCTCTCCAAGGAGAGTCTATGAGCCATCCTTCCATTTGGTCGAATGGGCCATTGGCTTTTGGCTTCATTTAGATAAAAAATATTGAGATCAATGTAATTCGGTTACTCCAGTACTTTGTTCGTTTATAGGACAAAATATCTGACACAGTAGCAACAGCTAATTTTATGTCTGTCTAAAGTCTAAAAACAGTGATTCTTGGCACCCAATGATGGCTTTTTCTGTGACACTGTCGGTCACTGCAGAAACAGAGAGGGGCCCAGCAGGGCTAGTAGCCATTTTGTATTTTTCTTTGTTCCCCAAGCTTCCATGGCCAAAGTGTTCATGGCCTGGAAGCCAGCTTCTCAATCCTGGGCTGGGTAATTCCCAGAAAGCAGACACAGTCTTCACATCCGTGAAGTCATTCCCATATAATGAAAGCTGCCAAATCTGGTACTCAACTAGCATTAGAACCCAGAATCACCTCCATGCCACACTGATGCCATATGGAGTAAGACTTCATGGAGGGCCTCATATATTTAGCAAATGTTTCTTCAGCTGAAGTACCCAAAAATCCATGAGCATTAAAATCATAGTATCACAGAATTTGAACATACGTCAATTAATCCATTACTTAGGCAGCTAGGTGGCCCAGGGTATAAAGCCTTGGACCTGGAGTCAAGAAGACCTGAGTTCAAATCCTGACTCAGACACTACCTGTGAAACTGGGAAATTCACTTAATTCAGTTTCTTGACTTTAAAATTGGGATAATAATAGCACTTACCTCTGAGGGTTGTCGTGAGGACCAAAGATATGATAATTGTAAAGTGCTTTGCAATCCTCAAAGTGCTATATAAATGCTAGCTATTATCCAGTTTGTTGTTGGATAGATACATGGATCCTCTCCATGCAGCACTCCCTCCTCTGCTAAACTGTTCAGTGATCTCATCAAGTGTCTGCCTGAAAACTCATAAAATAAGGAAATTGAATTAGATGATATCCAAGGTGTTTTCCATCTCTAATTCCAATTATCCATGACCCCTCATGATGGGGAACTCACTACCTCATGAGGCATATCATCCATTGTATCTTCAGACAGTTCAGAATGTTAAATTGTTGTTAAATGTTGTCCTGGGCAGATTTTGTCCAGAGGAAGGTTGCTCTCTTCTAGCGGCCCTAGGGTCCTAAATCACAAGATCACTTCTCTTTGCAAATGTGAGGAGACAGAGGAGGATTTGGAATAAAGTAGAATAATAAAGAACAGATTCAGTTCCTTCAGCCTGGTTTTAGACTTGAAAATGAGAGCCTCCCAGAGGGACGTGTTTGCCGTGATTATTGTTATTACAACCTATTAAATGATGGGCCAGTAACATGATAGCCGCAGAGACAAACTCCATCTGTGAGAGACGGGGCTCAAAGGGAAGATGTTTTTTAAGCCCCTTCAGTTCTTTAAGGCATTCATTATTCTCCTTCTTGTAAAAGCAGAAACAGCAACAATGGGAAGGCAGCAGCTCTCAGTCACTCCTTCTTTGTGCTTCCTTGGCACATAAAGGCAACTGGAAGAACTACAGAACCCAGGGAAAAAAGGGGCCAGGCATCCCCCTAAGTAAAAGTGTCATGGCCTGATGCTATCTCATAGTCTAATATGGAGCTGATATCTTTTTTAGAATGAAATAATAGACTAACCAGGTCTAAAGTTGGAAAGATTCTTAAGAGATCTTTTTCTTTTTCCTAATCTCCTCATTTTACAGCTAAGGAAACAAAATCCTGGATAGGGGAAATGATTTGTTCAAGGTCTCCTAGGTTGTAAGCAATCCAGGGTTGATTCAAACCCAGGCCCAATGACTCCACCTGCAATGCTCATTTCAATTCATCCTGTTGCCTCCGCCATCATTGCCATGCAATGTGAATAGCTAAATCACGGTCTTTCAGAGCTGTTGCTGTTGTCTTCACTGTTGTTATTGTTATTGTTGTAATACCTCATGGGAATTCACTCACCAACCAAGGCAAACTATTCCACTTTTAAAGAGTTCTTGGTGTTATAAAATTCGTTCTACTGGGCTCAAGTCCACCTCTTTGTAGGTTCCACCCATCGACCCTAGTTATGCCCTTTGAGATCAAGAAAAATAGTTTTCCTCCTACCAATCCTTCATATATTGTATTATGATTGTCATGTCCTCCCAATATTTCTCTTCTTCAGACTAAATGTCCCCAATTATTTCAGCTACTTCTAGAATTGCATGGCTTCAATTCCCTTCATTATCTTAATCACTTTTCTCTAGTTGAGTTCCAATTTGTTAATATTTGACCTCATAAAATATGGTGCCCAAAACTGAGGGCAATATTCCAGGTGTGGTCTAACCTCATGAAGCACATGTGAAGTGTTACCTCCTTCATTCTGGAATAATATGCTTCTACTAATGCAGCTTAAGAATACAATTACCTCACACAGTTTATTTCTACTGCTGATCATTCATTTTTCATGTTTTTCTAGTGAGGAGTGGTTCTATAACAAATTCTCATAGATATTTTCTATGTACTTTTCTCTAGTCTCTTTTTTAATTTTTTAAAACATAGGCAAATATATCTTTATGTCATTGCATGCAACATGTATGTATATATTTTATGGTATTTGTATATTTTATTATATTTACATACATTCATGTAACATTTTTGCAAACATATATATAAGCAAAAGAAAAGGCACCTTTTTGGTCACATATAGATAGCAAAATATAGCAAAGGTTTGCTTTTTCTTCCATGCCCTTTGTCATTGCTTAAGAGGAGATGTTCCCAGTCATTATGCAGACAAGCAGCTTGGGAAGATACATAAGGTACTAAGAGTATACTTTCATGTATCAGGCATTAATGCAATTTCTAAATGTCCACCCAAAGTCAACACCGCTTTAGTTGGCAGTGTCCTTCTATTTAGTAAATGTTAGCAAGTGCTCGTGGTTATATGGTACATAGTGCTGGAGGAAATACAGAGCTCTGATTAGATGTAGTCTCAGTCTTTAGATAGACTTAAGATCATAGAAAGAAGGGATAAGGTACCTATATATAACTGCAGTAGCCATGATAAACATGTTTAAGGGATGCAAAATAAAATGTTGTGTAAAGTCTGAGGGGAAACAGAAATTCCTCAAAAGAAGGATCAGTTTTGGTAGAGAACAGGGTGGTTTGCATTGAACTTGAAAGAAGAGGTAGGAATTCCACATGTGAAGAGTATGAATGAAGTTATTTTAGTCATAAAGAAAGGTGTAAACAAAAGAACTGAAGTGTGAGTATATCATGCATGAGCCAAGGTGGCACAGGGAGGAGTCTGGTTTGATACGAGCATAAAGCACATGGGAAAAAATAAGGAAATAGGTCTGGAACCTGAGATTTCATCAGTATAAGGCAGAGGTTCTTAACCTGTGGGTCGCGACCCCTTTGGGGTTGAACGACCCTTTCACAGAGGTCACAGGGGTCACCTAAGACCATCGGAAAACACATATTTCTGATGGTCTTAGGAACTGAGACACCGCTCCTCTATCTGTCTCCAGGCAGGTCTGCCCACATGCAGATACGACCACATACAAGCATTAAAGGGTCGCAGCATTAGGAAAGTTGAGAACCACTAGTAAAGGGAATTACCAGCTGGGAAATTCGCTGTAACAAAAGAGGCCAGCAATGTCTCTAGAACTTGTAATCTTAGAGGGACCTTTAGAGAACTGAGATATTAAGAGACATTTAATGAGTTAAACAGCCCAGTATGTGTCAGAGGCAAAACTTAAACCCAGATCTTCCAAGTTTGGAGGCTGACTCTGTAGCCATTATGCCACACTTCTTACAGGAAGGCATAATATGAGGTAAAGGTAAAGGCTAAAGGAATTGTGGAAAGATAAACTTTACTTCATAGACAATAGATATCCCCTTAATATTTTTTTTTTTTGCAGATGAATGATATGACCACATTACTGCATAAGAAAAATTATTCGCAAAGTAGCATAAAGGATCAAGTGGAGGAAGTAGAGAATGGAACTTACAAGAACTATTGGGAGGCTGTAGTCCAAGAATGGTAGTGAATTAATTAGTTAATTTAAAAGCACTTTTAAATGCTTACTGTGTTCTAAATTCATAGTAATAAGGGTCGTGACTGTGAAAAGAGGATTACAAAATCATAGAATATCAGATTTGAAAGGGTTCTTAACAGCCATCTAGTTCAATCCATACCTGAAAAAGAATACCATGCACACTACAGGACAAATGACCATCTGATCTCTGATGAGGCGGAACCTCTTGAGACAATCCTCTCCATTTTGAGAAAGTGCTAATTATTAAGAGTTTTTCCTTATATCAGTCCTCAAACTGCCTCTTTTAAATTTACACCCATGGTTCCTAATTTTGTCCTCAAGTGCCAATTAAAACTAGTCTTCCATACAATTACCATTAAGATATTTGAAGGCAACTATTATGTCTCTTCTCAGTCTTCCCCACATAAAACATATAGTTGTGAGAGATGCAGCAGACTTAAAACTGAAAGGACCTCAGTCTTAGTCTTAGTTCTTCCATTTGCTACCAGTGGGACTAAATAAGTCACTGACCTTCTCTAAGGCTCAGTTTCCTGATCTATCAAATCAAAATAATAATGCTTGTTCCAATGAAATGCTAATGAATCATTTTCCCTTCCTTTCTCCCATCTTCTAACTAACTGGCTATAAGATGGGAGAGGAAGTAAGAGTCAAAGACATCAACTAGCAATGATCATCTTACACAGGGTCTTCTTTCTGCCTTCTGGTCCCAGGTCCTTGAACACTTTCATCACACGCAATTCACCAAAACTGTCAACTATGACCAATTCTGCTTTCCTGATATCTCTGGGCAGCAGTTGGATAGCCAGAAGATGTAGTCAAGAGAACTCACCTGTGTCAAGTCTCCAAAGATTAGTCTAGATGACCTCAAAGGCCTCAGTCACCTCTGGAATTTTATATAATTCTATACAGTATCCTCCCACCCCAATTTCTTATGGCATTTATTCTACACTAGTCGCTAAGTGATTAATCATATACAGCCTTGATGTTTCCTCTACTGTTGTCCTGAATTGTTGCTTATACCTTACATTATGATTTAATTTTTCACTTTTATGCATCTTCCCAATTCCAACATATGTTCCTGGAGGGCAGAGATCATGTTTCTTGTGGGTCTCCATGCCATATGTGGGATCTTCGTGCAAGCGAGAGATCAACAAATAATCATTCATTCGATTACGTTATTTTAAACCGAAGTCAACAGACCTATTGGATGTGAATGATATGATGTCAGAACACCTCAGTCTTAGTCTTAGTTCTTCCATTTGCTACCAGTGGGACCAAAAGTCACTGACCTTCTCTAAGGCTCAGTTTCCTGATCTATAAAATCAAAATAATGATGCTTGTTCCAATGAAATGCTAATGAATCATTTTCCCTTCCTTTCCCCCATCTTCTAAGACGGAGCTGCCAAGCACATGGACCACATGCAGCCCACAACATTCCCTAGTATGCCTGAACCAAATTAACAAGCAATTGGGATAGATATAGCAAAATAAATAAAAAATACAATAAACCCTAGTTAATGTTACCCTTTAAAACTAAGTAAACATGCAGCCCACAGGATACTTATGTACTGATTAGCAGCCCCTATTGCTATTTGATTTTGACACCTCTATTCTCTCTGTCAGCTTTGCTCAGACTTTGTGACCTTCCTCTAAGAAATCTTTTCATAGGCTTTGCTGTGGCAACAGACATTGGGCAGTCCCCTTTCACTCTCAGAATCTTTGCCCTAGTGGCAGGCTTTCTGGACAATGAGGTTATGTATATGTGTGTGTATGTATGTATATAATGTATATAATATGCATATTTTTATCTATTCATATATATATATATATATTTGTGGTATTTTAATATTCTATATCCTATACATATATATGCTTATGTGCATGTATGTATGTACATATACACATATAAATTTTTAAATTGTTTTCCCCAAGGGATCTTTCATTAATCTGAAACAAAATAAAGGCACAAGAAGAAAGATGGCCTTGGAGTCAAGATGAGGATCAGGTCTCTCCTCTAATACATTCTAGGTATATGCTCCTGGATAAGTCTCAACCTCTAGGCCCTTACCTAGCTCTTTAAGATTATAAACTACGGAAGATTTGCCATTCTACATTAGCAGAAGGCCTCTCCCTACCAGAATTCCTTACAAAGATGAAATCACATGTCCTGACCAAAATACAAATAAAGCAAAGCACAGTGCTGTGGATTGAATTCTTTAGCCCCTTTCTGGCCTTCTCCCCAGTTCTATGCCAGGGTAAGCCAAGATGGCCCCAAATGTCCACCCTATGGAGTGTGTGACAGCTGGGCAGTGACAGAAATACCTCTCTCCCAAATGCTGGCCATCATCAGATTACTGGTTCTCTTCTCTGATGTCAGGCCAATATATACCAGTCTTTGGCAAGATCACCAGACTTCCCTTGAAGGGAAGGCAACCTGACAGCTTCTATTTTGTGAGACCAGAACCCCAGCCAGCTCTTGTTTTAACTTGTCAACATCCATGGGTCCACCCACCTATAATGCTCATTTTATGAAGGCAAATGCTGTGTTTTAAAGGTAATAAAATAGCTGGGGGTGGGGTGAACCTTACAACCTTACAATGGAGACCTTACAAAGCTGCCTAATAAATATGGGTTTTATTTTCCTTTCGGTTCCCACCCCATCTTTCTTGGTCAGGAGGGATGACCAAAGGAATGTCCAGCACTGGGATGTTCTGTCCTTAATAAGACATCGATGACCCCTTATTCTGATCAGCAGGCAGGATCTCATTATTCAGAAGCCCGACACTAAGGCAAATAATCTGGGAGTGCAGGGGTGCTGCCCAATGTTTGTCTGTTACCACAACAAAGCCTATGAAAAGATTTCTCAGAGGAAGGTCACAAAGTCCTAGCAAAGCTGACATGGTAGCCCTCTTCTCCTGGATGTGAAATCCCCCATTGTGCAGCCAGAAAATGTCAAGATTTATGGGAAACAAGATGGAGGTGGCAAAATTTGGCAAGCGAAGGGGAAGAGTGTTCCTTTTTCATCAAAGTTTTGTTTATTTGTTTGTCTTGTTTCCAAGAAGAACCTTCCCAGAGCCACAGAAGAGATGATGCTATACACAGGGTCACAGAATGATAGAAGTGTTACTATTGAAGCAAAGTTAGTATTTGGCCCCAGATGAACAAAGCAAAGAAGACTGGAGATTGGGAAGATTAAAGAAACTATTCTGGGTAAGCAAACCCCGCCCCCATCCAAGGTGGAATTGCCCTCCTTTCCCAACACAAGTAACAGGATTCAAGCTCTATAATTCAGTAACTAACAACTTTGCTTGGCTATAGAGAGAATGGCTCCTTAGCCATTAGGAGGATGGACTGGGGAACCATGAATTTTCACATAAAAGGCATTAAGGAAATATTTTTTAAAACAAGGTAGGATAGGTTAGATAACATGCTGGAACATAAACAATGGACTTGGAATTGAAAGCTGTGATCAGATCCCCTGTCTGACACTTAGCTAGCTATTTTATTGGAAACAAGTCATTTCATATCTTTGACAGTACCATAACTAGGGTAGAAGAAGCAGGGCTTAGATCCAGGGTGCAAAACAAAGAGGGCACTGATGCATTTTTAGTCCTCTGGCAGCTAGGAACAACAGAACTTAGAACCTAGTTAACAAAATACATTAGTTAAAGTAGGAAACATGATTGGAATGAGTTCTTTTCCTACCTCACTCTGATTGTCCACCAAACTCCCACCCCCGGAGTCTCTATATTCCTGCCACTTCTTCCATGTAATATTTGTGCTATTTAAGAAGCTAGGTGGATGACAAAGCACTGTACCTGATGGTAGGAAGTTGCCATTTTTCAATCATGTCCGACTTCATTTGGAATTT
Organism: Pseudochirops cupreus; assembly: GCA_028627135.1. NCBI lineage: Eukaryota > Metazoa > Chordata > Mammalia > Diprotodontia > Pseudocheiridae > Pseudochirops > Pseudochirops cupreus. Next base: position 496,111,338 of record CM053580.1, read on the forward strand.
TCTTGGCAAAGATACTAGAGTGGTTTGCCATTTCCCTCTCCACTCATTTTACAGAAGAGGAAACTGAGGCAAACAGTTAAGTGATTTGTCTATGATCACACAGCTAGTAAGTATCTGAGGGCAGATTTGAACTCAGGAAGATAAGTTTTCCTGACTCCAGGTCAAATACTCTATCCACTGATTCATCTAGCTGCCTCACCTCATCTATACAGAGAGGATAATAAAACTACCTACCTTTCAGGGTTCATCTGAGGACCAACAGAGCTACTATTTGTAAAACACTTACCATAGTGCCTGACACATAGTAGGTACTTAAGAAATGCTTTTTTTCTTTCCTTTCTCCTTTGCCCTAGTTGCAAAAAAAAAAAAATCTTACATTTCTCCTCATTAGGTCCATGTTTGCTCACCTATAAAATAAAGGAGTTGCCTAGATCACTAAAATCTTTTCTGGCTCTAACATTCTGTGCTTCCACATGACAAGCTGAATTGAAATGAATACATAAATGATTGGACAAAAAGAGTTTTTAGGGGAAAATGCACCTGAGACAATCATTTTCCAATTCTTTCCAAACACATTTACTTAGACTCAGCTGTGGAAAATATGTATGAGGGAAGAAAAAAATCCCATCATATGGGTATGATCAACCACACTCCAGGTTAGCAATAACCAGACTAAAACTTTCATTGTAGCAAACTTTCTCATTACTTCAGCCCAAACTATTTATTCTTAAAGAGCCATCTGTATGGTGAAGTAGAAAGAGCACTGGATGGAAGTTAAGACTAAATGAATTATTGGATGAAGTGGTGGGAGTGAACAAGTGGATGGAATGAAGAAATAATTTGATTGAATGAATGAATGAAGAAGTATTTAACACTTTACTATTTGTTAGACACTGTATAGACCTTGTAAATACAAAGAAAAATAGACAATCCCTGCCCTCATTTCTGATGAGACAACACAGAAAGGAAAATGGTGTGTGTGTGTGTGTGTGTGTGTGTGTGTGTGTGTGTGTGTGTGAGAGAGAGAGAGAGAGAGAGAGAGAGAGAGAGAGAGAGAGAGAGAGAGAGAGAGAGAGAGAGAGAGAGAGAGAGAGAGAGAGAGAGAGAAAACACTTAGAAGAGAGTGGTAGAGAGCTCAGGGAGTTTTTAGTCTGAGGAATCACAGAAATGGTGAGTGGACCTGGATTTGAATATTGGTTCTGTTACTGGATGACTTTCAGCAGTGACTCACCCCTCCTGTCTTCAATTTCCTAATACATAAAAAGAGAGGACTAGACTAGATTATCTCTGAGGCACCTTCTAGGTGACAGTCATATGATCTTATGACTGAAGTTTGATCTCGAGTGACTGGAAGAATAACGACTCCTTCAACAGAAATGACGGAACATGAGAGGAAAATCTGTCTTGGGCAGAAAGATGGTAAGACTGGTTTTTAATATGTTGAGCTTGAGATGCTGGCAGGACACACAGGTGCAGAATAAAGTATTGTGTCACGGAAAGAACCATGACCTAGGAGTCAAGAGATGTGGAGTCTACTCTCAGCAGCTGTGACCTTGGAGAAATCACTTTATGAGGGGAATTAAGGAAAGGGGCTCTAGGTAATCTTTTTAGCTCTGAAATTCTATAATCCCAGAAACCAGATTTTTAATTAGGATACATGGCAAATGACCTTTATGCTCCCCTTGGTCTTCACTTTGTCTTACTATGATGTTACCTTAGTAAGAAACACTTACTTAAATCTGAATCTCAACAAAGAAATACGTGTAATCACTATAGAAGACAGAGAAAAGAATCTTGGTGACTTTGGACATAGCTACAAGGCAAACATGGGGAGTTTAATTTCCATAACAGCTGCCTTAGTGAATGGCAAGTTCCTTTCCAAAGGAGTGGCTCTGGGCCATGTTTTGACAATGGTTTCCACAAGACAGCCTGCTGTGAAGGCCATTTCAATAATGTTTCTTGAACAAGCTTGATAAAAGCCACACTGCTCTGTCCCAGTAGGCTCCTAATTCCCAGGCAGTGGCCAATTCATCAGAAGGAAGGAAAAACTTCAAACAAGAAAGCAGACCATTTTTCTCCTTTGAGATGTAGTGACATCCATTGAAAAAAGCATTAGGCCAGTCTGATAATGCATTCTCACCCCATCCCCACTCCGAACAGACTCCATGGGTGGAAATTCTGGAAACTCCTGTTGTCCTCTGGACATACCATCCAACTAGACTGTGTGATTGAGTCCCACTTCAAGTTTAAATAAATCAGACAAGCCAAAACACAAAAAGGAAGAGAAGAGGTTATTCAAGGAATTGGTTAATGTAACCATAAGGGTTCGAAAGCTCCTAACCCTTCAACTTGAATGCTCCCAGTCCTGGGCTTAGGCTGTTGGAAAGTAGCTTTTTGGGAAAAGTATGTTAATGCTTAGGATCCCTGAGTCCCCATCTAGATTTGGACACTTAACCAGCTATGTAACCCTGAGCTAATCATTTAATCTCCCCCTACTTTAGTTTCTTCCACTCCCCCAAACTGGAATAACAATAGCACCTGCTTCCTAGGGCTGTTAGGACAATAAAATGAGATGTTTGTGTAATGATTTTCAAACCTTAAAATAATATATACATATATGTTAGAGGTTATTTTTATTAAAACATTAGAATAACTGGAATATAAGAATGCCTCAAAAGATCAAACTATGTCAATTAATGTAGTGCATCCTTTTTTTCCCCAGAAGGCAAAAAAAATAGAGATAGGAGAAATATTTTTGTTTAAAAGTAAAATTATAATAACATTTGCATCAATTAATACACATGGTTCTTTTGATTTAATATTTTATTCATAGTATATGGAACTCCTGGTGTGAAGACTCTCTCAACAACATAGATAGCAACAGATTATGGTTTGAGAGTTGTCTAAGGTACAAAAATGTTACAGTCTCAAAGGTGAGATTTGAGTCCAAGTCCTCCTCACTGGAAGCCCAGGACTCTATTCTATGTTGCATCTGTATAATGGCTTTATATACCTATCAGAGCATATCATCACTGCCTTGCTCTTGGACCTCAAGAGAGCATGCCCTGGAACTGAAGCCGGGTAGATCTAAATTCAAATCTGGCCTGAAATACTTACTAACTGTGTGAGCCTGGGCTAGTCACTTAAGCTCTGTCTATCTCAGTTTGCTCATCTGTAAAATGGGCATAACAGTAAAAAGGAGGAACATAACTACCTCCCAGAGTTACTGTGAGAATAAAATGAAATAGTATGTGTGGAGTATTTTGCAAACCTTTAAGTTTTATATAATGCTAAGTGAGATTATATTGTTTTATTATTATCATTATTATTACTCTAAATTCACATGACCTCCTTAGACCTAGATTGCCTTACCTAAGCTTCACACTATGTCCCAGCCATCTTCTTGTCATCCTTCCAGCAACCATATATCCCTGCCCCATTCACTTTCTTACTCCCAAGATGTACTTAGTATAATCCAAAAAACATCACTTTTGCTGTTAGAAAGGGAGTGTCCATCAACTCAACACTTATCATTGTTGTGACTTCCCAAACCAAAATATCCATTCCTGACAAACATTGTACTCTATGTTTGTTATTCTGCCCCTAGAATGTGTGATCCTTCACGGCAGCAATCATTTCTATCCCATAACCCACGAGATGCTGGTGTTATACCACAGAAAACTCATAGAACTACTTTATCCCTGATCAGAAATCCCCTCTATGCCAATGCCATTTTATAAAAAAGGAACCTGAGTTTCAGAGACCTCATGATTCATTCACGGCAACCTCTGTCTTCACTTTTCTTTATTCTAAATTGTGCATTTTAGCCACTCTTAATAACCCAGGTCAAGTCCAGCCCAGCCATACAATCTTTCTCCGACTTAAGTGACTAAACTTAATCTCTCCTCAGAGGATCATGGGTTTTAAAGCTGGAAGGAACCTCAGCTATGAGTCATCAATCATAAGATCTCAGATTTTAGAGCCAGAAGGACCTTCAGAGGCATTTAATTCAACTCCCTCATTCTGCAAATGAAGAACTGAAATTTTTAGAGATTAAGTGATTTGCCTAAATTCAAACAGCTAGTAGGTGCAGGAGTAGCAAAAACAGGAATAACCTGTTCCCTGTAAACCTTAGATTCAAGTTCCTTTAGAAATCATATCCAAGTTCCCCATACCTGGACCTCGGAACTCTGTTTCATATCTATATGGAAGTCATACTGGCATTTACTAGTACACTGCCCCACATGAGGGTTCAGTTTGTCTCTGAAAGAGAATTTCTGCTCCCTGTTACCCTTTTAGGGATCCCAAGTACTACAGGCTGTGATGAATGAAAAATCAGAGAGATAGAGTTACTAGGTAATAATAATCAATGTATTTATTAGGCTAACTAATAATAGATTGATGGTCAATGGTTTCCCTCAGTAACTAAAGACCCCTAATGAAGATACAGAATGTCTTAAATTGTTTTTTTGGAAGGAAATGCCCCTGATAGGAGAAATCAATGCTGATTGGTAATTTTTTAAATGAAGAACTGGGCTGAAATTTTCAGCTCTTCCTGCTGACAACATGGTTTGATCATGAAAGAGACTCAATCACCTACAGTAATCTGGACAGTCGAATCCATCTCCATCTAGAGCATTCTGGATGGTTTTCTCTTTCCTGAGCTGGGTCACCCTAAACTTGCAATGGAAGGGTGTGAGGACCTTGTCTTATTCCCCCAAAGCAAGAATTTACTTAGATTAGACTCTGTTTACACTTCAAACAGAAGTAAGGTCTCCTACTTGCTTGGGGTCCTGCCCAAAATCAAAGAGAAGCAAGTATCCCAAGAATTAGGGCAATCTCCTCTATCAGTCATGCCCTTCAGAGATTGGTCCCTGAATGAGGAAATAAAAAGCCTAGTCCTAATTAATAATGGGTTATTAATATAATAGAAAATAATTTATCTCAAGACTATGCATTCTCCCTCTCCTTCCCTTTCTCTCTCTCTTTCTCTCTCTCTCTCTCTCTTCTTCTCACACATACTCTCCCTCTCTTTCTCCCTCTCCCTGTCTCCCCCCAATATGCACTAGATTCATGCACAATACACTCTCCTACCAAGCTGCTAGATGATGCAGTGGGTAGAGGCCTGGACCTAGAGTCAGGAAATGGAGACTGCGTGACCCACGATAACTCACTTAAACCTCTGTTTCAGTTTCCTCATTTGCAAAATGGGGATAATAATAGCACCAACATTCCAGAGTCTCTCTGAGGAAAAAGATTGAATATTCATAAAATGCTGCTAATGCTAGTTATTATTACTATCAACCATTTAAGACAGGTTGCCACCTATTGTGACTTAACAGTTCAGTCCTAAGAAGCAGTTAAGTAGTAGTCCTTAACTTTAAGGTTTTCTAAGACCTTTACAGATATTATTACTTCACTTCATTTTCACAATGACCCCAGGAGGTAGGTGATATTATTTTTACAGGTTCCCACTTTAGAAATGAGGAAACTAAGGTTGAGATAGGCTACAGTGTTTTGTTCGGGGCTCACATAGCCGTAACCGTCAGAGGCAGCCCTTCCTGACTCCAGACCTCCATGTCATTCTCCTTCTATGGGTAATATCTGTCTGTACAAAATAAATGAATACAAAAATATACATTGCAATAATTACCGGTCTCCTGAAATTAACAACCATTGTTGGAAGCTCTGGTCATAGTGATGGAATCTATTAATGTGCTGATTCATGTGACGATAATGTATTCCATGGGCTATTCTGTAAGGTAAATGATTGGTGTATACTAATTAGAATATAAAAACAGAACATAGGAGCCAAAATGTAAAGGTCGAAAGGACCTAGGAGGCCATCTCGTCCAACCCTTTCATTTTACAGATGGGGAAACTCAGTCTCAAAGAGGTTAAATGAATTGCCCAAAATCACTTGCATAGTAAATGACAGAGGTGGGATTTTGACCCAAATCCTCTGGTTGCTCTTCCCAGTGTCCCTACGTTGAGTCCATAATAAGTGCTCAAGAAATATCATTAAATTTAATTGAGGAACTGACCCTATCTCTATCAATCAACTAATATTAGTCAGTTACCATGTATAAGACTCTAACCTGGGTGCCAAAGAAAATCCAAGGACAAAGACACCAAAGATAATGTGAAAGGAACATAAAACACATGTAGGCCTAATAGAAAAAAAATTCAAGATCACAAATAGTGAATGCCAAATGAATTCCATAGTGTATGTCTGCTATAGAAGTTCAAAACTGATCAATATCATTTAGACACTAGCATCACCAGACAAAGCTTTATGGAGAAAGCAGAATTTGAGCTGGGCCTGGAATGGTTAATTCAAAATAATTAACAATAATAATAATAATAGCAGCTATTATTTATGTTTCATTTAAGGTTTAGGGATAATGAAATGTTCCTAAAGGAAACAGAAACAAGGCTTCAAGGGTAAGAGAGACAGGGGCAGGAGGCAGGAGGTGGCAAGGAGATGTGACCTTGTTAGGAAGTTGTACTCAGAGGAGAAAGGGGAGTAAAATGGCATAGAGCAAAAAAAAGAGTAGATTTGAGACTGAAAAGAAGGTAATTGGATGCTCTGATGAAGCAGCTCCTCATCTCCCACAGAATGGTCAACTAAAGCCACACACTTTTTGGTAGGAGAGATCGATCATACAATAAGACTTGGAGGAAAAAGTCAGGAATAGTGGTGGCCGGTGATTACCTTCCCAGGGGTACTGAGAGAGTTATGTATCAACCTGAAAACAACAATAAAGAGTTATCTCCTCTCTATTGTAACCAAGACATGTAACTAAGACACAACAGAGAATTTGCCAAGACAATAAATTGAATGCCTACTACTCAATTTGGATGATTCTTAGGTACAAGTGATGCTGCCAGAAGAAATCTAAATAGTACTGCCAAGGATTACCAAGTCTTGGGAAGGAAACTGAAGGCCACAGGGTACAAGTCATGTTTTCCTAACATGCTCATTGAAGGCAAGGGATGCAAAGGGAAAAAAAAATCAATTTGGGAAGTGCAGAGCTGACTAGAAAGGTAGTATCTGAACGTGGAATTTAGATTCCTGGGCCATAACTTAAAATACAAGATGGACAGATTTCTGTCTAGGGAATGGAGTAGACCTAAGGATGTAATTAAGGAATATACTTGTCTGTCTTGCAAATCTAATTGAAGGGGCTTTAAACTAAAAGGATTGGTAAAGGAAGAAAACTATGTTCATTAACCAAGCTATATCCCATAGACAATAGCTGCAGTGAAGGAAAATGAATTGTAGTGGTGATATTTTGTTTCATAGGAAACAGAATGCAAAAAAGGAGCCAGTAAAACACCTGGTCTCAAAAGTTTATTCACAGATGCCCAAGGCTGAAGTGATAAACAAGAGAAACTAGAGATACTAACACAAGGAGGAAATTTAACCTCGTGAATAGTACCAGTGAGAATTAATGGAATAAAATTTGTGACTAGAATACAGCATTATAAGGCTACATATTATTTTTTAAAATAGAATAGATAAGGGGAAGAGAGAGGGAGTGTGGTAGCTTTATATGTTAAAATGAACTCTTGAGGAAATTGAGGAAACGGAAGGAAGAAGAATGGTGGAAAGTGCTTGGATCCAGTTCCCAAGATAAACAGAAATGATTTTATCATTGGGGCATGCTAAAGATCGCATAGAAAGATAAAATAGAAGATGAGTTCAGGAAACAGGTCATGATATAGGCACAGAGACATAAGATGGCACTGATGGTGAATTTCAATTATTCAGCTATTTGCTGGAATTCTCCCTCTGCTAAAATCAGATGCCAATAATTTCTTGATCTGCCGTAGTGATAATTTTATCTTTTAAAAATCTGATGAAAACAAGAGAAAGTTACACACTAGATATGATTCTTACTAAAAGGGAGGAATTTGTTTTTGGAGTGAAAACAATGGGAAAATTAGAGGAGGGGATATTTACCACTCTCTCGTAAAGTTTGCAATTGATACATGCCTCAGATTTAGGGAAAGCAAATTTTTATGGTTTCAGAGAAAAGATAGGTAGGGTCCCATGGACTAAAGTGTTATAGAGAACATAAACCCAACAAGGATGGGAGATGCCCAAGAATGAATTATGAAGATGCACTGGGAAATAATTCCAATGAGGAAGAAGAATAAGATTTGTTTGAAGAGATCAATGTGGATGCAC
>CM053580.1:496120031-496143127 GCA_028627135.1 Pseudochirops cupreus
TACTTTTGACAGAACAAAATGACTAACCATGAGTTAATATTTAAGATAAAGTAAGGTAATAATAACAGACTACTTAGCTGCATTTGATGAATTCAGGTCACCTGTCCTGAAATAATGAAAGAATTAGTAAATAAGATTGCTGAGCCATTGTCAGCACCATCTGAAAGATCCTGGAAAATGGGAGAGGCATCGGAAGATTGGAAATGGACAAATCTCTTAATTTACCAAAAAGGTGAAAGAGACAAGACCAGTCTACAAACTATAGGCCTGTAAGTTTAACTTCAATTCTTGGGAAATCCTAGAATAGAACATTGAAGAAAAAATATCTAGAAAGGAAAATAGTGATTATTAATAGACAGCTTGGACTCCTCAAGAGCAATTCATTAACCTTTTTGAACAGGTTATTGCACTAGTAGATGAGGAGAATACAGTTGGATATAGTTTACCTAGATATTAGCAAAATTGTTGATACAGTATTTCATACTTTCTTGTGGAGGAGGTAGAAACATGTGGACTTAATAATATACAATTCAATGGATTTGGGACTGGTTGAATTACCCAACTTGAAGAGCAGTTGTTAGTGGTTCAACTGCATTTTGGTAGATTTCCAGTGTAGTGCTCCAGGGATCTATACTTGACCCTTTGTTGTGTAGCATTATAATCAACATTTTGTATAAAAGTATAGATGGCATGATTGTCAAATTTGCTATTGACATAAAGCTGGGATGGATAACTAACATTCTGAGTGACAGAGTCAGGATAGAACAAATCTTGACTAGCTATAACACTGAGCTAAATCCAAGTTTAAGAAAAGAAAAATGTATAAATGTAAAGTCTTATGCTAGGTTACAAAATAATCAACCTCCTGGGCACAAGATGGAGGTAGGAAGGGATCACATTCAGAGCACAGTTCTCAAAAAGATCTGAGAGATTTAGTGGGATCCAGGCTCCATTTGAGCCATTATTGTAATGGCAGCCCAAATAACTAATATGATATTGGAGTGTATTAAGAACTGAATTGCTTCTGGGAACAGAAAAGCTATGGTCCTACTCTATTTCCCCTCAGCTGGAATATTTTGTTTATTTCTGAGAGCAACAGGGAAAACACTGATAAACTGGAGAGGGTCTAGAGAAGGGAAATCAAGATTGGAAAGGGTCTTGAGTCTGTCTCATATGGAAATCAGTAGGAAGAATTATGCTTATTTACCCTGAAGGAGAGACTGGGGTAGGAGAAAGTCAGGTATGGAGGAGGACATAATAATTGTCTTCAAGTATTTGGAGGATTGTGTCCTATGGAGAAGAAACTATATGAATTCAGCTCATGCCCAGAGGGCAAGACCAGGAATAATGGGAGGAAGTTTCAGAGAGGACAATTTAGACTTGATTCAGAAAAAAAAAAAATTTCTAATATCAGAGTCTACTCTCTAACTCTTGGGAGGCAGCATAGCTTAATGGGTAAAGCAGTAAATACAGAATTAGGAAGACCTAGATTCAGACAAGTAATAGCTTTGTGACACTGGGCAAACCACTCTGGCCTTCAGTTTCCTCATTTATAAAGTAAGAGGGTTGGATTCAATGATCTTGGAGGGGCCTTCTAGCTCTAAACTTCTGACTTGATGAATTTAATACATTACACACTCAAAGAAACGATCAGGAGGCCCCAGCACATTGGACAGTTTTTTTATGGAAGTATTCTATATAAACAATCACATAGAACAAAGAGGTATATAGGACTGAAAGCTAATCTCACCACCACTTCCCTATTTGTGGCAGTGGTACAGTGGCTAGAGCAGTGGGCCTGAAGTCAAGAAGACCTGAGTTCAAATCCGACCTCAGACACTAACAACCTGTGAGACTTCAGGTAAGTCACTTAACCTCTGTTTGCCTCAGTTGTCTCAACTGTAAAATGGAGATAATAATAGCACCTACCTCCAAGGGTTGTTGTGAAGATCAAATGAGATATTTATAAAGTGCATAGCAGAGCACTTGGCAATAGTATGTGCTATATAAACTCTAGCTATTACTACTCTCTTCATTGATGGTGCCAAAGTTCCATTTTTCATCACTGACACAGGATCATAGTGAGAGAAACACACATTTTGAGCAATGGGAAAAGTACTGAGCCCCAGAAAGGTTAAATGATTCACTCAGCCTCATATAACTAGTAAGTGTTTGAGTTCGATTCAAACCCAGCATCAAACCCAGCATCCTACCCACTCTGCAACTTATCAGCATCATTCAATCACTCAACAAACATTTATAAAGAGGCTAATGTATAAGGTATCCAAAAAAAAAAACCTTGGTACAGCTTTAAGGTCTAATGGCTTAAAACTGTACTAAGACTTTTGAGACATCCTGCATATCAGACACTGTGCTAAGTGTTAGAAATACAAATTTTTTTTAAAATTGACCTAGCCCCTGCCCTCAACTTACATTCTGTTGGTTAGATGTTATAGATTCAGAGGCTGGGAAATATAAGATATACACTAAATCAATACAAAGTTATTTCAGAGGTAGGGATGCTAACAACTGAGCAAATTAAGGAAGAATTCTTGAACTGGGCCTTCCTAGAGGCAGAGGTGAAGACGGAGAGCATCCTAGGCGTGATGAACAGCTGCCCCAGAGCCCCAGAGCTAGGAGGTAGAATGCTGCATGTTTGTATAAGAAGAATGTAGACAATTTGAGGAGGAGTAATGGGCAATCATCTCAGAAAGATAGGCTAGGACAAGACTATGATAGTCTTTAAATGCCCATCAGAGGTATTTGCTTTCCATCCTAGAAGCAATAGAGAGTCACAAAAGCTTCTAAGGTAGTACAGTGACAGATCCAGACCTCAGCTTTAGGAAATACCCATTTTGCAATTGTCTAGAGGATGGATTAGAAGGAGGACAGGCTTTGCAGGAAGACCGGAGAGGAAATCAACTAGGAGGCTACTGTGTAGTAAAGAAAAAAGGTGATAAGAGTCTGAATTAAAGTAATTGTGATGTAAGTGGATAGAGTTATAGAAAGGAAGTAGAATTGACAAGAGTTTGCCACTTACTTAGATAGGGGAATGAGAAGTAAGTGAGAGTGAGAAGTCCAGAAAGACTACTAAGTTGTGAAGCTATGTGTCTAGAATAATGGTAGTGCCCTCAACAGCAAAGGAGGGGGAGGGGGCTTAAAAAGTGAAAGAGAATAAGCTCTGTTTTGGACACGTGGAGTTTGAGATGCCTATGAGACATCCAGTTGGATATGTCCACTAGGCAGGTAGAGACAGAGGACCAGAACTCAGGATCGAGATGAGAATTGAATATGTAGATTTGGAAGTTGTCTGTGCAGAAATGATAGTTGGATTGTTGGAAGTTTATGATATTGTCAAGGGAAAGAGTATAATAAGAAAAAGGGAAAGCCAAGGAAAGAATTCTGGGGTATATCCATGCTTGGGGGTGGGACATGGATGATGACCCAGCAAAGGAAACTGAAAAGGAGCTGTCACATAGAATGAGCACTAGGAGAAAACAGCAGCACAAAAGCCCAGGAAAGAAACAACAACCAGATTCCACTGCTACAAAGAAGTCATCCTCACCATCTTTACAGAGCATGGTTTTAGCTCACCAAACACTCCCCTATACAATACTTTACTTCATACTCACCACGCCTCATGGAGTGGATACTGTAAAGTAGAGAAGTACTTTTTTCCCTATTTTGCAGGTGCTAAAACTAAGAAGCCAAGTGACTTACTTAAGGTCACACAGCAAAAAATATTAAAGCAAGGGATATAGACCACCTCTTCTGACTTAGCAATCTTTGCCCTCCACTCTGCTGTCTCATTCTTCACTCATCATCAGGCTCTTCATGGAAAAACCAAAGACTGGGACAAGCTGGTCATTTTCAATGAAATCAATCATAAAAGAGGTAATTTGTGGATTCAAAGATACACCAACTGTCTAAGATACACATATTGATGGTCAGATTCAACAAGTGGCCCATCAAGCTTCATGTGGCATATGTGGTGTGATAACTGAAATACACTCAAAGAAATGTAAAGTTGAAAGGAAACTTTTGGCTCACTGACAAATTCTACAGAACCAAGCGTACAAGACTGTGATAGCAGAGAAAATAAAGCAGCTTTCAGAGCCCCACACTCCAATCTGTTTTCAGCAAATGCCTCATTACTTTCAAAACACTAAAAAGCTGTCACTGTCAATGGCAATAAAATAGGATCCTGTGCTTGTGAAGAGACAAAATGTTCCCAAGCCCATTTCAAATTGTCTTCAACAATTACATTAAGTATCAAGGTGGAAAAGGCAGAGATGGAGGCTTTGTTATTCATTCAGGAGCAACCCTGTGGCACAGTGGAAAGAAATCCTTCTTATTTAGAATGTAGTTCAATTCGATAATCCTTTATTGAACATTTACTGTATGCAAGGCAGGACACCAGGGTTCAAGTCCTGGTTCTATCACCAACTGTGTGACTTTGGCGTTAGCCAACTCACCTTTCAAAGTCTCAGTTTCCTCATCTATAAAATGATAATAAAAGGATAATGTCTGTTCTATAAACAATATCATAGAGCAGGGGTCAGCAAATTATGATATGGCAGCCAAGTCTAGTATGCCACTTGCAAAACTTTATTTAAAAAGGTAAAAACTATTCTTAGCTTGTAAACTGTATAAAAACAGGTGGCAGGCCAGATTTGGCCCACAGGCTATAGTTTGCCAGTCCCTATAATACAGAATGTTAGAGACTGGAAGGGCCTTGGCAATTATTTAGTCCAAACCCCTTCATTTGTCCTTTTCTTTTCTTTAATTTAATTTGTTTTCAGTTTTAAAAAAATTCTATTACCTCCCTATCCTCAACCCCATCACACCCATCAATTTTCAAAGCAGGAAAATGAAGCCTAGAAACACGAAACAACCCAGGGTCATTGTTTTAAAGCTGGAAGAAGTCTTAGAGGTCACCTATTCCCAATACCCAAAGCATTCTTACAAACAAGGAAAAGCTCTCCCAGAGAGATTAAGTGACTTGTTTGAACTGCACCAATTCTGATTAGCAAAATTCAATCCCAGGTCCCCAGATTCCAAACCAGTTCAACCCAAGTGACTTTCATGGTCAAGGTCATTTAGCACATTACTCGCAGAGCCAGAACAGGAGAATTAATTCTCTGCTCTTGGTTCTATCTATTGCAATTTAGCTACCTCAAGTACTATGTAACAGCAAGCACCCTAGCATACCCAGGATGGATGCTAGCACAGGTTCTTTGATCTGATTTACTAAAGGAAAGCAACTTTAAAGGGGTCAGCACTCTCAGACCAACAGACTTCTAGCTTCAGGGCTTCTAGTTGTCTGACCATTACATACATACATAGTTAGTTACCAGAGAGAGAGGCACCAATATCTGTGTTTTCAGAGCCAGGGATCTCAACAGCTACCCAGATATCCAGATATCTGGAAATCATGCAACTCTTCCCTTAAGTGAGCCCCAAATCAAAACCTCACCTCAGATTATATATATACTTCTTTAGGGTCAGAGGACATCACAACCTTCATGACCCACTGCCTAATTACAAAGTAACAAAAGGTGTTGGTCTTCCTGAAAAACAAGCCTTCATCCCCAAACAAGCCCCTCCTGTTGGCTTCCACTTGACAGCCATTAAGAGGCAGCGGAGATCTTCAAATTCCCTTACTATTACACACTACTGAACAGGGGGAGCAGGAGGCAGAAATAAATGAGATCATCTGAAAGTGCTTTGTGAACTCAAAAAAGCAATCCAAATACAAGGTAGTATTTATCATGTGTCCAGGCCATACTTCAAATCTGAAATCTATTAGGTAACTACAAAAGAGTTCTGAAGAATAAACACAAGAGAAAATAGATGTGAGCAATACCCATGATAGAGCCCAGTCATACTAAGGTCATTTGGGGGTTTAGTTCTCTTGCCATAGTGTTTTAGCCTTTCCCTAGCTCCCAAGTCACTTCATTGAGAACTTACTGTCTAAACCCAGGGGAAAAGGATCACTGGATCACAGATTGGAGCTGTGAGGTACCTCAAAGATAAGGTAAGTTTAGGATCCTGGGATCATAGCTGTAGAGTTTTAAAGGGTCTCAGAGGCCACTCAGTTCAACCTCAGTGAGAAACTGAGGTCCACTTTTACCCAAATTCACACTGTTGTTGTTGTTTAGTCATTTCAGTCATGTCCAACTCTTTGTGAACCTATTTGAGGTTTTCTTGGCAAAGATACTAGAGCGCTATACCATTCCCTTCTCCAACTCATTTTATAGATGAGGAAATTGAGGCAAATAGGGTTAAGTGACTTGCCTAGCATTACACAGGTAGTAAATGTATGAGACCAGATTTGAACTGAGGTCTTCGTGCCTCCAGGCCTGACTCTCAATCCACTGCACCACCTACCTGCCCCAAGCTCACTCTACTAGTAAATTGAAAGAGTCAGAACTCAGACACGAGTCATCTTACCCAAACCCAAAATATCTCATGCAATGTCACTATCCTCTTGACAACATAGGCCTTTCTCAGGCTAGGGCCTATCCTGAGATCCTTGGGACTATGGCAGAAATATTATCTTTGACTGCTTCCTCCCACTAGTAGCAGCAGCCTCTCCTAAAATAAGCAATATTTACTGTTGATCATTGGTTGTTGATCAATGATGTCTAACTTCATGACTCTATTTAGAGTTTTCTTGGCAAAGATCCTGGGGAAGTTCACCATTTCCTTCTTCAGTTCATTTTACAGATGAAGAACTGAGGCAAACACAGTAAACATTTGAGGCCAGATTTGAACTCGGGAAGATGAATCTTCCTTACTTTGAGCTCAGCACTCTAACCACGGTGCCACTTAGCTGCTCTTGTTGACCATAGTTTCAGTAATAACGATAATTTAATAATAACAATAATAATAATGGCTAACCTTTATGTAGCACTTTAAGGTGTTCAAAATAACCATAACTTTATAAGATAGATAATATTTGACAAACTGATGAGATAAGTGCTATTATTACACCCATTTTGCAGATGAGGAATCTGAGTGTGAGAGATTAACTGATTTCCCTAGGATCGCCCAGCTAAGAAATATCAAGGGCAGAATTTGAAATCAGTCTTCCTACAGTCCAAGACCAATGCTTTATTCACTACACTTCCTAACTGCCAAGAAGGTGCCAACCTGTATAGTAACAAGCACAGACCAATTCAGTCCAGACCAACAACCATTAAGTATTTAGGCCGTGTCATTTTCTGGGGATATAAAAAGAAAAAAAGAAAAAACAATCTCTGTCCTTAAAGGAGTTTACCTTCCAAGAAGGATGTATTTGTGTATAATGTATTTAGGAAAATGCCTACCATATAGTAGGCACTATATAAATACTAGCTATTATTATTAATCCACAAATAGATCAAGATGAAATAGATATAGACAACAACCAGATCAGGATTAACAAGAATGATGAATCCCCTGATGTAGTCATATCATGTGAATCTGGACTGAATGTTTCCATTGAACTAGAACCCATTATCATACTTAAAATAATTATAACTTTGAATAGTGTAAATATATTCAGAGAAGTTATTCTTCATACTAATAAGGATCCACTTATACAGTTATATGTAGCTTGAATTTCTTGCCTATAGCTAATGAGGGACTCTAGGCTCTTGTATAGATCCTCAGGGTTGTCAATATTCATTCCTCTCTCAGATCTCAGTCAGTTAGTCTGGGTCCTGAAATGGAGAAGGGAATGTTTAGATAATAATAATATAACGATAATAATAGTAGTAATATTTATATAGTACTTTAAGGTTTACAAGGTGATTTACTTAGGTTAAGTCATTTGATACTTACAACTCCCTATAAGGCAGGAACTATTCCCCATTTTACAGATTAAGAAACTAAAGTTAAGTGACTTGCCCAGGGTCACATAGCTAGTAAGTATCTGAGGTTTGACTTGAACTCAGATCTTCCTGACTTTGAGTCCTCATAATTCTATTAGGTAAATATTATTATTATCATTCCCATTTTACAGTTGGGAAAATTGAGCAGATGGGTGTTGTTGTTTTTTTTCTTTAGTGGCTTACCCAGAGCCACACAGCTAGTATCTGAGTATCTGAGGCAAGATTTGAACTCAATCTTCGTGAGTCCAGATCCAACACTCTCTCCACTGTGCCACCTAGTTACATATTAGTTAGACCAGCTGAGGAACAACTTTGAATTCTGGAATCCTGTGAGTGTGTCAAAAATAAACATCCCTTCAAAATTTTCATAAACTCCTTTTGCTCCCATTCCTCTCTTCCCAAAGTCAAGACAACAATTCTTTAACTATAGAAAATAGGCCATTTATATCTTTTGCTCTTTATTAAAATGCCCCATAACATGCAAACAACCTTAGGAGGTTTGAGAGTGGCTGATTATCAGCCATTCACACCTGTATGCTTGGAATTAGGATGGTAGTCTGATGAGATGAATCTATACTAAGGGAATTGGAGTTTTGATTAGGATAAGAAAGGACTCCCTTTAAATCATGTCTCAGTCAACTTTGTCTAAGTACATAAAATCCCAGAACTTGGTCCAGACAGAAGAAAAGAGGAATTTGTGACTCCCAGTTCATTGGACAACCTTGGTTGAGCTACATTCTTATCAGTCTCTCCTTATTGTATTTTTTTAATGGTTCTCTTCCTGTCCCTAGAAGTAAGGAATGAGATACAAGCTGATACCTTCACATTTCACAAATTGTGTTCTTTTTAGAGTCAAATCTGCAGTCAGCCAAGGAAAGTGCTATCCCTTGTGAGAAAGGAAATCATCAGTATCTCAGGGAAGTTCTGTCAACTTTTTCCAGTCTTTTTCACTGATCCTGAATAACCATACAGGAATTCATTCAACCTCTGGTCTTTGCCAACTCCTATATGGTTACTCCTGTAAGCAACTAAAATGTGTCAGAACTTTAACTTTATCACACCATGGTGACTAGACACACAATCAAAGAATCCATTTACATCTTGATACCAATGATGAAGGCCCCATTAAAAAGTAGGTCTACTTTTAAAGAGTCAATAGGATGGGGAAAATGGCAGTCCAGTAGAGGAAATATTTTGATAATTTCTACCTTGCATTGCATTTTAAATCTATCATCCACCTACTTGTAAAGATGACCCTACAGGTACACGATGAAAAAATTATTACTGTATGGAAAAAATATAGATACAATATTTTTCCATACAGTAATAAATTTTTAACAAGCTGCTTTTTAAATATATTTTCTAAAGAAAAACATGGGGCAGCTAGGTGGTGCAGTGAACAGAGCACCAGCCTTGGAGTCAGGAGGACTTGAGTTCAAATCCTACTTCAGCACTTACTACTTACTAGCCATGTGACCTTAGGCAAGTCACTTAACCCCAATTGCCCTGCCTTCCCTCCACCAAAAAAGAAAAAGAAAAAAAGAAAAGAAAAATTATTTGAACCTGGAGCAAATCTATAGAAACCACTATCCATAGCAACTCTCAAGCAAAATTGTCCTTCTCGTGATAAAAAATGCTACCCACCTCTAGACTGAGAAGTGGTGGATTAAGAAAATAGATTTTTTAATTGAAAAAATAAATTTAAAGTAAATAAACAAGAAAAATAAATAGATATTGTCTTTCAATCCAAGCCCCAGCAACCAAGTGTAATATAACAATGTTGTGGTAGGGTTATTCTCTCTAGAGTTGGGTCAGAGAGTAGAAGCTAAGGCCAAGATACCTCAAATACTCATACCATGGCTCCTGGTAAGAACAAGACAGTCTGAATCAGTACTGCCTCAGTTTGTGCAGTTCTGGGCTAGAAGATATAGATTGTCAAAAGAAAAAGTAAGCTACCAGCACAACAAGCATGACATATCAAGTAAAAAGAGGGCAAAGACAAGAGGCTTGGGGAAAAGGAGCAACTTGACTATGAGCAGAAACATTCAAAGATAAACAGTAAACAGGATTCAAGGTTAGTCAAAAGATCAAGAAATTGAGTTTCCAAATAGGGTAGGGCACATAATATAAGTGCACATATAATTTAACCCAGTGATTATACCTTTGAGTTTTGGTATGGTGCTTACTCAACCCTCTACATTGCAAGTTTCAGCTGTGGACAGCTCCTGTTCACCTTTACTTATGTTGCCCACATAAGAAGCAATTCTCTTTGGGTGGTATAGTACAAAAGAGTAAAGAGAAGATTTAATATGGATTTCCCTCACATTGGCTTCTGGGCTTCAACATTATCTGATATTTCCTGTATTTCCTGACATACCACACGGATGTCATTCCATCTTAATGCTATGTCGTGTAACACGAGAACTAACCAAATGCTCCGGGGTATCAAGTGCTTGTTATCTGCTAATCTGGTTCATTATCTTTTGATTTCAAAGAATAAAATGTTTTTTAAAAAACAGCAAAACAGAGAAAATGTTCAGAAATCAAAATAAATGTGACCTAAAGTGGCTACATGCTCAAGCAGATTGTAATTCAATTGGATAATTATTTATTCATATCTATTCTATTCATACACTAAAACTTAAGACATGGTTCCTCTCCTCTGGAATTTGCAAGATGATTGAAGACTAGAATCAATAAAACATCCATTTAGAATAAAAAACATTTATAGTCACATAAAATACACCATTGCCATGAAAGATAATGAAAGAAGTAGAGATGGCAGCAACTTCCCACCAAAAAGAATACAGAGGAAGATGAAGAGTATGAAGTATGACCACACACATAGTTGTAACTAAGTGGAACTTTCCTGCTGTAGTTCAATTCCCTGTTGCCCATGCAGTAGCCAACCTCTGATTCATGAAATTTAGACCTTGTCTCCTACTAGTTCTCCAGGCAGAGATGGACTAGTTGACTTCAAAGGTCCCTTCAAATCTCTGATTGTAAGAATTTATGGAAGAATAATGACAGACATGGAGGAATTTAAATCTGCATTGATGAAGTTGGGACCCATATTGATTAAGATCACCAATATACTGAAATTTAAAAAATATTTTTTAAAAACCAGCAAGGGAATAGGAAAAGTGGACTATTTTTTCCCTTTTCTTCTAAGGCTTCTTATCAGTTAGTTACCTCTCAGACTCATAAATTCTAGGGTACCCATACTGGAAGAACTCATAAAAGAACACCCACCTTCTTTCTTTTTTTGAAGAAATAAGAGTGGCCAAGATATTGGATGCAGCAATTGATTTTTCTCTTGCCTTAGATTCAATCTGCAGTCTTTTGAATGTGGTAACCCTGTCCCCAAATTGGGGAGGGGGAGTGGAGTAGAGATAACAATTTGACAGTCAGAAATTGACTAGAATTCAAGGAAAAATTCTAAAGAAAAGTCAGAGGCTGCTGCTATGAGTTTTGATAGGGCTAGCAAGAGAAAACCAGTTAAAAGATAAACTAATTAGGTCTGTGTCCTCAAAGATCCTAACCCCTGAGATAGAGACTCAAGGACCCAAAAGACTGCTCTGTACAGAGGAAGAACCTAAGATTTTTCCTTAGTCTGATGATTATGAAAGAAATGGAGAGAGGGAAGGAGGGAGGGAAAGGGAGAAGTAGGGAGAAAGAAGGGGAAGGAGGGAGAGAGAGGAGGAAGGAGAGAGGCAAAAGTTGGGCAGGGTGGGAGGAAGTAACAAAAGTAATTTTCCTAAAGCATAAACCTGACCATGTCACTCCCCTAACTCATTTTTTAAAATTTAATTTAATTTAGTCATTTCTAAGATTGAATATCAACTCTACCATTTGGTTTTTAGAATCCTTCACAATCTGACTATCCAACCTACCTTTCCAGACTTATTTCCTGATGCTACCCTTCACCCTATGGTACAGTCATACTGACATTCTTACTGTCCTTCATGCTTAATATCCTATCTCCATTTGCACAGGCTATATCTCCCCATGCCTGGCACACTCTCCCTCTGAACCTCTCCCTTCTAGAATTGCTAGTTTCCTTTAAGATTCAGCTCAAGCATCTCCTTCTTTCTTCATGAAACCTTTTTGGATTCCCATCCAGCTAGTAGTGCCCTCTCCAAAAAAGTTCTTGTTATCTATTGAGTGTATATTTTATACATACTTATATGGGCACATTATCATGATCCTCAAGAGAAGGTTAACTACGTTTATATAACACTTTATAGTTTGCAGGCACTTTACATACTATAGACTAAACCATTGAACACCACAAGTCCCCTGGGAGGTAGATGCTATTATTTTCTCATTTACAGATGAGACAACTGAGGTAAACAGAAGTTAAGTAGTTTGTTCAGGGTAACATATCTAGTTAGTGTCTTGGGCAGTATTTGAATTTGTGTCTTCCTGACTCCAGCTCCAATGCTCAATCCACTATTCCAACTGGCTTCTTCCCTTTTGTCTTTGTTTCCACACTGCCCAGCACCTAGTAAGAGATTAATGCATATTCGGTGATTATTGATTGATTCAATGTTTTGAAAAGCAATTTGATGCTATGAGCATTTGGCCCAATCTGAAACCAAAAATAAAAGAAAGAAGGAAAGAGAAAAGAATGAGGGATACCTATTTGTATTTAGGTATCTGTGGTATTGAATATTATAAAGGTCTTGATACAACATCAAGATGAACCAAGTTGGGTTTGAGGCCTGAAGGATTTCACTTTCTCAGAAGGCCACACAACAGAAAAATTTGTTCTAGAAATTTAGATGATAGAATGTCCAAATTGTTCTTCTTCCCGTCTTTGAGAATCTGTCATTCTGTGAAAAGAATGAAGATGAGGGGAATGAATCTGGTGGTGGATAACAGGGCCATCCTTAGGAGTTGGTTATTCTCTCTTGAATTGTCCTCTTTTAATATGCAAACACTACCGAGGTGCCCCCCTCCACTAAGCCCCTTTTATCAATTAACTTTGCCTGGACTGTTACAAGAGCCTCCTAATTGGTCTTTCGGCCTCTTCCCAATCTAATCAATCCTCCACATAGCTGCCAAATTGATACAGCTAAAATATAAATCTTACCATGTTACACTTGGCCTCCCAACTCAAAGATTTTCAACGGTGCCCTTATTGACTCTAGGATGAAATACAAAAGCTTCCACCTGGTGTTTAAGGCTCTCCATAATCTGCCAATCTGCCTTGCCAACCTTGCATTAATGCAAGTTCAGTCTTGGGCCCTGACATAAGCAAGGCCATAGTATGCTTTAGATAGCTGACATTATATTTATGTAAGAGATAGTCTGGTGTATTGGAAATATACTAGGTTTAGTGTCTTAGGATCTATGTTGAAGTCTCAGCTTAGTTCCTTATTACCTGTGAAATCTTATTAAAGTCATTTAAAAGCACAGGGCTAAAGTAGATTTGTAGAGGATTTGAATTTATTTGTTATTCATTATTGTTCAATCATTTCAGTTGTATCTGAGTCTTTGTGACCCCATCTGGATGCTGGAGTGGTTTGCCATTTCCTTCTCCAACTCATTTTACAGCGAAGAAACTAAGGCTAACAAGGGTAAGTGACTTGCCCAGGGTTACACAGCTAGTAAATGTCTGAGGCCAGATCTGAACTCAGGAAGATGTGTTAACTATGTCCTATGACCTCTCTATGCTTAAATTTCCTCATCTGTAAAATGGAGGAAGGAGTAAATCAAATGATCCTATGTATTTAGCTCTGTCCTCTCAAATTCTACTACTGAGTTCATGACCTTTGTGGGGTTTGTTTACATCTGTTTGTTTAGGATTATTGCCAAGTTCAGCAAGAAGATCTCTATCTGACTCATCTTTCCTGAATTTGGAGTAATTCCTTCAGGAACAAGCACCTGCACTTAGTAGTCATGGAGGAGAATGGGTAATTCACTCTGGTTGGGTGGAGCAGTCATCAAACCTTCCCTCTGGGGAAGGAACCATGGCCAGTCCTCTCAGTGTAAGGTACTAGCCTGAGAGTAAGACCTAAATTCTAATTCTGGTTCTTTCTTTAAGCAGATTGTGACCTCAAGCAAGCGATTTAACCTTGCTAGATCTCAATTTCCCAATCTGTAAAGTAGATTAATAATGTTTGTACCACCTCTCTACTAGTTGTGAACATGAAATGAAATAAGTGATGTGGAAAGACTTTGGAAGCTGTAAGATACTACACGAATATGTAGCAGGTGTCATCTGGAAAGAATATGTGGCTCAACAAAAGGGGCCAGACCCACACTACCTCTTCATGCACATTCCATGGGATTGACATTTTTGCATATGTAAGGTGGAAATGTTATTGTCTCAATTCTTTCTAGGGCAATATCTGTTATAAAAAACCATCCCCCTATATAAGTTCTTATTTAGGCTAAACTTTGATGTCTATGAATAATTTCACTATAGTGAAATAAGTATAGTATATTAGATTACTAAAATGAGGGATCTATTTCCACTCTGGGGAATATCAGTTGGGCAAATGATGCTCAATAGGACATTTCCTAGAAGGGAAGAGCCCTGGAATTTTATGAGCCATAATCTGATCCAGTCTCATTAGTCCATAAGACCCAGAAAAATTAAATTACTTTCCCAGAGACTCATGGATAGCAAATAGCAAAGCTGAGATTTGAATCCAAATTCTCTGACATGAAATCTTTTTTTTTCTTTCCACTGTATCACATTCCAGAGGACCAATGACATCACAAATGTGATGTCTTGACTTGTATGTGAATTGGATTTGAGTGAGGCAGAACTGTACAAAGTCATCAACTTTGCTCTCTCTCCCCTCTCATCAAAAATCCAGTAGCAAGACAAAGGTTAAGATGACTGGCAATGACCCAGGATTCGATGGGTGACCTGGGCCTTTCTAACTTAAGGTCTTTCCCCTATCTCAGTTTGTCTGAGGCCATGCCCATTTGATGAATACAGGCTAGGTAAAAACTGAAAAAAAAAGATAGCCCAACTGATCTTCCCAAAGATATCAGTCTGGGAGGAGAAGATCCTCAGATTGTGGAGACTAAAACAGATAACAACTTCCATTCACACTCATTCTAAACCATCAAAATCTAAACGATGAGGCTTGAGCTAGAGCTGTTATTGGCCTTTCAAGGAAAGACAGAATTATGTGGGTTTAAAGGCATAGCCAAGTAGCTCCACTTAAACATAATGGGTTTTTTTTTAATTATATTACAAGGAATCAAAAATGAAAACTGTTCAGGACAGTACATTAGTATCCCAGTTTTCCCACACCACCTCCAACATTTATCATTTTCTTTTTTTGTCATATTAGCCAATCTCATAGATGGGAGGTGGTACCTCAGAGTTGCTTTAATTTGCATTTCTCTAATCAATATTTATTTAGAGCATTTTTTTCACATGACTATAGATCACTTGGATTTTTGTCTGAAAACTGCCTATTCATATCCTTTGACCATTTATTCACTGGGAAATGACTTTCATTCTTATAAATTTGACTCCATTCTCTATATATTTGAGAAATGAGGCCTTTATCAGACATACTTGTTGCAAAACAATTACACAACTTCCTGCTTTCCTTCTGACTTTGGTTGGATTGATTTTGTTTATGCAAAAACTTTTTAATTTTATAAAACAAAAATTATCTGTTTTCTATTTTGAAATTCTTTTTCTTGCTTGATCTAAATTCTTCCCTTATCTATAGATCTGACAGGTAAACTATTCCATACTCTCCTAATTTGCTTATGGTTCATGCTTTGTGTTTAAATCATGTATCCATTTTGACCTGGTGGCTAAAAATTGGAAATTGAAGGCATGCCAATCAATTGGAGAATAGCTGAAAAATCTGTGGTATATGATTGTAATGGAATATTACTGTGCTATAAGAAATGATGAGCAGGATGATTTCAGGGGGAAAAAAAGACTGGAAAGACTTAGGTGAACTGAAGCAAAGTTAAGTGAGCAGAATCAGGAGAATATAGTAACAGCAATATTTTATCATGAAGATCTGTGAATGACTTACCTATTCCTAACAATACAATGATCTAAGACAATCCCAAAGGATTCATGATGAAATATGCTATCAACTTCCAGAAAAAAAACCAATGTTGTCTGAACACAGACTGAAGAATACTATTTTTCATTTTCTGTTTTTGTTTGTGTCTTCTTGTACAAAATTAATGATATGGCAATGTTTTACATGATTGCATATGTATAACCTATACTGGATTGCTTTACCATCTCAGAGAGGGAGAAAGAAAGGAAGGGGGGATAGAATTTGGAACTCAAAAGTTGAAAGAAAAACAAATGTTGAAAATTGTTTTAATGTGTAATAGGGTAAAAAATAAAATAAAATATCATTTTTTAAAAAGTATAATGTCCCAGCGTTTAAAAAAAGAAAAATTAAGAGAAGAGGAGAAGGAGGAGGAGGAGAAAGTGGTGGCGATGGTAGAGGAGGAGAGGTAAAAGGAAGAGAAGGAGGAGAAATAATAGTAGCATTTCCCAACTTCTGTCTGAACTGGCAGGTTGGGTCCCTAGAAGGCAGCTACTACTACTCTCAGCTAAGATGGTAAAAAGTCAGTTAATACAAAATCTTCTCCTGAGAACCTGACTCACTCCTTCCTACAAATATACACAGCAACCACGGGAGAAGTAGGCTTGAATTTCAACTACAATAGCAGTGAGGCACATGTGTAAGAAATGTGGGACTATCATGAGGCTGTAGTAGCAAGCACCCTAGCATACCCAGGCAACTGCTAGCACACATTCTTTGATCCACTTTTCTAAAGGAAAGCAACTCAAAAGGAATTAGCAATCTTATTTTAATCAAACATATACCATTCACTTAGTTCAGGGGGAAAAGTCAGCACCCTGAACTTCAGAAAATACAAATAGAAATCACAAGAAGACAAAAATACAAACAGATAAAATAACACAGTTCAACAGACAGGGCTTCCAGCTGTCTGACCATTACATCTACACAGTTAGTTACTAGAGAGAGAAGCACCAACATCTGGGTTTTCAAAGCCGGAGGGTTCAACAGTTGCCCAGAGTCTCATCTGGCCAAATCATACAACTCTTCCCATGAGTGAGCCCCAAGGCAAAACCTTACCTAAGAGGTATATATAGCCTTCTCCAGGGTCAGAGAACATGACAACCTGCATAACGCACTGCCTAATTACAAAGTAAAAAAAAAAGGTGGGCCGTCCTGAAAAACAAACTTCGCTAAGCAAGCTTCTCTTGTTGGGCTCCAAGTGAGAGGCCCATTAAGGGAAGATCTTCAAATTCCATTACCATTACAGTGGTTCATTTCAATATTCTCAGGAAACATTTAAGTGTTTACTATATGTAAGTCACAGTGATTTGAATCCATGTAAATCCACAAATTGAGCAAGACATAGTCCTGACCCTCATTGTATTTACTATCTATAGTTGTAGATACAGATCTGCTTATACAATAGGATATAAGACCATATATTAGAATGTAAGCTTTTTGGATGGTGGAGTAAAAGCAGGAACTTGCTGGAGTTCCCACTCTAGCCACCTCCAGTACCTGTAAAAAAAATGACTCTAAACAAATTTTAGAGCTACATAACCCACGAAGTGAAGAGAGAAACAAATCTCCCACTGAAGGCAGCCTGTCAAGCCAACAGGAAGGGTCTATTACACAGGGCTGGGAGCTGAGCACAGTACCATGTGATCCATGCCAGCCCAGACCCATGGAGGCCCTGACCAGTGGCCCACGCTGGCCAGAGCAGACTTCAGGAGAGTGAATCACCAGCAACTGTGGTAGTTTCCAGACTTCTCAACCCATAAACTCCAAAGAAAAAGTAAAAGGTCAGTGGGGAACCCTGTTAATCCAGAGTAAGAGAATATTGCAATCCAGTCCCTGCCCCCAGAGCGAGAAGTGGTGGAAGCACTGCTGCAGCTGCTGCCATATGGCTGCCTACAGAGCTCCTGGACTGCAGATCATAGGAGGATCATCTGACCATTCAGAAGGTAACTGCTCTTGCTTTGACTTGCTTGGATCTGGGTTGCAGTCTTGGGTGGTAGTCCTGGGG
This sequence comes from Pseudochirops cupreus, assembly GCA_028627135.1. NCBI lineage: Eukaryota > Metazoa > Chordata > Mammalia > Diprotodontia > Pseudocheiridae > Pseudochirops > Pseudochirops cupreus. Next base: position 496,137,971 of record CM053580.1, read on the forward strand.
TGAGGAACGCCAATGTGCCAGAGCTTGTGGTAGCTGTAGAGAGGGCATCCTTTTTATAGCTCTGACAACTGTGTAAACCCCAGCAATTTGGAACACATTCTCTCCACTCTGGAAGCAGAGTTCTACCATGGCAAAGAGCTCAAAAGTCAAGTAGTTGGCTGGCAAGATGAGCAGACAGATGAAGGACAATCAGACTACAGAATCCTTTTTTGGGGACAAATAGGATCAAAACACAGAACCAGAAGAAGACAAAGTCAAAACTCATGCACCAAAAGCTTCCAAGAAAAATATGAACTGCTTGCAGGCCATAGAGGAACTCAAGAAGGATTTTGAAAATCAAGTAAGAGAAGTGGAGGAAAAATTGGGAAGAGAAATGAGAATGATACAAGAAAATCATAAAAAGTGAGTCAACAGTCTGACTGAAGAAAATAATAGCTTAAAAACAGACTGACTCAAATGGCAAAAGAGGCCCAAAAAGCTAATGAGGAGAAGAATGCCTTAAAAAGTCAAATTGGCCAGATGGAAAAGGAATTCCAAAAACTCACTGAAGAGAATAATTCCTTCAAAATTAGATTGGAGCAAATGAAAGCTAATGACTTTATGATAAATCAAAATACTATAAAACAGATCCAGACAAATGATAAAATGTGAAATATCTCATTGGGCAAATCACTGACCTGGAAAATAGATCCAGGAGGGATAATTTAAAAATTATTGGACTACCTGAAAGCCATGATCAAAAAAAAGAGCCTAGAAATCATCCTTCAAGAAATTCTCAAGAAAAATTGCCCTGATATTCTAGAACCAGAGGGCAGCATAGAAATTGAAAGAATTCACTTATTGCCTCTTGAAAAAGGTCCCAAAATAGAATGTAACCTCTTTGAGGGCATGACTATTTTTCCTTTTCTTTACATCCCTAAGCTTTGTGCATAAAAAGAGCTATCTGGCTGATTGATTCATTGATATGTATGGTGAGCCCATAGGAGATATAAGCAAAGTGTTGTATAAGAACCAAATCAGGAGAAAGACTATTGCCAACATCACTATTAGAAAGGGCTTTGTAGAGGAATTAAGCTTTGAAGGATGTGCATAATGTCAAATGGAGAAGCATGGAAGAGGGAGAAGCATCATTCTGTGGATGAGAAATAGTATGAGCAGTTTGTCTAGAGTGTAAATGGCTGGAAAAGTAAGGTAATGTCACATACTAAAAGGGCTCAAATATCAAATTTTGAATTTATCTTTCTTTGTTGGATAATAAGGAAGTATTCAAAAGTTTTGAGGAGTGAAATGAACAGATCTATTTGTGAAGAAACTTCATCTGGAAGTGGTCAGTCAGTCAAAAAGCATTTATTAAATGTCTCCTATATGCCAGGCATTGTGTTAAGTGCAGAGTGTACCAACAACAACAATAAAAAAGGCAAAAGATAGTTCCTGTTTTCAAGGACCTCACAGTCTAACAGAGGAGATGACTTGAAAGCAACTATATACAAAAGATGGATTTGAAAAACAAGAAGGTAAAAGCAGAAAAGCCCATTCAAAGGGTGAGGGCTTTAACTGGTGTGGTGGACACATTAGAAAGAATAATTTAACTAGCCTTGAAATCTAATAAACCTGCATAAATCATCAGCATTTCTATAAGCTACTCAAAAAAAAAAACAGCAGTAAGAGCTAGAAGGAGAAATTCTACAGACAATATAAAATATTTGGGAGTCTATCTGCTAAGATAAACCCAGGGACTAAATGGGCAAAATTGTAAAATACTTTTCACACAGATAATAATATAAGCAAAGTGCAATACAAAGTTTTACACAAATAATATAAACAGATAACAAATAAAAACATCTAAACAATCAGAGAAATATTAGTTGTTCATGGGTAGGCTGAGCCAATATAAGAAAAGTGACAATTTTACCTGAATTTACTTATTTATTGTCATAACAATCAAACTACCAAAGAATTATTTTACAAGAGATGGAAAAAAATAATAACAAAATTGATCTGGAAACACAAAAGTTGAAGGATAGTAAGAGAATCTATTTAAAAAGTTTGAAGGAAAGCAACCCAACAGTATCATATTTCACACAAAACAGTAATCATCAAAATAATCTGTTACTGGTGGATCAGTAGAATAGCTTAGGTACATAATATATAATAGTAAAAGACCATAGTAATCTAGTTCCTGATAAACCCAAAAATCCAAGCTTTGGAAGTCAGAATTCATTAGCTGACAAAAATTGCTGAAAAAACTAGAAAGCAGGTTGGTAGAAATTAGGCCTAGCCCAAATGTTTTGCACTATATGACAAGATAAGGTCAAAATCGGTAAGTGACTTAGACATAAAGGGTGATATAAGTAAATTAGGTGAGCATGGAAAATATTTGTCAGATCTATTGATAAGGGAAGAGCTTATGACCAAACAAGGGATAGAAAAGATCATGAGAAGTAAACTAATTTTGAGTGCATGAAATTAAAAACTTCTGCACAAAATTAAGGCAACTAAAATTAGAAGGAAGAAAGGAAAGTAACCCAGGTTGGGGGGGGGGGGGGAGGAATGCTGCAGGAATTTATAGCAAGTTTCTCTGCTAAAGGCCTTATTTCTCAAAAATATAGGGGAACTGAGCCAAATTTACAAAAATAAGAGCCATTCCCCGTTTGATAAATGGTCAAATGGTATAAACAGACAGTTTTCAGAGGAAGAAATGAAAGATATCTTGTCACATGAAAAAAAAATGCTCTAAATCACTACTGATTATAGAAATGCACATAAAAACAGCTCTGAGATATCACCTGACATGTATCAGATTGACTAAAATGACAGGAAAAGGAAAATGAGAAATCCTGGTGGGAATTTAGGAAAAATTGGGACACTGATGCACTATTGGTGGAGTTGTTAACTAGCCCAGCAATTCTGGGGAACAATTTGGAACTATCCCCAAAAGGTTATAAAACTGTGCATACCCTTTGACACAGTAATGCTTTTACTAATTTTATCTCCTGAGGACATTAAGGAAAGGGAGGAAATGACCTATTTCTACAAGAATATTTATAGCAGCTTTTTTTGGAATTGGAAACAGGGAGATTTCATCAATTGGCAAATGGTATGCAATTGTAATGGAATATTATTGTGCTATGAGAAATGATGAGCAGTATGGTTTCAGAAAAACCTGGGAAGAGATATGACCTGGTGCAGAGTGAAGTGGGCAGAACCAAGAGAACACTGTACATAGTAACAGCAATATTGTAATAACGATCAACTGTGAAAGACCTAGCTACTCTGATCAAGACAATGATCCAAGACAATTCCAAAAGAATCAAGATGAAAAATGCTATCCAACTCCAGAGAGAGAACTGGTGAATTCTGAATGCAAATTGAAACATACTTTTCTTACTTTATTTATCTTGGGAGTATTTTTCTCCATGTTTTCTTTTGCAACATGGATATTATGGAAATATATTTTGTACAACTTCACATGTATTAATATCCAATTGCTTGTCTCTTCACAGAGGAATGAGGTGAGGGGAGGAGTGAGAGAATTTGGAATTCAAATTTTTTTTTAAATTAATGTTAAATTTTTACATGTAACTGGGAAACATTTAACAAAATAAATGAAAATATATTTTAAAAATAAACTTCCAGGGAGAGGGGAAGCTACACTACCAAGATAAGAGGAAAGAAGAGAACCTGCCCCCCTGCAGGGTTATCATTCCACATCTTCTTTAAGCCTTGGCTTCTGATTAACCACTCTGAATTTCTCTAACTCCAACTACTGAAATTTATCCAGACTTAACTACGTAAAAATCACCCAGATATGTTGCTTTTTCCCCCCAGAAAATTGAGGGGATTTTTTTTCTTTTCTGACTCACAGTACTCTTTTCACCTCATAAAGGGACTAAGGCATAGAAGCGTCTTTTACAGTTAAACACCTCATGATTACATGGTGGGCCTTCTGAGACTAGATCAACTAAGTCACATATGTAACTCCTTCCTACTCCTTACATATGCATTATCATATCCTCTGCTAGGGAACCACTCTATGAGAAATAATTCTTAGACTCTTGGACATGCTCCCAAATATGATTTGGCTCTACTAAAATACAAGTCTCTAATATATTTACATTTCCCCCCTTGTTCAGGCATCCATTGATTCCAGCCTTGAACAAGGACTGAATATCTGCCCTGATGTCACACTTGTACAACTCCTCCCCCACATACCTTTTTCTTAGGGCCTGATAACCAAACCATCATTACCTTTGCCAATGTAAAGGTCATGACACTCTACTGCCCTATGGCTCCAATCACCATTCCTGTGCTTCTACATTATAGACTGACTAGGCCAAAACTCACTTCTCTGACCACCACTCTCTCCTCTCTCCATCAATCCATGTTGGCCCCATTCTAATGATGACCTTTGCCCAGTCTTCCCTACCCTCCCATTATGCTCTCTAGAATTCTTGTTTTGGAATTAACCAATTGTTTTTCATATAAAAACCCAGTCTCTAATGCCCAGAATTACTTTATATGTTTTGTATCTACTTAAATGAATACGTGTTGATCCCTCCCCCAATAGAATGTAAGTTCTTTGAGGACTTACATTCCTCTTTGAGGATTCTTTCTTTATCTTTACTTCCCCAAAGAAACCGAATCATTTCCATTTGAATTGTCTTAGGAAAATTCTAAAGATCACCTGCAAAATAAGGTACCAGATACTGAGGTTCTTTCTTGAACTGAACTGCACTGAATTCAACTGAACTGAACTGAACTGAACTGAATTCAAACTCTTATAGGAAGTGAAACAATAATGGGTTGACCACGTCGTTCAAATGACAAACATACATTTACCTAAAAGACTATTTTACAGAGAATTCACACAAGGCAATGCTCACACAGAGGTCAGAAGAAGTGATACAAGAATACTCCCCAGATCTCTTTGGAGAACTTTGGAATCGATTATAAAACACAGGAAACACTGGCATAGGACCACCTAACATGGTGTGCCCCTGTCAAAGAAGGTACTGTGTTCTATGAGCAAAGGAGAATCACAATAGCTTAAAAGAAATGTGAGAAGTGCAAATTTAGAGCTATCTCCACTCCCAAATGTTCATATGGACTATTTGTGCCCAACCTGTGGTAGAGTCTTCTGAACTGATATTGGTCTGA
>CM053580.1:496143627-496186863 GCA_028627135.1 Pseudochirops cupreus
AGGAAACACTGGCATAGGACCACCTAACATGGTGTGCCCCTGTCAAAGAAGGTACTGTGTTCTATGAGCAAAGGAGAATCACAATAGCTTAAAAGAAATGTGAGAAGTGCAAATTTAGAGCTATCTCCACTCCCAAATGTTCATATGGACTATTTGTGCCCAACCTGTGGTAGAGTCTTCTGAACTGATATTGGTCTGATCAGTCACAGTCAGACACACTGTACCTTGACTTTGATATAGTGGTATCATTTTGGTCCTCTTCTAGAAGGAAGGACAACAACCAATAACCCATCTGGAGCCTCACAAAGTTCCTGAAATATAATATGTCCTTAATAAATCCTTATTGAATTGAATCGAAATAAAAGTAATCAAACTGAATGCTAATTAAATGGAGGTATCTACTCACCATTTCTTACTGAATTAATTTCTTCGTGGCACCAAGAAAGGTAGAAAGCCCTTATCCTGCAAATTCAAAGTTATATAAATTGATTTGGAGAATTCAAATGAAAGTCAATTGCTTTTGGTTTTCCTTTTTCTATTCCTCTTAAATAATCAATCCTCCTCTGAAATTATTTTCCATTGCCTCATCTTAGAATGAACCGTGGGTACTCTAAGGCTGTGACAGTGGAGCACAAATTCTAACAGTTCCTACTCCCCTATAGACCAAAGCCAGAAACACTCATTGTTGCACTGGAGACAAGTATCAAGTACCAAAACAAGTTTTCTTGGCAAAGATGCAGGAGTGGATACTGATTCAATTCCCATAAATGTTTTCTAAAAATACAGAATCAGATTGTTGCCCTTGCTGAAGAATTTACAATATTTGATGTAGCAAATAAGATGCACTGAATTCTAAAACCATATATAACATATGTGTATGTGTTCATGAATATATGTATGTATGTGGCATACATGTATATGTATCGCATATTCATAACTTTCTATAGCCATGGAGATGAATAAAATTTCACTTTTAAAAGGAAGTATTTCAACATTAGGAGCAACTAGGTAACACTAGATAGAGTGCTGGGCCTGAAGTCCGAAAGATTTGAGTTCATATCCAGCCTCTTTGTGACCCTGGGCAAGTCACATAACCTTTATTTGCCTAAATCCATTGGAGAAGGAAATGGAAAAGCACTCCAGTATCTTTGTCAAGAAAACATCACATAGAACATGAAGAGCTGGACACAACTGGATGACTGAACAACAATAAATGGTTTTCAGACAACTAAGTGTCACAGTAGATAGAGAGCTGGGCCTGGAATCAGGAAGATCTGAGTTCAAATCCAGCATCAGACACTTACTAACTGTATGACCCTGGGCAAGTCACTTAACCCTGTTTGCCTTAGTTCCTCATCTGTAAAATGAGCTGGACAAGGAAATGGAAAACAACTCCAGTATCTTTCCCAAGAAAACACCAAATGGAGTCACAAAGAGTCAGACAAGACTGAAAAACAACTCAACAACGACAACATTTCAGTATTACTTCAACAAGCAATAGAATTGCTGGGCATTTTGGATAAAAGGCCCAAAGACCTTTCAGTGAGATCACAACTTACTCAGGCTGCTTCAATGGAGGGGAAGTGAAAGAAAGAAGGAAGGAAGGAAGAAGGTAGGAAAGAAAGGAGGGAGGGAGAGAGAAGAAGAAAGAGAGAGAGAGAGAGAGAAAGAGAGAGAGAAGGAAAGAAAGAAAAGAAAAGAAGAGAAAAGAAAAAAGAAAGAAGAAGGGAAAGAAGGAAGGAAGGAAGGGAGGGAGGGAGGGAGGGAGGGAGGGAAAAGAAAGAAAGATAAAGGAGAGTCGGCTCTTTAGAAGGGAATCAAGACAATTTCATTTTTATGCCAGGAAATGAACAATATTACACTGTTTCTTATTGCCATAAATAATATGTCCTCTTTGTGATTTGTCTGCAGTTCCAGGGATCCGTGATGCCATATCAAAGGAGCCAAATCCAGCTGAAAGTAAATAATAGCTCACATGATATTTCACACTTTGAATCAGACTATAGAAAGAGTAATAGACCCAGACCCAGGATGGATAATTGCTGGGGCAGACATTGCATCAATCATAAAATCACATCCATATTCCATACTTTCATTGGCTAGTGTATATCAGCCCACCCTCTTACCTAACATTTCTGGAATGCTTTTAAGATTTGCAAAGAGCATTGTACATTATCTCACTTGATCTAGAGCGGTGGATAGAATACTGGACTTAGAGCCCTGAAGACTGGAGTTCAAATCCTGCCTCAGATGCATCCTATTTGTGTGATCCTGAGCAAGTCACATAGCCTCTGCTAGACTCTGTTTTCTTATCTGTAAAATGGGAATAATAATAGCACCTACCTCCCAGGGTGTGGTGAGGATCAAAGAAGATAATATTTGTAAAGCATTATATAAATGCTAGCTCTGATTATTCTAAGAATACCCTCTCTAAGATAGGTGCTATTATTATTCCCATTTTACAAATAAGAAAACTGAGGCAAGAAGGGGTTATACAACTTGCCCAACATTGCATAACTCTTAAGTATCTGAGGCAGGATTTAAATTCATCTTTGGGGCTCCCAGTCCAAAATTCTATCCATTATGTCATCTAAAGCTCAGAATAGTTTTCAAATTTGTGTTTATTTACTTGTCCCCCACACTAACCCTACCCTCAATTAAAAACAAACCTCCAAAAGAAAGTCTTTGGTACATATTTACGTAGTCTGGCAAAAACAAATTTCCATACTGGCCATGTTCAAAAATAAATCTCTTTCTACCCTTTTTAACTTATTACTTCTCTTTTTAGGAGATGAATATAGTGTTTTATCTTCATTTTATCTTCATTCTTTTATTTTTTTTTAGGCAATCAGGGTTAAGTGACTTGCCCAAGGTCACACAGCTAGTTAAGTGTTAAGTGTCCGAGGTCGAATTTGAACTCAGGTCCTCTTGACTCCAGGGCCGGTGTTCTATTCATTGCACCAGTTAGCCACCCCTTAGTTCATTATTTCTTAAGGCACAATACTATTGCTTTATACTCATATACCACACTTTGTTCAGATATTTTCTAAAAGCAGAACACCACTGCCTTAGTTTCCAATTTTTTGCTACCATGAAAAGAGCTGCTATAAATACATTTGTAAATATACAAATTTTTCCTCTTTCTTTGATGTGGGGCATCGACCTAATGATTGTGCAACCACTAGGTTTGTTGTCAAATTGCTAGGGTCAAATGGTATACACATTTTAGTAACTTTGGGGTTATAGTGTCAAATTTTTCCGGATGAGCTGGACCAATTCATACTTCCACCAACAGCACATTAGTACAGTGTTGTCAAACTCAAGTAGAAATGGAAGTCACTAAACCAGACATTCAGATCCTTCCAGTTACACATTGACTGAGTTTGAAAATGCAATATTATCTATTTTTACTGTATTTTTATTTATTTCATCAAATATTTTCCGGTTACACTTTAATCTGGGTTCAGGCTGTGCTCAGGAATATTGTGGGTCACGTGTGCTATGTGTTTGACACCCCTGAATTAGTGGACCTGCTTTCCCAAAGACCCTCCAACATTTGTCAACCTCTTCTTTAATCACTTTTGCCAGTCTTGCTATAATTGAAATTTCTCTAATTATTACTGATGTAGAACACTTTTATATGGCTGTTGATATCATGGATTTCTTCTTAAGAAAATTTCCTATTCGTATCTTACAACTGCTTGTCAGCTGGGGAATGGTTCTTAGTCTTGTCAATTTGAATTAGTTCCTTATATATCTTGGATGTGAGACCAATGTCACATAAAGTTGCTAGAAAGATTTCTTTCCAAGTTACCTATTTTCCTCCTAATTTTTTACTATATTAGATATGTTTTGAAAAAACTTTTTAATTCTATGTAATCAAAATTGTCCATCTTAACTTGTGTGATCCTCTTTGTCTCTTGTTTAGTCATGAATTCTTACCCTATTCATAGATCTGAAAAGGCATTTCTTCTTCACCCCTCTAATTTGGTTATGATGTGACCATTTACATCTAGGTCATGTATCCTTTTGACAAGCTTGGTGATTGTTAATGGTGGTTCAGAAGTGAAAAAAAAAAGTTAGAAGTAAGAGGTTCTTCTGATATTAGTTGTACTAATCTGAAATTAATAAACAATACCCCCACTTTAAATCTTGAAAGATGTGAATTGAGAAAAAATAGTTTACAATGTAGGTAGGATCACCCAATCCCACACTTAGAACCATAAAGCACCTTAGTGGTCATGTAGTCCAACATATTTATCTTACAAATGACGAAGTTCAATTGACGTTTGGGATACCCTGTGTATCTTGGAAATGCTATCTCTGATACTTATTAGCTTTGTGATCAATCACTTAACCTCACTCACAGTCTTGGTTTTCTCAACTGTAAAATACTGATAAAAAGTATCCCTTGAATGATCAACCACCCCTCCCTCCTAGTGATGTTATGAGACTCAAATAAGATAATGTTTGTAAAGAGCTACATTCAGACCTGTTATTACTATTAGTCAGAAAAAAAGAAGGAAGGAAGGAAGGAAGGAAGGAAGGAAGGAAGGAAGGAAGGAAGGAGGGAAGGAAGGAAGGAAGGAAAAAAGGAAGGAAGGAAGGAAGGAAGGAAGGAAGGAAGGAAGGAAGGAAGGAAGAAAAGAAGGAAGGAAGGAAAGAAGGAAGGGAGAGAGGGAAAGAACTGAAGGAATAAATGGATAAAAAAATAAGTGAAACAAGTAAGCATCAGAGCCAAGATTCCAATCCAGACTGTCCTGACTCCAAGGTTAGCATTTTGTCCACAAGGCCACATTTCAAATTCTTTGCCATATGAGAATTGACATCCCAATGATTTAAACTAAAGCCTCATTTGGCTGGGCAAAGCAGGTCTTCTACCATTAAAAGGTATACTGTATATTCTGTACTTTAGCAGGAAATTCAAACAAGGCCCTTTCATCTGTCTCCATTAAACCAAACACTTTCTTAAGGCTTGTATGTTGTGGGAGGAAGAAAGAATTCAATAAATGAAAAAGAAAAAAAGAATTGCAAGCAGAGGTAGAGAAAAATAAGGAGTCCTATTTGTTAAGGTTAACAGTAACAGCATTGAAGTTTTGGGGGTCTTGGGGGGGGGGGCGTTTTACAGGAGCAAAGAAAAAGGATGCCCAACTTCATTCTTTATAGGTTTTGCAATTTCAAAAGGACAAAGGGATCCTTTCCGAAACATTTTGTTTGGGGGCCCAAATGAGGCTACTGCTTATAGTCAGTGATTTCTAGTAATATGATGTGAGCACCCAAAACTAAGTTCAAAAAAATTAAAATCTCCACTCATTCTATGAGCATAAAAACACAAAGTGTCTGCTCACTTCTCATCATTTCATTGTTTCAGCTTCCCCTCGTATACGAGTCCTAGCTCAGGCTCATCCTAGGAGACACCCTGAGAGCACACTTCTGGGTGTTGTTCAGTTACACCCAACAAACTAATGGCCTGAAGCCCAAACCTACTGTTGGCTGGCAAGAGAAATCCCTTGAATTTTATCCCTGCTCCCCTGTTCTCTTCCTCCCCATCTTCTCCACCCCTCTTTGAAAAAAAGTCTGCCTTTAAGTGGCCAGACAGGGTGACTTTATCTGTTGACTCAATTTAACAATTAAAATAATTCAGTCATTTAGCCTATATCTTATTCCAAGGGTGCCCCCTGGAGGAAACCCAGAAAACACCACTTTCTAGATGGCCCTTGTTGGCTGAGACAGAAACTAGAAAGTCATCAAAAAGACCTGGAACCTTGGGTCAGCAGGTGGTCCTTTGTTAAACATACATAATCACACACCAAAATCTAAACTCTTTCAAATGATACCATTTAATGCAGGGGGTGGGGAACCATGTGGCCCTCTAGGTTCTCAAGTGAGGTCCTTTGACTGAATCCAAACTTCACAGAACAAATCCCCTTAATAAAAGGATTTGTTCTATAAAATTTGGACTCAGTCAAAAATCCACACTCAAGGACCTAGAGGGCCACATGTAGCCTTGAGGCTGCAGGTTCCTCACCCTTGATAATGTGAGAAGCATCAGTAACCTGAGGAAGAGGAAGAGATCAGAAAGAAGAAGCCACTTTGGATAATAAATTTCAAAATGTATCAGGGTTGAAATAGCAGATGGTTGCCTACACAATTACAAAAGTGTATTTACATAGTCAGTCAATAAACACTTATTGAGTGTATATCACCTTTTTAAGAGATGAAGGAAAGAGGAAAGGGAACCATATGTACAAAAAGAGTTAGAACAGCTCTTTTTGTAATGGCAAAAAACTGGAAATTAAGGGAGTGTCCATCAATTGGGGAATGGTTGAATAAATTATCATACACGAATGCAGTAGGATATTATTGCACTGAAAGAAATGATTGTTTTGAAGAAACCTGGAAAGACTTGTATGAACTAATATAGACCAAAGTGAGAAAAAATTAGGAGAACAATTAATATGATAAAAAAAATAGCATTGCAAAGAAAAACAACTTTGAAAGATTTAAGAATTCTGATCAATGCAGCCCAACTCCTGGCAGAAAGGTGATGAATTCGAGGTTTTTAGAAAAGAAGATATATTCTTTGACACAGGCAATGTGGAAATTTGTTTTATTTGACTATGACTAGATATTACAAGGATTTTTTCCCTTTCTTCCAGTGGAGTAGAGGGAAATTGAAGAGAAGAGATATTTAGACTTAGAAAAGAAAGAAAATAGGATCATTGAAACCTTTTTTAATGTATAGAAGAGAAAGAAATTCAGAAGAAAACACAAATGAGCAAGGCATTTATGAAAGCTACATGTTAAATTTATTATTTACTAAAAAGAGATATATTATAGAAATCCATAGTTTCATATAGAATACTCTTTTTCTGTTCTATTTTTCATGTAGATGTACTGGTTTTATCCAGTGTTTCTTAATTTCATAATTTTCAAATGACTTTTGAAGATAATATAGCTCTTTCAGGGCAAGGACTATCATAAATTTTGCACTTGTACCCCTAGTACTTGTCCCAGTGATTCATATATAATAATCACTTAATAGAGGCTTTTCCCTCATTGTGCTAGGAGCTGAGTGATACAAAGAAAAGAGGCAATTTTTAAAGTGGGAGGAGAGGTTAAATTTGGAATCAGATATATTTTTTGTTTGTTTTTCAAGGCAATCGAGGGTAAGTGAGTTCCCCAAGGTCACACAGCTATTACATGTCAAGTGTCTGAGGCCAATTTGAACTCAGGTCCTTCTTATTCCAGGGCAGGTGCTCTGTCTATTGTTTCACCTAGTTGCCCCAAATAGATTGTTAAGTCATTTTTCAATCATGTTCAACTCTCCAAAACCCCATTTGGGGTTTTCTTGATAGAGATACTGGAGTGGTTTGCCATTCCTTCTCCAGCTTATTTTGCTTATTTTTACAACAGAAGAACTGAGGCAAACAGGGTTAAGTGACTTCTCCAGGGTCATACAGGTAGGATCTGAGGCCAGATTGGAACTCATGAAGTGGAGTCCTCTGACTTCAGGCCCAGAATTCTATTCACTGCACCATCTAGATACCCAGAGTGAGATAGACATAATTCTAAATCCAGGTTCTGATACTTACTAGCTGGGTGAAATTGCAAAAGTTACAACCTCTCTAAGCCTTAATTTCCTCATCTGTAAAATGGGGATGATAAATAGATGTGCTACATAATTCACAGATTTGTTATGAATAACAAGATTATGTAAAAAGCCTTGGAGCTATACTGTGGTATATAAATATTTCTAAAGGTGGTCTGTCTGTCCACAAGAAGCTGGATCTATTCTTTTTTTTTTTTTTTTTTTGCTTTTTGGAGGGGGGAGACAGGACAATTGGGGTAAAGTGACTTGGCCAAGATTACACGGCTGACAAGTGTTAAGTGTCTGAGGCCAGATTTGAACTCAGGTCCTCCTGACTCCAGGGCCAGTGCTCTATTCACTGCACCACCACCCCTTGATCTATTCTTGAACTTCTCCTTAATATGTCCCCAGTCCATCTGAAGAGCATTGATTTGTGTTTAAAATATTCTGAGGAGCAGCTAGGTGGCACAGTGAATAGAGCACCAGTGCTGGAGTCAGAAGGACCTGAGTTCAAACCCGACCTCAGACACTTAACATTTACTAGCTGTGTGACTTTGGGCAAGTCATTTAACCCCAATTGACCTGCCTTCCCCCCTCCAAAAAAAAATAAAAATTAAGAAAATAAAAAGTTCTGAACTATGACCTCATTAGCTAAAGATAAAGCTGCTAGGCATCAGAATGGTATTGTGGAAATGACTCTTGTTCTCAAAATCAAGAGGTCCTGGGTTCAAAACCATATTCACCATTTGTTCCCTGTGTTCTCTTGAACAAATTGCTTACTCTCTATGGACCTCAGTTATCCCATCTGTAAAATGGAGCAAGTAGAATAGATTATTTCTAAGGTTCCGTCCTGCTCTAAATACCATTAATTACCATAAATCTATCAACAAACATTTGTTGTTAACTATATACCAATGTTGGGGTTCATGGGTACCCCAAAACATTGGGGTTCACCAGAATGATGAGGAATAAACACATAGGTTGCAGGGTCTGTTCTGAAAAGAATTTACTCAGACTGCCTCGAAGACAAAAGCATTTATTTGTGTGATACCCAGTGGGCTCCAATCGTTATGGTAAGTCAGAGCACTTTACCAGGTTAAGTATCTGGTCTAAATATAGTTTGACAGGATAGAGGGAAGGGGGAGCAGGAGGATAGGGGGGCAAGCACAGCTCTGGGGTGCCTGTAATATCAGGTAATCCATAAGTATCTTTGTCATACAGATAAGCAAGGGGAACAGGAAAGGGGGAAGAGGAGTGCTGTTCTGTAATGTCAGGTAGTTGGAGGGTGCTTTGTGAAAGCACACAGATAAATCCACGATGGGGGCATCAGTGCATACTCTATGGCTGGTCACATCCTGCATTTTTTCTCTTATCTCACATCCTGCATCCTGCCTGCCTGCCCCATCTACCTTGAACACTCTATCTACCTCATCACTAGACACTACATTAAGCAATAGGAATATAATGAAAAAATAATAGGAAACATTATATGAAGTAACATGTAATGAAAACAATAGTTGCCACCTTTTATAAATGCATGTTCTAAACATTTTTGTTGGTTATTTGGAACCCTAAACACATTTGTCTTCCCATCCCAATGCCTGTGTGATCCATAATACAGGTAAAAGATAGCACAGTACTAACAATACTATAGAAACTAGCCATGTATCTATCAGAAGTAATCGATATCCTCATTTGGAATACCAGAAACACATTTCCTTTGCATGAAATCTTGGCAGCAGGGGTTGAGGATTCCCCTATCACACTGATAGCGTCTTCAGTGGCCTTGGGGTAGGGGCACAGTATGGTAATATTGGGGTGAATGTTGATGAGAAGAGGGAAAACGACCTTCAAGGTGTAAGATGGTGTGGCACCAATGCAATATTCACAGTGCCCACGATCACTATCACTATAAATATACCTGCATGGTGCTTGATCACAAAATATAATAGATACTCCATGTAGAAGACAGAAGCATAACATTTATTCAGACACCAGAAAACCAAATCCCAAAACCAGTAAGCTGATTCCATCATAGTAGCAAAGAAGTTAATAAGCCATAAAGGCATAGAGAGCCACAGCATCCTTTAGTCTTCCCACAAACCAATATTTGACCAATATTTACTCACAAGCCTATCTGTCTCCCTTGGAAACAAACTCTCCTCGCAACTATCTAGCAGGTTCCTATGGGCTCTGCTCCACCCATCAGCAAACTCCTCCCAGCACAGACTCGAAGTTAGCGGTTCTCAACCTTCCTAATGCCCTGACCCTTTAATACTCGTATGTGGGCATATCTGCATATGGGTGAACCAGCATGGAGACGGATAGAGGAGCGGTGTCTCAGTTCCTTATGTGTGTTTTCCTATGGTCTTAGGCGACCCCTGTGACCTCTGTGAAAGGGTTGTTTGACCCCCAAAGGGTCACAACCCACAGGTTGAGAACCATTGCTCTAAGTGATTACATTCAGCCTATTAGGGGGAAGAGTATATTTTCAAAGCAAGGAAGGTCTTCAGATTCCCTTAGGCTTATTAAGGGGCAGGGAAGATCTTCAAATTACCATTACCATTACAGGCGGTAATAGCCTGTGTCTATCATCACCTCTTTCTAGTGCCAACCCTAAGCATCGTACAGCCCCATTTCACACCTCCCATTTCACCCCCTAGACTTTCCTTCAGAGAAAATTTTCTTAACCCCCATTTTCTTCCTATATCTTTTTTCACTATCACTTGCTATATCTATCCAATTGGTACAGTGGACAGAGTACTGGGCCTGGAGTCAGGAAGATCTGAGTTTACAGATGGTCGCAAACATTTACTAGTTACATGACCCTGGGCAAGTCATTTAACCTCTGTTTGCCTCAGTTTTTTCAGCTATAAAATGCAGATAACAGCACCTACCTCACAGGACTGTTGTAAAGATCAAATGAGATTCTATCTGTAAAGCAATTAACACAGTGCCTAGCAAACAGTTGGTGCCATATAAATGCTTATTCTCCTTCCTTCCCCGCCCATCTAGGATTTCTTTTTTCCCATGGCCAACTTACAGAACAGAATGTAGCCTCACAGCTTTTCCTATGGATACCCTCATGTCCCTGAAGCCAGATCACATCTTGTAGAAGGTTTGTTGGGGGTTCTGACAGCTTAAAAATAAAATTTTCAAAAAAAGAAAGGTGGTAAAAAGCTTCCTTTTAATACCTTCTCCCTTTGTGTTAAGTTGGTAGAGAGTTTTGTTAAGTTTTAAGTGTTTTCTTTATCTGTTTATGAGCTACTGTGAGTCCTTTGTACCCCCCTGAATTTTTTTATGGAAGTAAACAAAGGTTGTCCTCTACCAAATGTATACTTGTTACCTTTAGTGCATATACAGTTACCTTTACATATCATGTTGCCTACATTTAAGAAACCATTAAAATGAGTAGTATTTGGAGATATCTTGAAATAAATTCAAGGTGGAGGCACACAACCCAAGAAAAATATGACCTGGGGCCAGGAGTGGGGCATTCTCCAAGATAGGACCCAGCTCATGTGAACCCAAAGATTGGGTGACCTGGTCTACAAATCTCATCTGCATTCACTTATCTGTGTATACACTGTTTTCCCCAATAAAAATGGGTAAGTATAAACAATTGCAGCTTTGTATTTATATCCCTAAAATCTACTTAGCCTAGTGCCTAGGACATGCCGGATGCTTAATAAATTGTTACTGGATTTAATTCAATTTGATTCTTTGTTTTATTTTTTCAGGCGAAAACCTAGGGCAAAAATAAAAAGGTCATAAGGGCTGATCCTTGAGTACAGAGTACACAAAGGGTTGAAGGAAGACTCATGATTATTCCAGAGGAAAAATAACAAAGAGAGATCTTAGACATTATAGAAGTTATGTCAGGAAAATTAAGACTCTAGTCGAGCACATGGAAGAGAAATAAAAGCACTCAGGTGTAAAGATATGGGATCAGAAGGAAATGCTACCCAGGGGATAGGAATGATGCCTAAGAAATAGCAACAGCCTGAAAGGTTCCGAATCCTTCCCCATCCTCTTCTCCCCCCATTCCTTTTCTCCTTCTTCCTGGCTTTCCCACCAGTTCTGTCTATGGTAGACCTCCCCCTGGACCAGCACTGGGTCAAGGAAAGAAGTAAGGATCTATGTTTGGTGAGTAGGACTGGGTCTCAGAAATCATAGAATCTTAAGTAGGAAAGGACCTCAAAGGTCATCTACTCTAACCCTTGTGCAAATCAGGAATCTCACATTAAGAATCTTCCAACCTCTACCTGAATACCTACAGTGACAGGAAACTGACTGCTGACTAAAACAGACTATTTCATTTGGGGATAGCATCAGTTTCTGGGACGTTTTGTTTGTTCTTATGTTGAGTTAAAACCCACTTCCCTCTAATGTACATTCATCAGTCTCAGTTCTGCCTTCTAGGTCCAAAGGGAACAGATCTAGTCCTTCTTCCACATTACAACCCTTCAGATATTTAAAAACAGTTATTGGCACTATAATGCCAGACGGTCAAGGAAAACATGGTAAAGTATGTGGTGGTACCTACAAGTTCCTTCTCTGGGCATCCTATGTCCTGTGACAGAACTAGGTACTGCCCCTGGTGTAGAAAGAAAGTTTTCAATTAACACCTAAACTTGTTATAATTAAGCCAAAAGAAATGGGCCAGGTAATATTTCTGATGCAGTAAATATCTCCTACTTTGTCCTATCAGCCTAAGGTCATGTTTGAGAGGCATAGATATAACAACCTTAATGACATCCTCCCTAAGCCTTCTGTTCTCCAATCCAACCATCCCCAGTTCCTTGAACTGATCCTGATATGACATGATCTCTAGTCAGACATGGGACTTAGAACTGAGGCATCATTCAAAGATAAGGCTGACAACATGCACCCTTAACTTCTGTTGCCTCTCTTCACTATCCTGCTCTTCCTTCTCTGGATAAACTCTTACTTGTCCTACTGGACACAATATCCCAGCTGGAATGAGCAGGAGAGAAGACTGAAGTTCTTGCAAGTGGGAAAAGGAAGGGAAAGAGGAGTTACATTGTGAGCAGCTGTCAAAGGATGTGTGAACCATGGAACAGGATAAAACAAATTGACCCAGATGACACAAGGAGCCACAGTCTTGGCATCATTGAGCACTGTGGCAACCAACTTAGCTAACCAGACACAGACACTTTAAAAATAATTATTTCTGGCAGAGAGAAGCCTGAGGGGAAAACTTTCTCCAGAGATTTTCAGAGGCCAAGGCTGACAACTACCAAATTACTTTAATTTATACAACTACTCACAGAATAATTTAGCTAGGAGAGACCTTAGAAATAGAATATTAGAACAAAAGATGGTAGAGCATAGAATGTTAAAGTAGGAAAGACCTGTAAATATAGGATATTGGAATACAGAATGTTCATTAGAGTAAGAAGTAATCTTAAGAATAATCTAGTCCAAATCTCTCATTTTAGTTCTAAGGGCATACAGAGAGAGGACTTGCCCAAGGTCACACTAATTAGTGGGAAAGCCAGGAACAGAAGCCAAATTTGACTTCTTGTTCAGTGTGCTTTCTGCTGCCCTCTGCCTCATCCTGAAAATTGGAATATGAATCCGATTGTAATTCACCATGGGAGATTGCTATTTAAAGTGACCTTCAGTGAAAATGAAAAGTCACCCATTACTTTTTGTAGACTGGAAATTCAAAAATTTCATGTACAATCTTGAATTCTGTACAAAACAGGCCTTCTGCAGGGTACTGGAGTCTCTTTATATCACTCATCTTGGAATCCAGGTTACAGGACTGACTTAGAAATGAGGCCAATCTACAACAAGGTCCTTCTGCAATTCAGAACAATGAAAACTCTTTGGCTAGGGATCAGGACAGACTGACCAGCCTTATGCTGACCTCTTTCCTACAGGGAAGAGGATGATAGCAACATTCTAGGATAGGACGGAATGATTAAATTGCTGTAATCTCTGCTTTAGATTTAATTTGTAATTCTATAGTAAGCATGGACCTTGGAGAACATCAAATCCATTCCTCCCCTTCCCCCATATTTTACAGATAAGGAAACTGAAGACGTGGCTTGACTAAAGGAACAAAGCTATTAAGAATCAGAGCCTGGAGCAGACCCAAGTCTCCTAATTTTCAGTCTAGTATTCTTTCTTCTGCACCAAGATATGACCAACAAGTATTTCTGGTACCTGCTATGAGTATAACTGAAGTCTGTGGCTTGTCTTATAGAAAATATGTGTGGGACCATGGTATAGTATACTAGATATGGGTTTAAATCTTGGCTCCAATACTTAGTAGTTACATGACCGCAGAACAGTCATTTTCTCTCTCTGAGTCTGTTTGTTCACTTGTAGAATGGGGATAATAAGGTTTGTGTTGCCTATCTTAGAAGATTATTATGAGGAAAAAATGCTTTATGAGCCTTAAAATTCTACAGGAATGTGAAAGGTTAGCATATCAATAATGGCTACTTTTTTCCCCCTTAACCATGTGACCATGGTATCACACACACACACACACACACACACACACACACACACACACTTCTCCCAATTAGGTTCACTGAGAAGACAAGAGGAGAGGTGCCAACATGATTTCTTCTGTCTTGAAAAGACCTGAGCAGAAGGCTTAAACATAACTCAGAATTACATTTGACCCAACAGTGAAGAGGAAGACTCGAGGATAAGACCTAAGGCTTAAGTCTTTATGCATTCAGAAAGCTCTTCCAGGGAAAGAAATCACATGTAACTAATGAAAAGGATGTGACCAAACCTGATAGAAGCCAGAGTCCAATGGAGAATTTCAAGATAAGAAGCAGACTTTTATTTCAGTCTGCTAGAAAGAGAGGCAACAGAAGTCAAGGATGCATATCATCAGCCTTATCTTTGAATACATTCTCAGTTCTAAGTCCTATGTCTGGGTCACTCTCCCCATATGAGATCAGGAGGTAGACAGAAGCAGGAATCAATTAGGAGCATGTCTTGCAATTGGAAAATGTTGTGTTTGGCTGCAGGAAGTGTGGGAGGGAGAACCTGTGTGTATGGCTCTGATAAATGTTTGTATCCACTCAGGTCAGTCTTGGGACTGTACATGATCTATGTCTTAGATCTATCTCAGCTTTCTTTATCCTCCTGCTGGCCCCTGCCTCTCTTACTCCATGTGCCTATCATCCACTGCCCCAAAATTCTGATTGGCCACAAAAAATACCAATGCTATCAAAGACACAAAAGATGGAAATTGTCAGTGTTGGAGTGGTTGCAGAAAGACAGACACACTAATATCTTGTTGGTAGAACTATGAATAGTCTTGAAAAGCAATCTGGAATTATGCTTTAAAAGACAACTAAAATGCCCAAACTTTTTATCCCAAAAATACTAGCATTAGACATATACCCCAAGAAAGTCAAAGTCAGATAAAGAGTCTTCACATTAGAATGAAATACTCATAGCAGCATTTTTGTGGTCACAAAGAACAGGAAACAAAATGGGTCCTTGATTGACAGATATCTCAATAAATTGCAGTAGAGGAATATAGTGAAATATTACCAAGTCATAAGAAGTAATGAATATAAGGAATTCAGAGAGGCCTAGGAACATTTATATGAATTGATACAGAATGAAGTAAACAAAGCCAGGAAAGCAATATATACAATTACTACAACAATATAAATGGAAAGTGTATTTTAAAAAACAGAACGCTGTAATTATATAAATGCTAGTTATTGACTTCTAATGGCCAAGTCTGGCCACATTAAAAGGAAGAAAAAATGCACCTCTCTCTTCGGTTTGCAAAGATGGGGAAGTAAGGATGTAGAATCTTGTCACATGCAGTTAATACATAATGGTTGCTTTTACTGAAATGCTCTTTTCCTCTTTGCTCGTTGGGTAGTGGAAGCAGGAGAGTGAAGGGAATATATTTAGGAATGAAAGTGATATAAATACAAAAATATAAAAAAATTAGTTACTTTTTTTTAGAAAGCTATGCCACTGGTCACAGGAAGAGACTTTGTAAGAGACTGAGAAAAGATTAGTATAAACTCATCAAGTTATTAGAAGATAATCACAAATTTCAAATCATGGATGAGTAATATGGTGTTTTATAAGAAAGATGGCGTACTCTAGTATGGGTAAAAGATTATATATTTTAGAGCAGAAGAGGCCATAGAGTTTACCTAGGCCAACCTCCTTATCTTAAAGATGAAGAAAATAAGGGCTCAATAGACAAAGGGAATAGCCCAAGATCATACAAGTAGTAAATTTGTAGAGTTGAGATTTGAACCCTAGAATTGTGATTTCTGCCATAACACTGTTACTCACCTGTCCCTTCATCTTTTTGAGACAGAGACATAGTAGACATAAGTTCTAGTCCTGAATATGTCACTAGATAGTGAATTTGATGAAATCACTTCCTTTCTGTTGCCTCATCTTTTCCTCAAAGCTCTGTAAAACGAGGGGATTGGACTTTCAGCTCTAAGTTCTATAATTGTGTGATTCAATGAATCTAGATTATACTGTTTACAGTATATGGTGGACTTTTATTTTATTTTTTTAAATTAAATTTTATGTTTATTTTTAGTCTACATCACTCATTTCCACAAGATTTTGAGTTACAAATTTTCTCCCCATCTTTCCCCTACCCACCACCCCAAAACAGCAATCGCACTATATACCCCCTCCCCCAATCTGCCCTCTCCTGTATCCTCACCCATTCTCCCTCTGACTTTCCAGTAGGGCAAGATGGATCTCCATAGCTGGTGGACTTTTATTATCAGTTTTTAGAACTTTCTAAAAAATGATGCCTAGCACAACTCTGCTGCTCATTTCTTCTCCAGAAAAAATATCAGTACTCAATAATCTTCCATGGCTTTGTATTACTTATGGGATAAAATAGAAATTATCCAGTTTATATGTAAGGTCCTTCATAATCTAGCATGTACCTTTTCCCATTATTCCCTATATCAACTCAATATCACAATAATAAGGGCGGCTTGGTGGCACAGTGAGTAGAGCACCAGCCCTGGAGTCAGGAAAACTTGAGTTCAAATCCAGCTTCAAATACTTAATACTTATTAGCCATGTGACCTTGGGCAAGTCACTTAACCCCAACTGGGGAGAGCCTGTGTATGTGGCTGTTTCCATCCTTTATATCTTTGATAGTGTAGGTATTTGAGATGGCCAATAAGAGATTCATGAATGCATTATACCTATTACAGTCTTCATGACTGGATTCATGCAGTTGATACCAGCTGTTGATACTCATGAAGTTAGTGCTCCTTCTTCTGCTCTGCTGATCGAAGTCAAAACCCAATTCAAAGGTTCTCTACTTTATCAGATTTGTCAAGACCTTTCTCAGTATTTTCTCCTTTATTCCAATGCCACTTATTTAACCATTGTCTTATGCTGTCAACGTATTGTTAGTTCTATTTTGAAGAAGGCTTTCCAAATGACCATCACTTCTTGGAATTTCTGATAGAAGAAAAGAGAGTCAGGAATATTGTGCCATGCAGCCTAAATCTAAAGAGAATTGATTTCAAAGTGTTCAGAGGAAGGACAAATAGGATACAATGGGCTAAAATTCTATGTGGAATTGGAGCCAAGAAGAAATGAGAAACTCTCAAGAATTAAAATTCTGAAGACATAAAGACAGACAATTGTGATGAGAATGAAAAAGGGAAGGTGTTTAAAAAGACCAAAGTGAATACCCAGGGAAGTCACCTACCCTCTTAGAATTTTTAGATGGTATAGAGATTTCTGGCTAAGGTAGAGTCAGCCCCATTCTACCTACTCAAGCTAAAACATAAAAATAATACCAGGCTGAATAATGATAAAGAAGTCAAGTAAGAAACTTCACAGTGACTTCATTCTCCCAAGAAGAGCACCCAAAAAATGAGTCGGAAGCCCTTTGGCAATAAGAAAGGAGGCCTACCAGAAAATAAAGATAAAAATAACAACAGTAAAAATTTATATAGTGCAATATGGTTTGCAAATCATTTATGTATTAATTCTTAAATATATTAATCCTCAAATGTGAAGATCTCATTTGGTCCTCCCAGCAACTCTGTGAGGTAGGTGCTATTATCATTCCCATTTTCTAGATTAAAAAACTGAGGCTGCAAGATATTAAATGGCTTGCCCTAGGTCACACAGTTATTGTCTGAGGCAGGATTTGAATCTAGTACAGTCTTGACTCCAAGTTCATAACCCTTACCCAAAATGCCAGTATAGAAAATAATTTGGTAGCCTCCCAATTTAAATAGAGATACCTGTTGCCAGTAAAGCTCTGCATCCAGAGGCAGAAAGAAGAGAGAGCTCACACTGTAAAACCTCAGGGTAGTTGAAAACCCTGGAAGTGACGAACAGTGGTAGTAATAAAGATATCCCAGACCCAGGAGCTCAAAGCTTCATAGTGTTCTCCCATAAGATGCTATGGAAAACCTTGAACATCAAGCACTCTGATCCTAAGAGATTTAGGGGGCCTAAAACCTACCAGGACTCTTAGCAAAGAAACACCCTAGGAGGCAAAGATCAGTACAGGAATTCAGGTGACAAAAATGGAGACCAAATTGGGGCAACAGCCTTACCCAAAAGTATACCAGTTGTAGAACCCTGTCCTGGCATGAAGGCCCAATTCAAAAGCTAAGGTTGAAATGGTGAATAAGCACAAGTAGATACTGACCACTATATAGAATTATTGTAGATCCCCAGACAACCCCCAAATCCAAAGTTAAAAGAAGGATAATTCCACAACAACTACAAGAAAATATCCAAAATGATAATAACTGCATGAATATCTGGAGAATTGAAACAAGAGATTAAAAAAAATTAAAGTTCTGGAGGAAAGGATTTGAAGAATAACTTAGAACAGAAAGCGATAAATGTTACTCAAATAATGATGCCCTGAAAATTAGAATAGTTAAAGTAGAAATCAACGATTTGGTGAAATAACAAAAAGATTAGAACAAAATCAAAAACTTGAAAAAATAGAAAAATAAGATATTAGCTATGAAAAACAACTGGACTAGAAAACCAGTTAAGGATAAGTAATTTAGTAGTTATCATCACCCTGAAAAACATAATTTAAACAAAAAGACCAGACATTATATTTTAAGAAATCAAATGAAAACTTCCCAAATCTATTAGAACCATAGAGCAAAATGATTATAGAAAGAATCTATCAGTCACCTCTTTCCTGGGGAAAAAATACCATAAGAAAAAGCCCATGTAATGTCATAGCCAAAGTCTAGAACTTCTAGATCAAAGAAAAAAATATTGCAAGCATCCAGAAAGAAGTTACAATACCAAGAACCGCTTCCAGGATCACACAAGGCTTAGCATCAGTTCTTTTGAAGAAGAGAAGATCTAGTAATGCAATATTCCAAAAATCAAAATTTTTTATGAAAATACCTCTGCTGAGTAAAAATTTTAAAATCCAAACATTAGTCAAGAGAAACATAAGATAAATTTATTTGAGCAATTCAAGAGCACTAGACTATCATGAGGTGCTAACATTTTTGTAGGGGGAAAAAGAACAAGTGTTTCTTTAAAATCTTAACATCTATAAAGGGCAGTAAATGAATTAAATAAGACAGAGGACCAAGGAAGGGTGAATTAGCTATGTTGTAGTGGTTTTAAAAGAGGGGGAAAAGGTAAGTTTAAATAAATACACCAGTGTAGAAAGGAGCAAGAAGGGAGCTGAGCTTACTTTTTCCCATAATGGGAAGTAAGTAAGTCAGTGAGTAAATAAACATTTACTAAGCATCAGCTATGTGCCAGGCACTATGCTAAAATACAGAGATAGAAAGGAGATACGGAAGAAAGCAAAGTTGATAGAAAGGAAGCAAAAAGCAATTCTTGCTCACAAGGATCTAACAGTCTAATGGGAGAGATAAAATGCAAACAACTACTAACAAAATGCATGTGGATAGAGATAAAAACTAAGGAAAGACTTATTAAGGAAGATAAATTTTTACCTGTGGCTTGAAGGAAATGAGGTAAGCCAAGAGATAGAGATGAGAATGGAAAAAATTCCAGGCTTGGGAGAACACAGTGAAAATGTATGGAGTTGGGAGACGGGAGTGTCTTGTTAGATGAACAGTGAGGAGGCCAGCTTTACTATATTGCAGAGAATGTAGAAGTGAGTCATGTGTAAGAAGACTGGAAAAGGAGATGACAGATTATGAAGGACTTTTAATGTCAAAGAAGGTGTTTTGTATTTTATCCCTGAGATTAAAGGGAGACATGAAAGGTAACATGATCACACCTACACTTTAGGTAGATAATTTTGATAGCTGAATGGAAGATGGATTACTGAGGGGAGAGACTTGAGGGTAGCAGTAAAGAAAATTATGCAAACACAGAGGAAAAAGCAGTGGAAACAAGAGTGAGATAAAGCTCATTCTTTCCTGTACTAGATAGAGGAAAGTTGAGCACAGAGAGAGAGAAATAGTTGCAAGCAACACACACACATCAACTTTGAATAGTATATCCTAAAGAGAGATATTTTTTTAAAGCAAAGATCTAGCAACTAAAGGGGTGACCATCAATGGAGAAATGGTTGAATAAATTCTAGTATATTAATGTAATTCAATATTTTTCCATAAAAACTGATAAAAGAGATAGAGTCATAGAACTCTGGGAAGATGTTTACGACCTCATGAAAAGTGAAATGAGCAAAATCAGAACAATTTATACAACAGCGACGATATTGCAAAGAAAAACTTCTGAAGATTTAAGAACTTTGACAACAGCAGTGACCGTGCACGCAGACTCCAGTCTGGAGGACCTAAGAAACAAGATAGAATCTCCTGACAGTAACGTAACGGACTCAGGATGCAGAAAGAGATGTACATGCATTTTTTGGCTATGACAGCTTTGGATTGCTTTGCTTGACTACGCTTATTTGTCACATTTCTTCTTCTTTGACTTAATTAGATGGGGAGGAGGGGCAGATTTAAAGGAAGAAAGAGGCTAGCAAAAGTGATGCCAAAAATGCTCTCATTAAAACGTATTTTAATGCACAGAAAGAAGTACACAAGAAAACATAGAGAAGCAGAACATAACTTTAAAGGTAACACACGAATTTATTACATACTTTCTTAAAAGCAAGCTGTGTAAAATACAAACTCGTGACTTCGTGCTCATTTTTAAATATTCAGAATTTTTTTAAATTAAAAAATAAAACATATGGAAAAAATTGAAAGTAAGGACAGATAATGGATGAATACAAGTGTGGCATTATCATAAAAGTGTCATGAATATTAAAGTTGGGAATGGACTGAGCCAAGCAAGGAAGGAAGTTTTGCATGCTACTCTTCCAAGAAGAATTATTTTTGGACTTTCCTGTGTCTTCTCAGCAAGGTGCCAGTTGGCACATGCCCAAGTTATGTTCCAGATAATAAGTCTGGCCACATCACTCCAGTGCTCATAAAGCCCAGTGGCTCCCTAGTGCATCTAGGTTAAAATACAAATATCTCTTCTTAAACTTTAAAGCCCTTAGTCCACCGTTAGATGGCACAGTGTGTAGAGTGCTGTGCCCAGAGTCAGGAAGAGGAGTTCAAATCCAGTTTCGTGTGACCCTGGGCAAGTCATTTAAATTCTGTCTGCCTTAATTTACTCAGTTATAAAATGGAGTTACTAATAGCATCAAAGGCAGGTAGGTGGCATAGTGGATAAAGTGCTTGGCCTGGAATAAGGAAGACTACTCTTCCTGAGTTCAAATCTGCCCTCAAATACTTATTAATTGTGTGACCCTAGACAAGTCACTTGCCTCAGTCGCCTCTTCTGCAAAATGAACTGGAGAAGGAAATGGCAAACACTCTAGCATCTTTGCCAAGAAAACCCTGAAAGGGGTATGAAGAGTCTGATGCGATTGGAAAGGACAACAATAACTATAGCACTTAATCTCCCAGTGTTGTTATGAAGTTTAAACAAGCTCATATTTGCAAAGGACTTATCTCAGTGCCTGGCACACAGTAGGTGCCTAATAATTGTTGATTTCCTTTCTTTGCAACTTAGTCCTATTCAACCTTTCCATAATGATTATGTATTATTCTTCCTCACTCACTCAACAGGACACACGGCGTATTGCTATTCCTCATACTCAGCATTCCATCTCCCTATCTCTATATCTCCATGCATTTGCACAAATTTCCTCTCATTCCTGGTCTCACTCCTTCCTTTCCTCTGCTTCATATATAGAATCCCTGGCTTCATCCAAAGCTGAGACATAAGTGCCACCAATATGAGACCTTTCTTGCTGCCCCCAGTTGCTTGTCCCTTTCCTCCTCTGAAGCAGCCTTGTATTTACTTTGTCTACATTTTTATATACTTACATGTGTCCATATTTGTCTCCTCTCAATAGAACGTATGCTTCTTGAGGGCAGCAATTGTTCCATTTTTTGTCTTCCGATTCCCCGCCCAAAGGACCTTGCACGTGTTAAGGGCTTAACAAATGTTTGTTGTTGAATTAGTTGATTTTCTTTTGCCCTTGATCTCAATGCTTTTGTAGTATTGTAATTAACCCATCATACTTTCACTCTCTGCTTTTCTCGGGCTACCCATCATTCCTCATCTGGACTATTTTGAGTCCTTCTAATTATTTAAGCCTCCCCTCTCTCCAATACCTCTTCCATATAGCTACATAAGCTAGGCTGCTAAATCACAGATCTGACCATTCACTCCCTTATGAACACACAGTTTCTCCCAAACCTCATTTATAAGACTACAAAATTACTTTTATTATTCACAAATCTGCCCTTCAATGTTACCAACTAATCTCCTCTCTCCCTCTCTCTCTCTCTCTCTCCTCCTCCTCCTCCTTTCTCCTCTCCTCTCTCTTTCTGTCTCCTCTTCTCTCTCTTCTCTCTCTCTTTCTCTCTTTCTCTCTTTTTCTCTCTCTTCTATTTCTCTCCCTCCTCTCTTCTCTCTCTCTGTCTCTCTTTCTCTCTCTCTCTTTCCTCTCCCTATCTTTCTCTCTCTCTCTCTCTCCTCTTCTCTCTCTTCTCTCTCTTCTCTCTCTTTTTCTCTCTCTCTTCTCTCTCTCACACACACACTCTCTTCTCTCTCTGTCTCTCTGCCTCTGTGTCTTTCTGTCTCTCTGTCTCTGTCTCTTTGTCTCTCTCTCTCTCTTTTTCTCTCTCACACATACACACACACACACACACACACACACACCTCAGCTGATGCAAAATTTATGTCCAGCAGGTATGTAATTAGCAGGTTTATGAAACCCTTCCTGGACCAGCATAGGTTTCCAACTACTCCAGTTTCCTGGGCCCTGCCATCCTGATCATCCCAAAATCTATCAGGATTTTTCATAAGGATATATTTTCACTCCACCTTGTGAATGTGGAAAGGATGGACTTTGGATGTTTGGATGAAACATTCATCACTTTGGCATCTGTGTGCTCCAAAGGTCTTATTCAGAGAAAATAATACTGTCTTGTCCAAATCCAGAGTCTGCTTCCAGAGCAACAACCTCATCTGTTGAATAACAGGTGTCCATAAACCTCCACCTACTCTCCTGCTTTCCCCAGCCCATCACACCCAGAGGACCAGAATGAATATTAATCAAATTTCCCAAAGCCAGATCAAAATGTTTGCCAGAACATGCAACAGTTGGCCAGAAATAAATCCTCAGCTTTCTGCTTTTCTCATCATCTACTTTCAGCATCCTGGACCAAACTCTTCATATCTTAGCAATTTCAGATCCTGAGGAAAAGAAGCAAAAAAAAAAAACCATTGAGGGTGGTGAACTGTGAAACAAGGCATTTGCTTGCTTTTTCCACCCTTGGATTAGATAACAAAAGCTCTCACCCTTTGAGGGAAAGTAGAAAGTTAGTTCTAGAAAGAACTTCAGAGGTCATCAATAGTAGTTCACCTTCTTCATTTTGCTTGTGAAGAAACTAAGAGGCGACATGACTTAGCCAAAGTCACAGAGAAGACAGAACTGAAACCAGAGGCGACATAACTTAGCCAAAGTCACAGAGAAGACAGAACTGAAACCAAAAGCAACATCTCTGGATTCCTGGGCTCAAGTTTTTCCACCACACCAGATCTCTCCATTTCTATCCCAAACACCACTGACCATCCTAATTCACTTCTTATTTCACATCTTTGTCCTACTTGGAAACCTTCAATGGCTCCCTATTGTCTGTAAAACAAAATTCAAATTCACTAGTCTGACACTTGAGAGTGTCCAATCTATCTTCCCAGTCTTTTCACATCAAATTATAATATCATAGGGGTGGCTAGGTGGAGCAGTGAATAGAGTACCAGCCCTGGAGTCAAGAGGACCTGAGTTCAAATCTGGCCTCAGACACTTAACACTTACTAGCTGTGTGACATTGGGCAAGTCACTTAACCCCAACTGCCCTTCAAAAAAAAGGCAAAAAAAAATTATAAGATCACAGTTTTAGAGAAGGAAAAGACCTTGGAGGTCATCTAGTCCTACCACTTCATTTTAGAGACAAGAAAACTGATGTATAGTCAAGTTAGAATGACTTGCCCTAAAACATACATGTAGTAAGTGACAGAATCAGGATTTGAAATCAGGTGCCATGGCCTAAGTTTAGCACTCTTTCCATTCCCCCCCCACTACCTCTCTAACATAACATTCTTTTACCATATCCAACTAGACTGGACACAATTCAAATTTTCCTTCTTTGTTCATACCGTACTCTGAGGCAGGCACTGTCTTGCTCTGCACCTCCCTTCGTTCCATCTCTTGAAATTCTACCCACCTTTCAAGAGCCTGTTCAAATACTAACTCCTCCATGAAACCTTCCTGATTCTCTTAGTCAAGCCAAGTCAAGTCAAGAAGCATTTATTTACTAGGTATCAGGCATTTTCAAAGCACTAACAATACAAAGAATGACCAAAAAAAAAATCACAGTCTCTGCCCTCAATGAACTCACAGTCTAATGGACAAAACAACATGCAAAAAAACTACACAGAAACAAGCTTTATAGGATAATCACCCCAGTCAGATGTGGTCTCCACTATTTATAAAGTCATTTCACTAGTATTTTTTTCTAATTATACTTGCTGTATTCTAATTTATAATTATTTGTATGCATGGGTTTTTTTTTCCTCATAAGATTTTAAGATCCTTGATGGACAACATCATGCCTTTTGTCTTTATATATCTCCAAATATATAGCACTTAGTAAGTACTTGGTAAGTGGCTGTTGAATGAAAGAATGAACTAATTAATATTAATATTGGTCCCTGTTTCAAAGAAAAGGAAAATGATTCTGCCTTAAATATTTCCTTAAAGAAACTAGGTGTACATCTTTGATCCCAAGATGGCAGAGAGAATCTGCTAGAAGAGTTGCCTGAAACACACTTTTCTGTGTTGGAGGTTTGTAGTACATCATCAGACATAATATATTATTGTAAGTCAAGATGGGCCATAAAAATCTAGTTTGGGATCCCATCCCCTGAGCTATAAAACTGTCAACAAAGCAAGGCAATTTGTGGTATTTTGGACTGTTTATAATTGTCTAACCCAGAAAGCCAGCTTCTCCTTATACTATTTGGTCTGAGATTTCATCCTTCATCATTCAGTTTGGTTTTCTTTGTTGTGCCTAAGAAGTCCTGAAATAAATGGCAGAAACATTCAGTTTATGCCAAAGAAAGACTCAACAGTCATCATTAATTCTCTGGGCCCCTTTTCTATTATAGGTAGCATGGTATAATGAAAAAATAACTAGCTTTAAAATCTTATGATATAGGTTCAAATCCTGATTCCTTCTCTTACTAATTTGTATGATGTTGGACAAGTCTCTTAATCTCTTTGAGCTTCAGTTTCATATAAAATGCCTATAAAAAGGTCTGAAAATAGATTTGAACTCATCTCCCTGACTCTGGGCACAGCACTCTGCACACTGTCCTTTACTTCTTTAGCATGGGGCCTAAAACATAGTCGGCATTTAATTAATGCTTATTGGCAGACTGACTTAATACATTACCAATGAGGTCCCTTCCAGCTTCAAATGTATGATCCTATGACTAGATGGGGAAGCTAGGTGGTACAGTGGATAAAGCACTGTGCTTGGTATCAGGGAGACTCATCTTCCTGAGTTCAAATCTGCCCTCAGACACTTACTAGCTATGTGACTCCAGGCAAGTCATTTAACCTTGTTTGCCTCAGCTTTGTCATTTGTCAAATAAGCTAGAGAAGGATTTCGTTCAGCCCCATGAAGGAAGTACTGCCCTGCCTGTCCCACCAAGCCCTGGAGAACTGCAGGATGATGAAGGGGGCCCAGAGGGAGCGGCAGCTAATGAGGAAGGAACTAAAGTGCAGGGTGCTCAGCGGCCAGTTCTGCATTTTAAGGCATTCTTCTCATTGACTTTTTGTACCTCTTCTGCTGTTTGTCCTATCCTGTTTTTTAAGATACTTAAGATACTCCAGTATCCTTGCCAAGAAAATCTCAAATGGGGGTGCCTAGGTGGTGCAATGAATAGAGCACTGGCCCTGGAGTCAGGAGGACCTGAGTTCAAATATGAACTCAGACACTTAACACCTACTAGCCACATGACATTGGCAAGTCATTTAACCCCAATTGCCCTGCCTTCCCCCCTGCGAAAAAAAATGTTATTAAAATATTTATTTTTTTAAAAGAGAAAATCCCAAATGAAGCCATGAAAAGTCAGACACAACTGAGAACAATTAAACAACAAAATGATTGCATGGCTTCTGAGGACTCTTCCTACTCTAAATCTATCTTCTAAAGATATTATTGGCATATAAACAGGTAATCATACTGCGTCTTAACAGTCCCATACAACACAAACACAATGATTTTCTATATGAATTTTGTGACTTCTCAGGGCGATGTTGTTGGAAAGGGGGATCCTCTAATGTTTAAAATGTCTTCAACATCTTAAATAGAAAAATTGCATCATTTTTAAAATAAATTTTAACCCTTTCTCTAAAGAGGAAGCATCTCTCTGCTGTCATTAAACAAAACTGCAGCCGATAAGATTTGTTTGTTTGTTTCTAAATGGGTATGTTTTCAAGTGGTTGGTTACATTCATGTTACACCAATGCTTTACCTATGGTGACTCCATTATACCTTTAAGGCTAACCAATGAGATCCAATAGTAAGATAGATTTCCTGATATTAGCATATTGACCCTTCTGTGCAGAGATTAGTTCTAGTTTTAAAGTCTTCAGAGAAAATGTTGATAGATTCAAAATATCTTGCATATTAGCTTTAGCTGTTTAAGGTAGAACAAAGACTCCATACAGGCTTTTAGGTTGCCAGTTTGGTTCTTTCAACTTCATTCAAGTTGATTCAACAAATGGTTTTTGAAAATCAACTGTATACAAGAAAGTCAGTATGGAGTAGAGTAGTAGGCTTGCCTCAGAGTCAAGATGACTAAAATTAGTATCTTAATGTTCATGTACACTAACCGTGTTGACTCTGACCAAGCCATTTACTCTCTTAAGGCCCCAGGCAATTCTTTAAGACTAATCATTTGCAGAAGAGTTGCTGCTGTACATTGG
The DNA here is from genome assembly GCA_028627135.1 of Pseudochirops cupreus. Lineage (NCBI taxonomy): Eukaryota > Metazoa > Chordata > Mammalia > Diprotodontia > Pseudocheiridae > Pseudochirops > Pseudochirops cupreus. Next base: position 496,170,735 of record CM053580.1, read on the forward strand.
CAGAAATTATTTCTTCACAGGGTGTTTCCTACATCAATGAACTCTCAAGTCCAGAAAAAAATAGTAAATGGATAATGAGTGACAAGGAGAGAGAGAGAGACAGTGAACAACAGAGAGAGAGAGAGAAATGAGACAGAGAGCAAGAGAGAGGAAGCAAGTGATGGAGGGGAAGGAGGGAAGGAGGAAGAAAAGGAAGGAGAGAGAGAGAGAGAGAGAGAGAGAAATACAGAGGGAGAAAAAGAGAGACAGACAAGGACAGAGACAGTGGATTAAGGCAAATGGAGATTAGGTCACATATCCAGGGTCACACAGGTAATGAGTTCTGAGATCACATTTGAACTCAAGTCTTCCCAACTCCAGGCCTAGTGCTCTGTCTACTGAGTGACCTAGCTAACCAAATACCAGGTCCCTATTTTTCTGTGACTTCCATTAATGTCAGAATAACAGATTTATAGCCAGAATGAAATTTAGGGATCGTCTAGTACAACCTGTTCGTTCTATAGACAAGGAAACAGAAGTTTAAAGAGATTAAATCAAACAGGTAATAAGAGCAGAACTAGGATTTAAACCCAGGTCCTCTCCCAACAAATCTAGTTCTTTTTTTCTAACAAAGCACACTGCCTCCTTCTTGTTTTTGTTTTTTTCCTTCTGCAGACACAGAGGATATTGGTGGACAGGATCTGCTCTCTAGGCTCTGAAAAGGTTCAGAGAAAAACCAGGTAGGAGGGAAGCAAAACATCCATTCCACATTCTAGATGGAGGGGAATTTAATCATTTAATCCAACATCATTTTGCAGATGAGGAAGCTTAAATAAAGAGATGAAGTGATTTGGCCAAGGTCACAAAGCTAGTTAGTGGAAGCAACAAAATAAATACAGTTTCTTTTTTTCATTTCTTTTCTAGTGTTCTTTCTTTTATGCTCCATTCAACAAAATTTAATGTGACTCAACAAAATATTCTTCTTATGAACTTAATAATGTATACTTATTACGCAGTAGACCTTGGAGATAAATATGACACATGCACCATTCTCAAGGAATTTCTCATTTAAGAGTTGAGGAAAGATAAGCACACAGCCAAAAGTAATATAAGAGAAAGTCTAATAAGTGCTAGGTAGTGGTCCCAGCAAATTACTTGGAGAAATTTGAAGATGGAAAAATCCCTTTCCCTTGGTGTGGGATGGGATGGTAGGCAAGGCTTCATGGAAGAAATTAAAGTTTGGCTTTCAAGGCTCTAGGTTCCAAGTCTCAGCTAAAATCCCACTGCAGGAAGCCTTTCCCAATCCCTCTTCATTCTAGTGGCTTCCTCCTGTTCATTATTTCCCATTTATCTTGTATATAGCTTGTTTGTATGTTGTTTCCCCAATTAAATTGTAAGCATTTTGAGGGTAGGACCTATCTTTTGACTTTCTTTGCATCTATAAATCTTAGCACAGTGCCTGGCATATAGTAGGTGCTTAATAAATGCTTATCGTTTGACTAAATGACTTAAAGGAGGAATGAGATACTTAGGAGGCAGGAAAGAGCAACTGAAAGATTTTGAGTATAGGAGTAACATAATTGGAGTGGCCTATTAGGAGGTTTTGGGGGGCAATGATAGAGGATACATTGGAGGGTAGATAGGTGAGAGTGAAACCAATTAGGGGGTTATTCCCATAGACTTAGCAAGAATAGATGAAAACCAAAGTCAGGGTAGTTGCAGTGGGGGTAGAGAGGAGGGGCTAGACCACAGGGATCCTGCAAAGGTAGAAACCGCCAGACTTGACAACTGATTGAATGTGTCAAGTGAGGATAAGGGAAGGGTCAAAGATATCTCCAGAAGCCTCCAGTAACAGAGATTTCACCTCTCACATGTCCATATATTGAACCTATATCTTGGGTCATAGTGAAGGACCACAGTGAAACAGTAGAGTGCAGTGAAAAATGCTCTGGATTTGGAGTCTGAGGGTTTCGGTTCAAATTCTGGCTCAGTCACTTAGTATCCATGTGAATTTGGACAAGTAACAAACTCTCTCCTGGGTTCCATTTTCCTCACCTGAACATTGAAAGAGCTAACCTCTAAGGTTCCTTCTAACTCTAGATTTGTGATTCTACTATTAAATCTGTAATTCTATAATCCAAAGATTAATCAAAAGCTTATTCTGTGATTGATCATGATATGGTAACCCAAATCTCCCTTTTTGGAGAGACAGACACAGAGACAGAGAGACAGAGAGAGAGGCAGAAAGAAATATTATGTGTGTATGTAATATGTGTATATTGTGTATCTGGATAAATATGTATTGTGTGTGTATGTATGTACTTAGTCAGGTTCATGTAAAGATATATGTATGTGTATATATATGCATATATATGTATTACTTGGATAATGTTATGATGCATACATGTGTGTATATAATTGGGGGAAATTATGCATATATACATATATATTTGTATTTATGTACTTGGACATTCTTATGTGTATATATGCATTTGGACAAATCTACAATATATATGTATATATATATATATACTTATATGTATACATATGATATATGGTTGTGTATATATGTATTTGGACAAACTTGTATGTGTGTGTTTATACATATATGTATATATGTGGGCATATACTTGTTTGTGAATATATACATATGTATGTGTATACTTGTGCATACTTATGTGTGTGTGGACAAGTTTGTGTGTGTCATGATATGATATGTGTGTATAGCACATGTTTGTACAATTATATACACATATACATTTGTATATGTGTATGGACAGTGAACTGAGCTCAATCCAGTAGAAGAGTTGACAGGATAGTCTTTAGGGAACTGGAAGTTTTTATAGTAGGTCTTCTGTACGTTAGGACTTGGAGGTTGAAGGTGAATTGCCCCCCAACCCTAAAGACATGGGCATGACTAGCTCAATCAAAACACTTCCTTTCTCCTCCAAGAACCAGTTTCTATTTTCTAATCACTGCCTTCACCCCTATCCCTGCATGGAACTTTCTCTGTATATTTATATGAAGATAGGGGACTAATGGAGGACTATGACCTAAAAATCCAGCCTCCTCTCAGAAAGCAATGGTAACTGATTAACTTTTAGCTATAGGTAAATAACAAATTCTCTTTTAGCTCAGAACCCCCAAACAGGATAGAAGCCTTGGCACTTTGGACTAAGGGTCAGAATCACTATTTTTTTTTAAATTTAACTATATGTGTAACAAGCCAGTTTCTGACTACTTTGTATCTGTCTTCCCCTGCACAGATAATGAAGCATACCATCAGAAAGTCAGATCAGTCCTTTATCAAAATCAGTCAACTTTAGTACTAATTAAAACATCAAGTCAACAAGCTGAAAGAACTGAAAAGCTCTGGATGAAAACATCTTATCTTATGGGACAAAACGGAACAGGGGAAATAGGAAGAAACATTTTACCATCTGCATGAAGTTTCTGTCAGAGTAATCAATCTGGCATAGCTCAGGATGTGGCTCAAGCTGCCCCTTCGGTAGATGAAGGTGACATCTAGAGTTGAACCTGGCTGCACTAAACACCATCAGTGTTTGGACCCCCTTTTCTTGAGAAGGGAAAGAGATAGACTCAGGAAAAACAGCAGCCAGATTCCGAGGCATGTTTGCCTGCCTCAAATACTTTTCTCATCTCGAAACCATGTTACCTGGGCTCTAAACACTACACTATCCCTACAGATGAAGTACAGCAAAAGTTACACTAATTTGGAGGAATGAGTTATAATCCTATGAGAACTGGTTCTTTACCAGCAAGGCCCTGAATCCAGCCAAATGTACAGGCGGTTAGAAATGCAGCCAAAGCATGCTTTGCTCATTAGTTGAACATAGCTATGAGAGTGGAGGTATTGATGTGAGTAATTAAACTTCACACTTGGGACCAAAGCAGCTGTGTTCTCATCCTCATTCCTCCTCCCCACATCTCCATCCCAGCCTGGTGGCTAATGGGCTCTGCTCAGCAGTCTCCTATGGACTTCAAAGGGAGGAGGAAGGAACTAAGCCCAAAACTATTTTTAGGCATGTTTCATAGAAGCGCCACATGTCTAAGAGCATCATTGTAGTTGTGGGTCTCCACAGGACAGACAACAAGCTCCTGACCTTAGATAAATCATTTACTCTTCTCCTCTTTCTCTTCCTCATCCTCTTCTCCCTCCTGCTCAGGTGTATAAACTGCTTCCTTCCCCAAAGGGGCACACGTTCTATCCTCATCCCCTGTTCCTATCACAGACTAGTTTGGAAAATATGTCCTATTAAATGTAGGTGAATCACAATTAGCTGTCAAAAACTATTCCTTTTCCTGCTCTCATTTGGCTAGTCCTACAACCCAATGCTTACTCATCCTGTATATAGTAATCACAGATTCTGACTTCGAGTCCTTGTTTCTAAACTCCAACATTTGCCATGGGCAAGTCACTTGATCTACCTGAGACTCAATTTCCTCATTTGTGAAATGGGAATATTAATACTTACATAGCAGTACCTATTCACAATGTTGTTTTGAGGAGAATGTTTTGTAAACTTTAAAGTACTGTAGAAAGGTGAGTTATCAAGAACATTAGAGCTAGGTTTGGAGGTCAAAGAACCTGGGTTCAATCAGCTCTGTGACTTGCTACCTATAACCTTGTCAAAGAACTTTCCTGGGCTCAGTTTCCTCATCTGCAACCTTAATGCCTTCCTTCTAAGATTCCCCTCAATTTATTCAGTATAGAGCTTGTTTGCATGTTGTCTGCCCCTTTAGACTGTGAGTTCCTTAAAAGCAGGGACTGTTTGGAGGTTAGATTTTATTTTGTTTTTTGCCTTTCTCTATAACTCCAGTACTTCACACAGGGCCTGTCACATAGTATGTGCTTGGCTCCCCAAGGGCAAGAATTATTTCACTTTTGTCTTTGTATCAACAGAACCTACAACAGTGCTTATTGAATTAAACTGAATATAATAAAACAGGAATGTCATTTTATTTATTTTTATGGAACCTGTGGTTTCTCAGATATAGGAATCTATAGGTGAGGAATTCTTTCCAAGTACAAATTGGAACCTTTTTGCACTGAGGTAAAGTGACTCGGCCAGGGTCACACGACCAGTAGATGTCTATGGAAAAATTTGAACCCAAGTTCTCCTGAATCTGAAGCTAGCTCTCTTTCCCATAAATTTATTAATTTACCCTGAAAATTATGACTGTCAAGCAGATGAGAATAATATTCTTGTTTGTCAGACAGCACATTCTCTTCTTGGTAGGACAGCATATTTGGAAAACTATATAATTATCCAAAGATTGTTTAGGGAATTGGGAAAGAAACAAAGACAGAGCCAGAGAGAGACAAAGAAAGAGCCAGAGAGAGACAGAGGAAAGAGAAAGAGAGAGAGTGAGAGCAAGAGAGAGAGAGAGAGAGAGAGAGAGAGAGAGAGAGAGAGAGAGAGAGCACAAAGAGAATTGACTGATCTTGAATAACACTACCATAAAGTCACAGGAACTTTATACACTCATCTCTACTCTAAGGCTCTCCCTTTTGAAAACACCCAACTATTCATGACTATTCAAGTTTGCTTAGAAGAGCTCCTTGTCCCCTGGGTCATACAGGACAAATTCCATTCAACAAATACCTACTATATGTAAGATGGTGTATTAGGTACTGGGCATATAGATGAAATGTTCCCTGTCTTCCAGGAGGTTAAATCTGGGAAGGGGGGGTAGAGGGGTAGTGGGGATGTTGTATAACATGTTCCTGTGTAACAAAGCAAATAACAAGTAGGACAGCAATAACAATAGAGACTAAAGCTGTGATATTATGAAAATCAGAACTCCCAAGTGAGGAAACCCACTGCGCCAATGCAGATGGATATCTTCTCTGCAACATGTATAGGAATTCATTTAAAGAGGAAGAAAACACTAACTGGGTGGCTAATGAAAGGACTAGTGGAAGAGATGGCTAGGGCCAGAGCCATATTCTGAAGGAAGCAACAAGCACTGGCAAAGCCCAGCTCTTTGGCTCTCCTTTGCCTAGATGCCATGCAAATCACCCCTTCAGATGGAATGAAATTACTTTGGGCAAGCTCTAGTTAATTAGAATCACAACTTAGCTCATATCAGTCCCATTTCAATCTTCCTGATGAGAACTGGGTGATGCTTTGCCCATTGACCCATTGATGAGGTTGAGAAGTATAAGAAACACTTGGATTAAGCATCCCTGTATTATCTTTTCCATTTTATGTTGATTATTATTAGTTTTTATTCCATATTTGGGCATCCACCCTATTTGAAATTCACAGCCCTTTGCTCCACCCAAGTTCAACCTACAACCTGTTTTTAAGCTGCTGAAGAGCTAAGAATGATTTTTACATGTTTAAATAAATTTTGCATTAAATTATTTTTACATTATGTTTGTATTAAATTAAACAAATATTGCATTTAAACATGTAAAAACTATTCTTTGTTCTCAAGTTCTACAAAATTTGGTCCTTTAGCTGTAGATTGCCAGTCCTTAGCCTAGAGTACACTACATCGTATGTTTCTGAAATAGAACATATTGTTTTAAAATCAGAATGATAGAGGTAATTTCTCTCCAGTTCTCTTGAGATCTAGGTGGCTGGCTACCTGCTAAAAGTCAGCACAAAGAGAAGGCTCTTCTCAGCTGGCCCTGCAGAGCACAGCTGGGGAGATGCTTAAGTAAGTCTTCCTCAAAACTCCCAGGAGAAGAACCTGGACAGCAGTGGAAAAGAAGCATACATTAAGCACCTATTGTGTACCAGGCACTATGCTGGGTCCTAAGAATACAACTACAAAGAAATATCTCCTCACAGGGAGATTATATATAAAGTTAAAGTCTGTGATTCCAAGCCAAAACCTAAGAAAGAATAGTCTGCCCTCTACTTCCAAATGTGGAACTGGTTCAGAGGTGGGGTGAGGGGGCGGGTCAGGGTAGGAAGGGGAGAATGATACACAGAAAGAGCAAAAGATTTCCCCAAGTTCATGCAGCTTAGTACCTTGGCAGAGCCAGGATCTAAATTCAGATCCATTACCAGTGTACAATACAAAGATGGTGAATCTAAAAGAATGTCCCTTGGTGTCTTGTGGTTTAAATTTCTATGAGTCAGTTTTTCAGTGGAGTGGTGTCAAACTCATGCCTACAAAAGTGCTGTGGAACCAAATCAAAATGTAATTAGAGAAAATATTTAACAAAATAAATAAATATACAACATAGATAAGGTACATTTGTGAGTTTTTAAGTTAAAATGCAGTTAGCAAGGATTCATTTCAATTAAAGCTTAACCCACACTGAAAGAACATGTTTATCCCTGGTAAATTGGGTGTACTTAGAGGGAGGAGGAGGTAGAGGAAGCAGAGGAGGAGAAAAAGGAAGAAGAGGAGGGGGAGGAGAAAGAAGGAGGACGACGACGACAAAGATGATGAGGGCAAGAATGAGGAGAGAAGTCAATCTTTCCTGACTCCAAGTCTAGCACTCCATAACCACTATATCTTCTCCTCCATACTGGCCAGGATCCTGGATTTGGAATCAGAGGACTTAATTTCAAATCCTTCATCTGTTACTTACTATCTGTATGACCTTGGGCGTGTCACTTAACCTCTCTGTGCCTCAGTTTCCTAATCAGTAAAACAAGGATGCTGAGCTCCGTGACTCCTAAGATCCTTTTCAATCATACTTCTATGATTCTGTAAAATCTGAGTTTCAAAACATGGTAGTCCCACTAAAGTACAGATACCCCAAGTGGCCATTCCAGAACCAGCCCATTAGCTTCTTTCTGTCTTTGATGCTTTTACTTGCAACAAATAAAGTCTAGAAAAAGGGCATTATCCTTTTAAAACTCAAAAGCAAATTTGAAAGCGAACTGAATATTTCTTAGAGCTTTTGAGTGAAAGTCAGTTAATGGACAAATGTCAGTATGAAGTAGGGAACCTGGAGCAACTTAGACCCAGTCACCAAGAAAACCACTGAAAAGAAAGATGAATTTTTTTCTAAGTTGGCAATTATGTTCTCTTTTTTTTCCTCTTTACCATGAAAAAAGAGAAAGCTAGGCACTGGTTACTTTGAAGAACTAATACATCCTTTCCTGAATAAGTTGCAAGTAGCCAGTAAAAAGTTTCTCCCATTAGAGGAAAAAAAAAGGGTTTTTGATACTCAACTCTCCTGAAGCTTCAAAGTGCCAGGGCCAAAGACATGGCCATCTATACAACCCAAAAGGGTTTTTGACTTCAAGAAGAATCCAGGGTGAGTTGTTCTACTCAGGTCTCCAGAAGAACAAAAGTTAGTTTGAACAGAGATTGATAAGATCTAAAGATTAAAGACAAAGATGTCTACTAATGCCTAGATCTTTATACTTCTTTAAAAGATATAGTGATAGGAGGGGAGCATTGGATCTTGAATCAAAGGACGTGGATTTGAATGAGACTCTGCTACTCACTGACTGGGCAGCCTTTCTCAAGCCATTGAAACTCTCTGGACTTTAGTTTACTCATCTTTAAAAATGAGACCAAAGGACAAAGCAAACACCAAGCTCCTCTGAATCTACAAGTCCTATGAAGTTTAAAAAAAAATATTCTAATTAATTATCACATTTTGAAACATACTACTGAGCAGTGTCCACAGCAACTCTGTACAAGCATAATTTCAGAATATATGCTTACATGCTTTGGTAGAGGGAATTTCCTCACCAGGAGTTCTCTATACCCATTCAATCATAGGTCTGAGTCAAATAAAAAAAAATAAAGTTAGCATAAATGGTTTACTATGCTCCTAAATAGTCGGAGTTTTTCATTTTTTAAAAGTCATATTAAATGTAAGGGTATATTCCTCTACTTTTGTCAGTTAACCAGTTAGAGGAAGTCTATGTGTTCGGGTCATTAAGTCACTACCCCGTCATCACACTGTAGCTAGTAGCCAAAAATTCAAGTGCCACAGTTATTAGACTCTAGATCAGGAGAACACAGGGAACAAGGTATATTTGTAGTTTTACATTTAGAATCTTATAATCTCTGACTTAGATCTAGCTAGAAGTATCTCACAATATACTTGGAGAAAAAGATGCCGAGATATGTACTAAAGGATCCAATAGGTAACTGGGTTTGTAACTGGTTGGCTGAACAAGGATGGGGAACCTGTGGCCTTGAGGCCACATGTGGCCCTCTAGGTCCTCAAGTGTGTCCCTTTGACTGAATCCAAACTTCATAGAACCCCACTCCTGGACTAGGCTCAAAGAGTATTAGTATAAACTGGAGGAAGATATCTACTGAAAGGTTTCAGGGCTGTATACATGGTCCCATTCTGATTAATGCTTTTTTCATAAAAGTGTAAAAAGAACCAAAGATTGAATGTTTAACATATTTGCTTAACATATACCAAGACTGGGAAAGATAGCTAATATATCAGATGAAATAATATGGATCTAAAAAGTTCTTAAGTGGATTGAAGTTAATGATGGAAAATAATAGGAATAATAGTAAGATCCTTTAAATGGGTTCAAGAAAGTCATTGCAAAAACACAGGATATGATTGGTGTGGCTTGGAAGTTTTTCACATGAAAAGATCTCGAGTGTTATGTGAACTACAAACTCATCATGTCAATCATTTAATATGGCAGCCAATAAAAACAAAAGCTATCCTAAGTTTCTTTAATAGACACCAGTGTCCAGAGCAAGAAAGGTTATGTGTGCTTTCCTTTCACCTCATCAGACCATATCTATTATGACCAATGCCATGAGACACATTTTAGAACTATCAAAGCTTTTACCCATATTACTGATAAAAATGTCAAGCAGAATGGGGTTTAGGACAAAGCCCTTCATTAGAGGCTTCCCTCCAATTTGATGTTTATACATTGACAAGCTGGGAAGTATCCATAAGAGGGACCAAGAAGGTGAGAAGACTGAAAACCATTCAACTAAAGGACATCAAAAGAAAACTTGAGAAAAGAGAACATGATACCTGTTTTCAAATATTAGAGATTTAAACTTTTTCTGTATGATACCAGATAACTAAACCTAAACCAACAAGCAGAGATTTTAAGAAGACAATGAGAAAAAATTTCCTAACAAGATGAATTGGGCTTAGTGGTTTTCCCAGTTTTTAATCAGAGATATTTAACCTAGGGTCAGTGAACTTGGTTTTTAAAAATATTTCTATAACTGAATTTCAAGACAATTGGTTTCATTTGTAAACCTATGTATTTTAAAACATTCTGAGTATATAGGATTATCAGACTGCTAACAGGGAGATGATAGAAAAAGCGTTAAAGAATTCCTGATCTAAAGAGTCTGGATAATCATTTCAGATGGGAGGTTGTATCTCTGAGGTCCTTCCCACTACAAGTCTATGATTCCAGATGAGAGACACAGTAATACCTAGCAATTATATAGCACTTTGAGGTTTACAAAGTGCTTTACAAATATCTTATTTTAGCCTGACAACAAGCCCTGTGAAGTAAGTACTATTATCACGCCCATTTTACAAATGAGGAAACTGAGATAGACATTAAATTTATTGCCCATGGTCACATGACTAGCAAGTTCTGGATTTAAACTCAGGGCTTCCTGATTCCCTGTCCAACATTCTATCCATCATGCCACCTAGCTGCCACATGCACTCTCTATTCCAACAAAGTGGTTTTGAGACTCAATTGAGATCATGTCTGTGAAGTGCTTTATATTCCTGAAAGTACTATACAAACATCCATTATCATTAGTGATAAAATTAGTAGCAATAAGAATGCCTCAGGATAAATAAATGTCCTCTGAAGTCTATTGATGCAGACCCAGGTCCATACTGTTGCAATAGTAATGGGAATTTGAAGATCTTCTTGGGCCCTTAATAAGCCTAAGGGAATTTGAAGACTTTCCCTGCTTTGAAAATACACTCTGCCCCCTAATAGGCTGAATGTAGTCACATGGAGCCTGTGGTGGGAGAAGTTTGCTGAAGGGTAGAACAGAGCCCACAGGAAGCTGGGAGAGGAGAGCACAGATCACAGGGAGACAGTCAGGCTTGTGAGTAAATGTTGATTTGTGGGAAGGTTAAAGGATGATGTGGCTCTCTGTGCTGTTATGGCTTATTAACTTCTTTGCTACTATGATGGAATCAGCTTACTGGTTTGGGGATTTGGTTTTCTGGTGTCTGAATAAATACATTACTTCTCTCTTCCATATGGAGAGTCTGTCATATTTACGATCAAGCACTATGCAGGTATATTTATAGTGATCATGGACCCTGTAAATATTGCATTGGTTCTACAACTGTGAGGACTGAATTTACCTGAATGAAAATTAAAGACAAATCCTAGCTACACTAGCTCAACTGTAGACCATGTGAACACAGTGATTATACACACTACTCCCGACCCCATTTCAGCCTTCCAACCTAGAAAAGTGCCAGAATTGTGGGTAATTCCCAAAGATATCAGACTAACTAACACCCTGTTATCCTCTAGGGGTCCTGATATCTAAGCCCAGGGAGGAGAATCTGGCTCCACTGCTACCTCTACTTAACAGCAGGATAGAAAAATGAGCAATTAGGAGAAAATTTCCATTAGTCTCATGCAAACTATGCCATGGGGGATTTAACTATGTCCAATGTAGAATCCTAGATCAGTTCCTCCAGTGGCCTGGTATGTGGTCAAGAAAGGAAAGGGAATTTAACATTTTCCTGATAAAAATGTGATATATCCCCTTCTCTCTACTCACACAGATGCAACTCTAGTATAAGCAGGCATTCATCAGGTCTCTGTAATAGTTTTCTAATTGGTGTCCCTGAGTCAAATCTCTTCCTACTCCAATTCCTCTTCCACTCAGCCACCAAAGTAATTCTCCTAAGGCACAATTCTGACTAGGTCACCCAGCTGCCTACCTAATAAACTCCCATGCCTCCTTATTACCTCTAGGATTAAATATAAAACCTCTATTTAGCATTTGAAGTTCTTCCTAATCGGGTCTCTCCACAATCTTATACTTTTCTCCCCTCCAAGACACAAGTACACTGGCCTGTTTGCTGTTCCTTACTCACAACACTCTATCTTCCAATTCAACTTCATACATTTCCACTGGCAATCCCCAGTTACTGGCATTTTTCTCCCTCCTCACTTCTACTCTTAGCTTTTCTGGCTTCCTTCCAAACTCAATCCAAATCCCATTTTACACAAGGGATTTTTCTTGCCCCATCTCCTCCTTCCACACTGAGATTACCAACCATCTACTCTGCACATATCTGGTATTTACGTGCTGTCTTCCCCATTATAATGGGAGAGGACAATCTTAGAATTTCGGAAGCCAGGGACCGTATTTTTGCCTTTCTTTGTATCCCAAGTGCTTAGCAATGTCTGACGTGGTTAACAAAGGCTGACCCACAGATTTTGAACTGGAAGTTACTTAAAGGTCACATAGTCCAGTTCCCTCATTTTATAGATGAGGAAGTTGATTCCCAGGGTGATTAAGTGATTTGCCCAAGATCACACAAAGACACGAGTTGAATTTACATCCTCTCATTCTAGAGTTGGTGCTCTTTCCACATAGTATGCCTTCAATTTTGTCCAAATATGAAATTTTATTATTGTAAAGAATTTCTGATAAAGAAATTCCCTTGAAACTATAATACCTTGTAACAAACTTATTGATAATGGTATAGTCAATAATACAAAGTACAATATGGTAAATTCTATAAGAGAAATAACTAATCAATAAGCATTTATTAAGTGCCTACTATGTGTCAGGCACTGAGCAATATATTAGGGATATAGACAAAAAATTAAATAGTCCCTTCTCCAAAGGAGCTGACATTCTATTATGTGACAATGTGTATGTATATAAGCATATACAAAACAAATATGAGTTAATTTGTGGTGAGAAAGGGGCACAATAAGTGCTGGGGAGATGAGGAAGGGCCTCCTCATTCAGAAGGTGATATCTGAGCTGAGTTTTGAAGGAAGCAATGGATTCTAAGAGGCAGAGGGGAGGAGGGAGTGATTTCTAGACATAGAAGATAGATAGCTGGTGCAAAGACAAAGAGATGAGAGATGCAGAAATAACAATAAAGCCAGTCTGGCTGGAACACAGAGCACAGGAAGAAGAATTATGTATACATGGGGGAGGCAGCTACTTTGCATATGCAGCCTGAATCCCAAAGCCCATTGGTCTTTAACTTTCTCCTCATTGATGGAGATCATGATCTGTTGTTCTCCTATGAGAATCCAGGTGGAGTTGTGAAGAGGAGAGCTCCAGGGCTCTTCAGACCTTGTCTAAGCTCTTAAGTCTCTTTGGGGTCTAGAGTCTCTTGGCTTTCTTCAAATCTCTTCAGTCCCTTCAGGTTCCTGCAGGCTCTTCATAGCTCTTAGGCCTCTTTGGACTCTTCAGCATCCTAGGATTCAGCAGTTCCTTTGGGCATGCCTGGCTTCCAGTTTTGAAAGAGAAGGGGGATGGTACCAACCCCATTTCAGGTTATGAAAGGAAGAATAAGACTCTGGGAAGAACTGGCATGAGAGTTTGCATTTTCCATCATGTCCCTATCCCTAGCTTACTATACTAGAGACTTTGGGGAATTATCGCTCTGGTGAGATCCAGGACTCTCTTTCTCCCCCTCTCCTTCTCCTTTTCACATATTTTCCCTCTCCCTCCCTGTCTTCCTCTTTGTTTATCTCTCTCTTATTCCTCTGTCCTCTTTATCCCACTTCCCCCCTTCCCTGCTTCTGTTTCTCTTTCCCTCCCCACCCCGACCCTGAATTATCTCACTCCCAATGGGAGAACTCCTTCACTCTGAATTGTCTGGTATATATTCTCTTATGTATACTCTCTCTGATTTCTGTTTTGCTATTGATCTGAATAAGTGGGTTTCTTTGCTGTTTACCATGTGTGTTCATTGCGGAACTAGCATTCAGTGGGAAAGAAGTAAACCCTTGAATATGAAGCTTTGGTCTTCTTTTTCACATTGATGAATAGTGATGAAAAGTTTAAATTTGAACCTGAAAACTACATCCTCTTCTAGACTAATAACATTTAAAGGAGCAAATCGATATAATTCTAGCCTGGTACCACCACCCTTTGAGGAGATTGGTCAAACTTCTGACCTAATGTCCTACTGCCCCTCCTAGCAGGAAGCTTGGAGCAGAGTGGATGAGGAGTGGGTACAGATTTCTATTCTGCCTCCTTTCAAGCCATACAAAAAACAATCCCCATGCTACATGTGGAGAACAGCCCTCATTACTCATATAACAAGGATGGAAATGCAGAATGGGGTCAGGGTATGAATAGGTTTTAGAGGCAAACAGAGGAGCTTATATTTATTTGACCTTTAAGAAAAAACAGTAAAAACAAAGGGCTATTGGAATTCATCAGAGCAAGAGATCACTTCCAGGTGAGATATCAGGGAAGACCATTTGGAGGAGGTAACATTGGATCTGGGCACTGAATGATGGTTAAGGTTTAAGTAGATTGACAGGAAGGACATTCCAGAAGCATGAGATAAAATCAGCAAAGAGAGAAACATGAAAAAGTATAAGACATGATCAGGGAAGCATAGAGTCCATGACAGAAAATTTTATAAGATAACTCTGGAAAGGAAAGTGGAAAACAAAATTGAGCAGTTGGAAGTGGAGAGGGAAGAGACAGGAGGAGTAGACAACAGTTAGGAAGCTATTTGTTGAGGGTTTAAAAATGAGAATTCAAAGGAGGAGGTGCATGTCAAAGATGCTGACAACCCAAAACAGACAGGAGACAGTAAGCAAGGTACTCCATCAACAACATTTACTAAGAATCTACTACATATTAGTCACTGTGCTAAGCACAGGGGGATACAAAAAGTGTCAAAAGACAGTCCCTGCCCTCAAGGAGCTTGCAATCTAATGGGAGAGACAACAAGCAAACAGGGATAGAGAAGCCATTATTGTTCAGTCACATCTGACTCTTTGTGATCCCATGAATCCAACTGTCCATGTGGTTTTCTTGGCAAAGATACTAGAGTGCTAGGCCCTTTCCTTCTCCAGTAGATTTAGGAAACAGAGGTTAAGGGACTTGCCCAGCTGCTAAGTGGCAGAGGCTGGGTTTGGATTCGGATTCAGGTCTTCCTGACTCAAAGTTCAGTTCAATTATCCACTGAGCCACCCATAAGCCTCCTAGGCAAATAGAAGTTAAATGACTTGCCTAAAGTCACATAGCTAATAAATGTCTAAGACTGAATTCGAACTCATGTCTTCCATGTACCAGTACTCTATCCACTAAGGCATCTAGTGAATAAATGCCTCTTCAAAAGACTATATTAGAGAATAAATAGGAAGTAATTAAAGAGGAGAGGCACTAGAATTCAGAGGAGCTGGGAAAGAAAATGAGATTTTAGTTGATATTTAAAACCAGCTAGGGAAAGGTAGAAATTAGAAAGGAGAGCTTTTTAAACATGGAGGAAAACCAGATAAAATGCCTTGAGTCAAGAACGAGAGTAATTTGTTCTGGGAGTCACAGAGGGGCTGGTGTCGCTGGGTCAAAGAATAAGCCGTGCAGAGTGAGAAGGCTGGAAAGGTAGGAGGGGGTTAGGTGATAAAGGGCTTTGATGACCTAACAGAGTATTTTATGTTGGTCCTGGAGGCAACAGGAAGTCACTGGAGTTTACTGAGTAGTACTGAGAGACTGACTACATAATTTGTGGCACCTGAATATAATGGGACATTGCTGTTGTTGTTGAGCCATCTCAATCATGTCTGACTCTTTGTGACCCTATTTGGGATCTTCTTGGCAAAGATATTGAAGTATCTAGACTAATCATTTCTTTCTCCAGATCATTTTATAGATACGGAAACTGAGGCAAATAGGAGTAAGTGACATGTCCATGATCACCCAGCTAGTAGGGTCTGAATCCTGATTTGACCTCAGAAAGATGAGTCTTCCTGACTGTAGGCCTGGCACTCTACCCGGTGCTTTACCTATCTGCCCAATGAATATAAGAAATTCAGAGAAACATGAGAAGACTTATCTGAACTGATAGAGAAATGAAGTACCTCATAATTACCTGGAGAGGCTTATATGGACTGATGCTAAGTGAGAAGAGCAGAACCAGGCAAAACCTGTACACAATCACAGACACATCGTACATATGATGACCAACCTTGATAAACTGGACTATCCTCAACAACACACAGCTAAA
>CM053580.1:496187363-496218317 GCA_028627135.1 Pseudochirops cupreus
GTTAGAAAAGTGTATCTACAACTGACAGTAGGAGGGATAATGATAAACCTGATATAGGAGTAGCAGAGTAGTATTTGAGGTTAGTCTTTAAGCCATTTAAGGATTCCATGAGGAAGAGGTAAGGCATGGGAGATTGCCTAGACAAAGGCATGCAAGCAGGAGAGGGGATGATCCCCATTTATCATTTCTGAAATAAATTTCACTGTTACTATGTATTTACTCCATACTAAGCATACCAAATAATCCTATAGAGATAGTGTTTTGGGAGAATAACTAAGCTAAGGGCATTGCATTCCATCTTTCCTGTGAAATTTGGTTTTCCCATCAGAAGGCAAAATCTTTCGTTTTCAAAGGTAGAAAAGGAGTTGAGACTTATGAAGGCATTCTGGCTAGCTAAGTTTAGGGACACACACACACAAAATGAAATTCAAGAACATTCCCTAGTGCTGGACCTGAGGCATTTACATTGAATTGCAAATAATATAAATAAGATTTAGAACTGGAAAGGACTTAAACTTCATTTCTCATCCAGGCCATTTCCCTATCTTCCATTCACCCTCCTCCTCTACAGCCTCTGCTCCCTTACCTGTGTCCTCTTCCCCAGAGCAACATCCTTCCCTCCACCTCCTTCCCATCCTCTCCCCTTGTCTCCCCTCCCTTTCCTTCTTCCCTTTCTTCTGGTCTTTTCCTCTCTTCATCTATTCTAACCCCATTATTTGCCAGATATGGGAATTGAACCCTGAAGAGGCGAGGTGATCTCCCCAAGGAAACCAGACTGTGAGTATTGGATTTGACCCTGGGTGTTCTACCTTCATTTTCATTGTTTCTGTTACACTGCCGGCCTACAATGACATCATCGCTGGCTTTCTAGCCCTTACCTTTCAGCGTTTCATTTTCCTGAAACAGACACATGAATGTCAAGTAACCACTGTTCAGCCTCAGGGGCCACGGGAAGAGGTCCAAGGCAACTTCAGCCAGAGACCTGAGTGTTTGCTTGGCTTCTACCTTTCACTTGTCATTACCTTCTCAGCACGTGGGGAAACCCTGGGATACTCTGTAAACTAAATGCTGAAAACAGCCTCCATGACTGGGGAAACATGTGCAGGGAGAGTAATGGGATCCCTTCAGCTGGACCAGGAAATGAGTCAGAAAGAACATTCACAGGCTCTAGAGGCCCATGTGAACATCGAGAGGAGTGGATCTTTGGGCTGCGAAGGCTCTGCCTCTGTCCCTGGTTTGTTGGCTTTGCAGAGGGTATCATGTTTTAGGCTTTGCTCGGGGTGGAGAGCTAAGGCAAGGAACATCTTGTCAGGACAGTAGCCTGTGTGCATGAAAAGAGGACTTTCCCATGAGAAGTGTGTGCTATTGAATAATGTTCTAGGTTTCTTGTCTTGTGCATGGTGTCACGTGCAGAAGGATCTATTCCCTGTGTATACCTTTATGACATGGGTTCACTGAAAGGCCTGAAATGAAGTCCCATGAGTCCACCTTTAGGTTGGATATGAATTACGAATGTCTTATAATTATTTATTGTAATTATTTATTGTAATAATAACAGCTAGTACTTAGTACTTTTAGGTTTGAAAAAGGCTTTAGAGCAGTGGTTCTCAACCTTCCTAATGCCGTGACCCTTTAATACTTGTATGTGGGTGTATCTGCATGTGGGCAGACCCCTCTGGAGACAGATAGAAGAGTCTAAGTTCCTAAGACAATTGGAAATATGTGTTTTTCAATGGTCTTAGGTGACCCCTGTGAAAGGGTCATTTGACCCCCAAAGGGGTCGTGACCCACAGGTTGAGAACCACTGCTTTAGAGTGATCATATCTTTTGATCTTCACAACTCTGTGAAGTAGGTGCTATTATTACCTACATTTTACAAACAAGGAAACTGAGTCTGAGAGAGTTTACATGGTTTGCCTAGAGTCATATGACTAGTAAATGTCCAAGATAGCATTGGAATCCACCGTGCCACCTAGCTGCCATACTGTTCAAATTCTTTAGCTGAGGAACTTTTTGGACTTCCTTTTGAACTCAGCAATGTGGCCCAGTAGACGGAGTACTGGACTTGGGGGTGGGGGTTGAGAAGACCTTAGTTTTACTCCTTCCTCAGATTCTTGCTATTTATGCGACCCTAGGCAAGTCACATAACCAGCGACTCTTTGCCTTGCTTTCTTCATCTGGAAAATTGGGATAATAATAGTGCCGCTTTCCCAGGGCTTTTATGAGGCTCAAATGTAGTGATGTGTGTAAGATGCTTTCCCAATCCTAGATCACTGAATAGTTGTCCCCCGAGGCCAAGTACCCTTTCTAGATCTGTGAGACTTAGGGCTACTCTTGTTTGTATCTTCCTTTGAGGTAGGATAATAAAATCTCCCATTTTGGGAGCAATTTTTGGTTTAGAAAACCAAACGTTGCTTTCCTAATAGCTCTGTCAGGTAGATGGTACAGATATTATTCCTGTTTATTTAATAAATGAAAAAAAAGAGTAACCTGTCCAAGGATGTAAGCTGAAATAAGATGGAATCAAGACTTGAATCTAGGCCTATTGACTTCAAGTCCAGTTTTTTCCCTATATTTTTAAGTGCTTCTTCTACTCAAAAGGCCATGGTATGGGTGGCACATGGCTTTTAGGGAGTAATGAAATATTTTTATTAATAATTTGACATGTATACTATTTTAGATATTTATGTCTAGGCCATGTCTTTTTTTTTTTTTTTGGATGGGGGAATGCAGGGCAATTGGGGTTAAGTCACTTGCCCAAGGTCACATGGCCTGTTTTGTGTTAAGGGACTGAGGCCAGATTTGAACTTGGGTCCTCCTGTCTTCAGGGCCGGGTGCTCTATTCACTGAGCCAACTAGCCGCCCCTAGGCCAATTCTTGATGTAGTATGGTATTGTAGAAAGGACACTGGCTTTGCAGAAGAGAACTGGGGTTATAATCACCCTCTCTAACATTACTTACCTGTGTGATCACTAAATCTCCATAGGCTTTAGTTTTTTCATTTATAAAATAAGGGGACTGAATTATATGGTATCTCTAATCCCTTGCAGCTCTAGATCTAGGATTTTATTTTATATTTTTGGAGGCAATGAGGGTTAAGTGACTTGCCTGGGGTCACATAGCTAGTAAATATCTGAGGTCAGATTTGAACTCAGGTCCTCCTCATTCCAGGGCCAGTGCTCTATCCCATTGTACTACTTAGCTGCACCTTATTTTATTTAAAAAATACATTTATTTAATATTTCATTTCCCCCCCAATAACATGTAAAAATAATTTTAAACATTGAATTTTTAAAATGTTGAATTACAAATTCTCTCTCTCTCCCCCTCCCCGTCTTATTGAGAAGGTAAGCAATTTGATATAGCTCAGACATGTGCAGTCATGCAAAACATATTTCAGTATTAGTTGTGTTGTGAAAGAAAACACAGATCTGAAAAAAACCCTAAGAAAAATAAAGTTAAAAAAAGTATGCTTTGTAGATTTATGATTTAATTATTATGTAATTGGTATGATCAGGGCACCCACCTGGTTGCTAGCCTGGTGGGCATATGTGCTTTGGCTCCACAGGAAAAGACATGAGTTCTGACTCAGTACTGACCATACCTAGGTCTGTGTGAGTCACTGTGTCTGGTACCAGGTGGGTGAAGATGATCAGTTACTGGGGCAGGAAGAACCTCAGTTTTAGAAATCTCTAAGAGTAGTAGAAAAGTCCTATTTCCCTGTATTGTTGCTTCTGAGTAGTTTGAGATACATCTCCCTCAGTCTTCCAGGAGGCTGGCAGTGAGTTTCTCCCTTCACACTTCCTGGCAGCAATAACAATCTCATACATATGGCAGCCAGAACATGGGCTAGTCTAGGCAAGCCAGAGTCTGGACCTTGTGACCCTGGCTACCCTTTCTGCTTTCTGTTTCTTTTTTCCTGGTTTAATCAACCAGTTAACAAATATTAAACTCTTATGATGCACCATGTATGGTGTTAGGCCCTGGTGCAAAGAATGAAATAAGTCCTACTCCCAAGGACTTTGTATTCTAAAGGGGAGACACCATGGTTGATTGGCTGGTGTCCTTTGTTATTTAAGAGGACCAAAATGAGATCACTATGTTAGAGTTAAGTCACAGTGTGCCCAACTGTGGCTGATCAGACCAATATGAACTCAGTAGGCTCTACCACAGGTCAGGCACAAATAGTCCGCATGAACATTTGGGGTGGATTCTTTAAATTTGCACATCTTGCATTTCTTTTGAGCTACTTCAATTTTGCTTTGCTCATAGAGCAGAGCACCTTCTCTGATAAAGGAATGCCATGCTGGGTGGTCCTGTGCCAGTGTCTCCCATGTCACAAATCAATTCCAAAATTTTTCAGGGAAATCATGATGGGGGGCACCATAAATATAAAACGAATGTATGTAAATATAAGTGAAATAGTTAAATACAAGTAGTTTGGGAGGAAAGCACTAGCAGTTGGCTCAAGAAAGGCTTCATGCTGGAGATGGTGCTTGTGCAGTGTCTTAAAGAAAGAGAAGAACTCTATGAGGGAGAGGTAAGGATGGAGTGCATGTGGAATGTATGAGATAAAAGGGCAAAGATGGGAGATGGAGCATCCAATAGGAGGAATGCAGAGAAGGAGATTTCAGAGTTTGACAAGGAAAGAAATGTTTAGTGAGCCTGGAAAAATAGGCTGGAATCAAGTTGTATATACAAGATTTTAAGAGCTAAAGACAGGAATTTTTATTGTATCCTCTAGACAATAGGGAGCCACTGGTTCTGATTAAATGAGGAAATCACACAGTCAGATCTATATTTAAGGGATTTGGTATCAGTGTAGGAGGTAGGATAGACTGGAATGGGGGAGGGACATAAAGCAGAGAGATAAATGTGCAGGCTGTTGCAATAATTTAGGTGAAAGGTGATGAGATCCTGAACTAAGCTATGTGAATAGAGAGAAGGGATCTGGTTGAATCTCAAAGACATTGTAGAGGTAAAAATGGAAAGATTTGGTATCTAAGTATATATGTGAGGTTAGGGAGAGTGAGGAATCCTGGATAACATGGAAATTATAACCTTAGGAGATGAGGATGATGGTGCCTTTGATAGAAATATGAAAATTTGGAAGAGGGGAGAGAAGAGGCAACAGATAATGAGTTTAGTTTTGGAAATATTCACTTAAGGTGTTTCCAGGACATCTAGTTTGAAATATCAAATAGGTAATGTTGATAAAAGAAACTTAGAATAGAGAGTAGGCCTGGATATCTACCATTAGTGATCTTGAGAAATGGATGTTTCTTAAATTTCCTGGTAACTCATCAGTTCAAGAGCTCAGGAACTGGTCCCTCAATGGGGGTGACTTCTGAATCAATTCCTCTGGAGAGAGGGATACCACCACCATAGTAGGACTATGAAGCAGAAAGGACTAGGAATTCATACCTATCTGGTCAAAAGATCAGGATGTGACTTGCTCAGTCAGCACAGATCTGAAGTGAACGTGAAAAATCACCCGAACAGACATGCAAAATTATTTTGACCACCTGGGAGGGTATAATAGGATTAACAGATTATTTTTTCATATTTTTTAGTTTTTAAAAAATAATTACTTGGAAGGTACATATTTTTTATTTTGTGGTAGAGGAAATAAATAGCTGTCTTATACTTGATAACTACTTTGCACATGTTAATTTCTTTTAGAAGAGACCCTAGAAACAAATCACACACGTTTTAGTTAAGAGATTTTCCCCGGATCTCAGGGATGAGAGCTATAAAGCAGGCAGAGACAGAAAATACTCATTTTTTTCTCTTTAAGTGGTCAGGATCCCTCATCACTTTATCTAGTCCACATTAATCAGAGCCAGAGTCCCATGGTGGAAGGCTTCCTGCAACACCCTCAGCCCCCACCAATTATAGCCTTCCTACTGCCAAGTTATGGGAACCCACACAGTTTTAAGACATAGTTTGGTGGTGGTTTCTTCACAGCTGCCTTCTTACCCTACAATGGAGATTTTTTCTAAGTCTCAAAGTTCCCTGGAAGACTGGGTGTGTGTGCCACAGATTCCAAGGGCTTTGCTTGGTGGATTTTAACTCATTCATCATTGCTATATTATATTCCTGTGATACAGAGCACAATACTTTTCTCATTTCATAAATAGACAATTTCTAATTAATTAGTGCTGGGGCTTAAACTTTCCTTTGCAACTTGTGAAATGTCATACTTGGCTTAGCTCAGCAGAGAAACAAATCCAATAGGAAATGACCTTGGTAAGATAAGGCTGGGCATAGGCCAAATTAAAAAAATTAGAAAGGTTAGAGTTAATTTACAGACCATTTCAAGTCAACAAGCAAATTTTACTGAGTACCTACTATGTGCCAGGCACTGTTCTAAGCACTGGAGATACAGAAAAAGGCAAAAGGCAATCTCTGCTCTCATAGTCTAAGGGGGAGACAACATAGAAACAACTATGTATAAGTAAAATATTTATAGGATAAATTGGAAATAATCTCAGAGGGAAAAGCATAGAGATGATAATTAGATTTGTGGGGATTCCTATAAAATGATATGACTGTAGAGCTCTGAAGGACTTTAGAATTACTTTAGTTCACCATTCTCATTTTGCTGATGAGGAAAATGAGACCGGGAGAGGGTAGGTAATAGTGGTAACAATAGTTGAAAAATGACCTTTTCTTTATTTCCTACCCTATAAGTTTATTTGTTGTCCTCATTAGAATGTAAGCTCCATGAGGGCAGTGATGTTTTCATTTTTGCATATACTCAGAGCCTAGCACTCTGCTTGGCACCTAGTAGACACTAAACATCCATTATGTTATTGATACTTTATAGATAGGGTGAAAGGTAGGTCATATTGGTAATACCAGGTAATATCTCCTTTTTATTTTTTTGTAAATTAAGAAACTGGGGTTGAAATAGGTCAAATGATTGGCTGAAAGTCACTCAGCTATGAGGAGATTGTGCCAGAACTCATACCCAGGGCTCTTGATGTCATAGCCACAGTTTATCTCTTAAATCACAGCTGCCTCTGTGCTTTGTCTGAAGTCAGTGTGTGACTTTAAGTATATATGAAGTTAATAATTACATATGTATATATAATTGAATTAGATTAACTCTAAAGTCCTTCAGAGTTCTATAATTATGTCACTTTATAGGAATCTCATGGATCAAATTATCATCTCCATACAGATGGTTTTCAGATCTCCTTGTCCAGCCTTAACATTTCTGCTGACATCTAGCCTCACATCTCCAATTGCCTATTGGTCATTTCGAACTGGATGTCTTTTTCTTTTTTTGGAGGGGGGGAAGGCAGAGCAATTGGGGTTAAGTGACTTGCCCAAGGTCATACAGCTGGCAAATGTTAAGTGTCTGAGGCCACATTTGAACTCAGGTCCTTCTGACTCCAGGGCTGGTGCTCAATTCACTGCACCACCTAGCTGCCCCCTGGATGTCTTTTAGACAACTTCAGATCAAACATCCAAAACTAAACTCAGTATCTTTCCCCTAAAACCCTAACATATACATACATAAATACACACACATATATATATATACACACACACAAATACATACATGTTATATATACATGTATATGTCCATATATATGTGCATGTATATCATACATATATACTGAGATTCAATATAAATATATTGATATGGTATATTGATATAGCAACTCAACCATATATACATATATATATAAACCATATGCATATATGTACATATGTATGTATACATATATGCTGTTAGTTGAGTTACTATATACATTTATCAATATATTGTTTTCTATCTATGCATACATATATATATTGATTCTCAGTTATCTTCTTGTTTGTCAGTTGAGGTAGGGTTAAAAAGTCAGATTTGGGGCACCTTGGTCTCTAGAGCTGTCTTCATATGTTTAAAAGCATAGTTTAATGTGACAAATGGAACCCTAAATCTTGTACTCAACAAAGGAAATCAGCATAGAGCTTAAATTTCCTCTAACTGGCATCCAAGGGGATTGATATACCCTTTAGAACAATTTATTTTTCTTTTCAATCTGACTTCTGAAGGGGTGAGAAACAGTTTGGAATTCAGAAACGATTTTCCACCATCTGGGAAACAGAAATTCAGAGCCGGGGCACCCACCTGACTAATATCACCCCAAATTCCCAAGGACCCTGCTTGTAATGGTAGGAGGGTAAAATACCCTTGGATCTGTCAGTCAGACTTCATTAGGAGCTTGTCCCAGGCACATGCAACGAATCAGTTTTCTCTGGGCCTCAAGCAATTACACTAATTCTACCTGGCTCTCCTTTTTTCAACCAAATTAGAGGATGATGCTGGGAAGCAGCTCGATGCTCTGTTGAGGAAAAAGAAATGGAGGTGGCTTTCCTTGAGGGGATATTCTTTGATGTTCCATTGTCTACTGGTGCTTCTGGATCTGGGACTTGGGTAGCATAGGTGTTGGGGAGATAAATCCTGGACCCTTAGGTTGGAATTGGGACTAGATGTTCTTCTTTCCCACTGTGAATCTTGCTTTTTCTCCATGCCTTGGTGACTTCCAGATTGGATTTGTTGTGGTTAAGCAAAAACTTCCCAAGCTGTCCCATGGAACTGTTAGCCAGGTTTGCATCCAATCAGGACTGACTGCCAGCTACTCAGGTACCTGGAATTTTTTTTTTTTTTACTTTTAATGTGTTAACGCACTCCGTTTTCCTTCTCATGAAGACGTAGGACTAGAAATGTTCCAAGTCCAGAAAATATAATGACAAAATTCATGTTTGGCAGAGGTGCATTGCATAGATATCATTGTTTTTTTGGATGCTAAGAGATCACATGGTGTCATGGGGAAGTGCAGTGGAATCAGGTTTTAGAGAACTGGGTTCAAGTCCTATTTCTGCCACTTATTCATTGTAGTAAACTACCAAAAGTCTGTGAACCTCAGTTTTCCCATCTATGAAATGAGGATAATAATTCTTTTAATATCTACCCCATAGACTTGGGAGGATCAAGATAATTAGTGTTCTATGTTCAAGAAGTTTTAAATGTTAGCTATACAATAAGGGTTGGGTAAATGTTAGAGAAGACACTGGAGTGTAATCTATTTGGAGCAAAAAATAAGTGGATTCAAATAACAGCTCAATTGTTTACCTTGAGCAATTTACTT
Source organism: Pseudochirops cupreus (assembly GCA_028627135.1). Taxonomy (NCBI): domain Eukaryota; kingdom Metazoa; phylum Chordata; class Mammalia; order Diprotodontia; family Pseudocheiridae; genus Pseudochirops; species Pseudochirops cupreus. The sequence continues at coordinate 496,196,513 of CM053580.1, forward strand.
TACCTTTTGGAACCTCAATTTTTCAGAAAGAAGAAATATGAGAAACAAATGAGATCACTGGATTATAGATTTTGCTCCAGAAACACCAGAGAGAGAGATAGAAGCAAGAGCTAGCAGGGACATCAGAGGCCATCTAGCCTGATTCTTTTTCTGAAACATGAGAAAACTTAGGCTCAAAGTCACATAAGTAAAATGATTTTATTTTTATGGAACTTTAGGATTTACAAAGCGCTTTAACTATATCATTTGACCAACGTGGTCCGCACTGCCTGAAGATGAAGATGTAACATATTGCAGTTTACCAGTGATCTTCTATCAATTGTAGGAGGTGGGTCATCAGCACTCCAGTTCCATTTTAGTTACTAACAGGTTAGCTTTTCAAAGATAAATTTACTTCAAGTGGCATAATCACAAATATACAAACTTAAACTCCAATTTGTCGGAGGAATAATATACTTCCCTTTTGTACCACCTCAGTCTCTGAGGAGGGTGAGAGGATTAGGTTTATAGTTTTGCTTATTTCTTTGCTTTATTCTGTTTTAAGTCCACACACCATGGGCTTCTCAGACTTTTTCTGCTGGGCTGACTAGCTACAACATCCTGCCTGGAATACTGACTTCAAGGTCTTCATGACTCAAACTACTGGGTCTATGGGAAATATCACCAGGCATTTGAAACAGAGAAGGAGAAAAGAAACATAACAAAAAAGACACCCCGAGGCCCTTTTCTTCATGACCCCATGGACCACAGCACTCCAGGTCCTTCTGTCTTCCACCATCTCTCAAAGTCTGTCATGTGTGTTGTTTCCATGATACTATCCATCTATCTCATCCTCTGACATCCCTTTTTCTTTTGCCTTCCATCTTTCCATCAGAATCTTTCCAATGAGTACTCCTTTCTCATTGTGTGGACAAAGTTTTTCTTTTTTCTTTTTTTTTTTTTTGATTTTTGGAGGGGGGAAGGCAGGGCAATTGAGGTTAAGTGGCTTGCCCAAGGTCACATGGCTAATAAGTGTTAAGTGTCTGAGGCCGGATTTGAACTCAGATCCTCCTGACTTCAGAGCCGGTGCTCTATTCACTGCACCACCTACCTGCCCCTGTAGCCAAAGTTTTAAAGCTTCCACTTTAGTATTTGACCTTCCAGTGACTAGCCTGAATTAATTTCTTTAAGTATTGATTGATTTGATCTCTTTGCTGTTCAAGGGAGTCTCAGAAATAGTCTTCTTCAGCACCACAATTCAAAAATGTTGATTCTTCTGGGCTCAGTTTTCATTACAGTCCAAATTTCAGATCCATACATTGCTACTGGACAAAACCATAGCTTTGACAATATGGGCATTTGTTGGCCAGGTGATGTCTCTGCTTTTTAGTATACTGTCTAGATTTGCTATAGCGTTTCTCCCGACGAGCAAGTGTTTTTCAATTTCATGATGTCGTCACCATCTGCAGTGATCTTTGAGAGAATATAATGAGGATATAAACATAATATATAAATATATTAAATAAATATATACAATATAAATATAATAATAAATATATTGAGAATATAAAATGTGATCTTGCTTCCATTTCTTTTCCCTCTATTTGCTGAGAAATGATGGGGCCAGTCGCCAAGATCCAAGATCTTTTCATTTAGTCATTTCAGTCAAATCTGACTCTCTGTGATCCCATTTGGGGTTTTTTTGGCAAACATACTAGAATGGTCTGCCATTTCCTTCTCCAGCTTATTTTGCAGATGAGGAAACTAAGGCAAATAGGGTTAAAATGATTTGCCCAGGGTAACACAGCTAGCAAGTGTCTTAGACTACATTCAAACTCAGGTCTTTCCTGACTCCAGGCCCAGTGTTCTATCTACTGTACATAGAGATTCTTTAGTAACCCTGATTCAGGGTTAAGTAAGTCTAAATTTGACCTCCCAGGGTTAAATTATTTTTGCTGCCTCTGTTTTCAGCCTCCAGGTACAATGTCCCAGCTCTAGTTAACAAATACTCTTGACCTTGTAAGAAGAGAGACCCTGGAATGGGTGCTGAAATCTAAGTAAGATGATCAGTCCTTTTGCTGTGATCTCACCCTCCAGCAACCTGCCAGACACCCTCTGAAGGATGCAGGTGGCTACTTTACACTTTGGCCAAACACTTCTATGTGGGGGGTGGGAGCCGAGTTGAGTTGTGTAACCAAAGAGGAAGCCTAGTAAGTTCTCTGGTTTCCTCTCAAACAGCCACAATCAGCAGGGCCCCTTCTCCTCAGACCCTCCCTCAAGCCTTCAACTTCCTTTCGGGAGAGTAATCCCATTTGCCAGAACCCTGGAGATAATCCATGTGTTGAGGCACTTTCCAAAGGAGAAAAAAAAATGACTACATTAAGTGAAGAGATTTGACTTTGAAGCTTGGGACTGGGGTTATAAACACAAGGAGATAATTCCATTAAGTACCTCCACTGTCATTGTCATAGTGAATGGCCCTTTGTTCCAAAGTCTAACAAACAATACTATTCAGCAGGGGTTTTTCCCTCCCTGAGCAATCAGCTCCTCTTGAAAGCAGCTTGGGAGAGAGCCAAGAGATTCTTACCACTTACCTCTCTCTTGATTTAGGTCAGATGTGTATGCATATATATTTTTTTAATTTTATGCCAGCCCTGGCCATTTGCTGGGGGATGTCTGCTTTATTCTAACTCATAACCTCAGTAGATATATGCCTTCTACTTCACAGGATCTCAAGAGATCACTTAATAAAGGCAGGGTTCTTAACCTTTTCTATGTCATGACCCTGTTTTCAACCTGGTGAATCCAATAGACTTCTTAGAATAATGGGTTGTTGCCTCCATTCATAATTGAATGAAATACTCAATTTCGGTTCAAGGAGAGTGAAAATGATATGCCTTATTTTTTTCCATTCAAGTTCATAGACTTAATGAAATCTATCCCTCACCCCTTGGGAGTTTGGTGGACTTTGGGTTATGAACTCCCGATTTATGGCAATAATGATAAATCTGTTCTACTACATCTCCCACAGATCATCTAGTCCAGGGGGGTGCCTGAAGGTCACATGTGGCCCTCTGGTCCTCAAGTGTGGTCCTTTTACTGAATCCAAACATCACAGAACAAATCCCCTTAATAAAAGGATTTGTTCCTTGAAACCTGGATTCAGTTGAAAGGCCACACCCAAAGACATAGAAGGCTACATTTGGCCTCAAGGCCAAAGTTTCCCCACCCCTGAAGTCCAGTTGTATCCTGAGAACTTCAAGTGAGGGCGAAACTCACCACCTCACTGAAGGAGCCCATCCTATCATTGGTCAGCCCTAATTGTTAGGAGGTTGTGTCTCACATTGAGTTGAATTCTTTGGACTCTGATACCTATTGTTTCTAGTTCTGCCTTCTGGGGTCAAGTAGAACAAACTTTTTTTTTTTTTTTGCTTTTTGGAGGGAGAAGGGCAGGGCAATTGGGGTTAAGTGACTTGCCCAAGGTCACAGGGCTAGTAAGTGTTAAGTGTCTGAGGTCACATTTGAACTTAGCTCCTCCTGACTCCAGGGCTGGTGCTCTATTCACTGTGCCACCTGCCTCCAAACTTAATTCATCTTTCACAGAGTTTTTCAGATACTTGAAACCAATATGATACCTTCTCCTCCAGTCTTCTGCTTCTCAGGCTAATCTTCTTTCTATCCCTAGTCCTCTCACAAATCCAGGGTCACCCTTTTTGGAGTAGCTCTATTTTGCCAACATGTATATCTTCTAAAATGTGGTGCCCACAGACAAATCTAGATGTGTTCTGGCTAGGGCAAAGTATTGAGAGAATGAGCATTTTTAGTTCTGCACATACAGCTACTCTTTTCATGTAGCCTATATTAACATTTGGTTCAACTTTAGAAAATATTTATTACGTCTTCTCTACGTGTCTAACATTTTGCTAGATGTTGAGGAAATATGAAAGTTAAAATAAGAGACAGTTTTCACTGGAGTTTACTCAGCCTAGTTGCAGGGGGTTGGAGGGAGATACAGAGTGTAGTTCATGGGGAAAAATGCTGGAATTGGACTCTGAAGACCTGGGTGTGAATCATGGCTACCATTTACTAACTGGGTGACCCCTGGGCAGATGACTTCACTTTTTTGTACCTCAGTTTCCTTATCTGGAAAATGAAAGGGTTTATGTAGATAATCTCTAAGGGTACCACCAATTCTAAATTCTAAGATAAATATAATCCTAAATGGTATATGATAAATGAGCAGGTTGAAATGCTAGGTTGTGATCCTTTCAGGGAATTCTTCACAGAAGAGATAATCAAGTCATAATAAAGAAAACGCAGATCAGACCATGTCACTCTTTTACTCAAAAATCTTTAATGGCTCCTTATGGCCTTTAGGATAAAATTCATAAGGTAAATGATCCTTTATTCCAAACCCTTCACAATATGGTTCTCCATTACCTTTTCATTCTTATTTCATAGTAATTCCTATCACATCCTCCATTCCTGGCAAACTGGCCTGTCTCCCACTTCCTATATACTTCCTTCCCCTACCTATATACATGCCTGTATATAGGTGTTTCCCATATCTGGAATGTATTCCCTGATAGAAAAACCCTAGATTTAAAACACAATTTAGGTGTCATCTTCTAAGCCTGGCCTTTAGTTATTCCCTGATTGTTAGCATTCCCTTCCTCTTAAAATTTTTTTACACAGAGAAATTATTTTGCATTAATTTATATATTTTATATTTACTTACCTTTTTACATGTTCTATTCCCTTAGTAAATACTGCAAGCTACTTATGGGTAGTGATTCTTTCACGTCCCTCTTCATAAACCCTTTATATACTATGTACATGATTTGAAATAGATTGAGCATTATTTGCAATGGGAGAACACTAGAGGCTTTACCAGTATGAAAAGGGTTAAAACTACAATGCTCTCTTTCTCCCTTATTATTTGATATGGTTGTAGGAATATTTGGTATAGCAATAAGCCATGAAAACAACATTAAAGATATAGGCATCAACAGGGGACAAAATTCTCCCTATTTGCAGATGACAACTTTGGGGAATCAGTGAAGAAACTAAAATGAGTAATAATTTCAATAAGGTGGTAAGAAACAAGATATCTACAAAAATTACCAGGGTTTCTACATAGTATTAAGTACTATGGAGTACTAACAAAGAAGAAATGACACCAAGAGATATTTCATTCAAAATAGTTATAAATTCATCAAATATCTGGGAGTTAGCCTAGAGATATGCAAGATTTTTGTAAACATAACTATAAAACATTATAAAAAGAAATAATTGTAGAATTATATAAATCTTATAGTTGGAATATGCCAGTGAAAATGACCAGGGCAAGTTCTGCCAGTAGCTAAGTGTACAGGGTACTAGGTTCAGTGTTAAGAAGATTTGAATTCAAATCCTACTTCAGATGCTTAGATGTGGGATGCTAGATAAGTAGCATAACCTTTCTCAGACTCAGTTTTCTCATCTGAAAAATGAGGATAATAACGGCATCTACTTCACAGGATTGTGGTGAGGATCAAATATGAATATGTATGGAAAGTGCTTTGCAAACTTTTAATTGCAATTTATGATGATTATTAACTTAAAAAATAAAGTACTATGTCAATCAAATGACCACGGGGATATTTTATAGAATTAGGTGGAATAATAAGAAGATTCATTTGGAAAAAGCTCTAGAATCTTAAAGGAAATAATGAAAAAATGATAAATAAAGGCATAATAGTATTATCAGACCTTAAATATATTATACAGAAGTACCCTCAAAACTATTTGATACTAGTCAAAAAACATAATGGAAGATCAGTGACTGGACCAGGTAGATCAAAACAAACATTAATAGTTGTAAAGAGAAAGAAGCAAACAAAAGAGTAACCCAGTATTTTATAAACCTAAAAGCATAAATCAGTTGGAGAAAGACTTGCTTTTTGACAATAACTTCTAAAAACGAATAGATAGTAGTTTGGCAGAAATTAGACTTAGATCAACACCATATGTCATAGACCGGAATAAGATCCAAATGGATAATCATCCTGAATATAAAAAGTCCCATCATATAGAAATTAGAGGATGAATGAACTTACCTTGCGAAGCTGTGGCTGGGGAGATAATTCTTAACCAAACAAGGGATGGGGAGACAAAATAGATGGTTTGGATAGTAAAATTGTAAATAGAAATGGTAAAATAATGGTACTCCAATAAAGTCAATGAAGATAAAAGAGAAATGGTAACCTAGGAAAATATTTATAGCCAATATCACTAGAAAAAATCTGGTACCCAAGCCATATAGAAAATTGATACAAATATTTAAATACATACATAAGTACATAGTTATTTCCCAATAGATAAGAAGCCAATAGAAATGAACAAAAAATTTTCCAAAGAAGAAGTTGCAAACTGTAAGTGGCCATTTGAAAACATACTCAAAATCACTTGATAAGAAAAAATTCAAATTAACTCTAAGGTTTTACCTCATACCATATAAATTGTTCAGGATAACAAAAACAATGAAAGCTAATATTGGAGGGGCCCATAGATACACAGACTGATGGAAAGGAGGCAGAATTTTCCCTCTTTTGGATGACTTGATGGAATACTTGAAAAAAACCCCTCAATAAATCAATGAAGAAACTGAGATTATTAATAACTTAATAGGAAAGACCAAGTCAACAAACAAGCACTTACTATGTGGTAGGTTAAGTGCCAGAAATGCAAAGACAAGCAAAAAGAAAGACAATCTCTACTCAAGGAGCTTACATTTTAATGGTGGAAGGGGGGGGGGGCAGAAACAGTAGGAATACTATTGTGCTATAAGAAATGCCAAGCAGGTGTATTTCAGAAAAACCTGGAAAGGCTGACATGAACTGATGGAAAGTGAAATGAGTAGAACCAGAAGAACATTATACACAGACATATCAAAATTTTATGATGATTAACTATGAATAGCTTAGCTACTCTCAGCAATAAAATGATCCAAGACAATTCCAAAGGACTCATGATAAAAATGATATCCATACCCAAAGAAAGAACTGATGGAGTCTGAATGCCATTTGAAGAATACTATTTTTCACTTCTATTTTTTCTTTTAGTCTGTCATTTAAAAAAAATGAATGTTAAAATTATCTTTACATGTAATTGGGAAAAAACCAAAATACTACATATTAAAAAAAACAAGGTTGGGAGAGAGTAGGAACATGCTTGGGAGCATAGTGGGGAAAAAAGCCCAGTGAAATCCAAGTGGAGAATAACACAAAGAGGAAAGAAGGAATAATCATGACTGGTTTGAACATTTTCCTTAAAATGAGGTTCCTGGAAGAACTGATCAATCAATGGAAGGGGCTCTGGGCAAAGTGGTCTTCCAGGGTGAGTAGGCCACTGGGGTTGACTGATCCTCAAGTTGAAGATACTGATGATAGAACTTTGCGTCCTGCTTTCCAAGCATTGTATCATTCTGGTGACCTCTCTCTGATGTTGAATCTTCCTTGGTGCCAGCCTGTAGGTACTTTCTCCCAGGATACAACATAAACATATGAAAAATATCCACTGTTTTTAAAATACTGTACTAACGTAATACAAACGTACTGTTGGTAAAAATATGAATAGGTCCACTTTTTTTGGATCTCATTTTGGAATTATGCAGGAAAGTGACTTAGTTATCCATTCTCTTTGATGTGGAGAACCCATAATTGAGCATTCCTTAAGGAATCTCCTTAAGCATTTCCTTAAGGAAATTAGAGATTGAAAGAGGTCCAACACATATCAAAATACTCATAGCAGCACTCTTCATGATAACAAAGAACTGAAACAAAGTGGATGCCTGTCTATTAGGAAAGGACTCAAAATGCTACTGAATGTAATAGAACACTATTGTGCAGTAAGAAATAATATTATAATGAATTCAAAAGGATGCTGTAAAATTTGTATGGACTTATGAAGAATGAAATAAACAGTGCCCCAAAAGAAATATTCACCATGAACACAACAATGTAAATGAAAGGATTACTAAAGGGAAAACTTGTCTTCTTGATTTGTGTGTGTTGGATTTAAGTGGATCAGAGTTGGTCAGTCACCAGTCTTACTCTTTCTTCCAGAATCATCAAAGCCCAGTGGTAAGACAAAAGTCAAGATGACTGGTGATAGCCCACATGCAGTGAATAACCTTAGTGTCTTTGATGTCTGACCAAGCTCTAAGCTCATGGCCATTGGAACAGATTGTTCTCATCTGTCCATTCCTCTGGGTGAAATCTTCACCTATGTAGGATGGACATTCCCATACCTCATTGATGGGTTTGAGACCTGTTGGTTACCCTCAACCTGGTTCAGCCTATCTGCCAAGACAGTTTTACTGGATTATAGCTATTATGCATACCACAGCTTCTTGGAGCCACAGATGAGTGTTGGGTGACAGGTGGACAACAAGGGTAGATGAGCAGCCCTGAAAAGGGCTTGGCAAGGCCTCACACCAGAGGTGCTAGTCTTCTTTGAACATCCCTTATACCCCAAAGGGAAACCAAACTGAGTAAATGAAAAACTAGTAATGGTCATGGAAAACAGGTGATGAAGCATCACTTCTCAGAGACATTAGAGATTTTCAAGGTGTTATATTGCAAACATTGTCAGATGCCCCACACTGTATGAGATGCTTTTCTTTCTTATAAGGGACAGGTGAATCAGGTGTGGGAGCAGGGCTTTGCTTTTTTCCTGAAATAATTGTGATGGAAGGACAAAAGACACCAATGAAATGCATTTCAAAAGTAGATATCATAGCCAACATGAGTTTGTGGAGATTGTGGTAGCATTAAAAAAATGAAGATGAAGATGAACATGAGAGATGACTAGAAAAGTGCATTTTAGATTGAAGAAATTTCTTTGAAAAGAATTTATGAGGAAAATTTTTAGTCTAACGTGTTAGGGGGAAGTTTTTATTTTTAAATTAATGGTTTTGGTGATATATAGACACAGCCCAAGTCTAACAGACATTGATACTCAGATTGAGATTCAAAGGTGATCCCAATGGCCCAAAGGCACCATTAGGAACATCAGTGACTTGTTGTTTCTTCTGAAGCAGCTCATAGATGTCCCTTTGTCTTATTCCATGGAGAAACTGAAAACTCAGGATACATTGTGACTTACTGGAGAATGGTTTCCTCCAGTATTGTTCTCCCCCACACCTCAACAGCACTCAAAAATAGAATGTGGCCAAAGAAAATACTTGAGGAAGATGCTGGGGCCACTGTATTAATAATCATCCACACCTGCAATCTCTCAAATCTCAAAACATAAGGCTTCTTGTAAAATATTTTTTATGGTGCTTGGAGTTAAGATGAATGGAATGCTTTGGGTTCTGGCTACAAAACAGTGCCTTATTAATTGCTTAGCACAGGCCCTTGAAAATCTTCAGCTCATTATAAGTTGATTTTATCTTCATTTTGTCCACCATTGTGCTTGGTTCTAAGGGAAGAAAATAATTTTCTTAATATAACAACAATATTAAGTCATATTTAGCTATCTCTTTTCTCATTCTCTATATTCAAAAACCTCAGGACATAATCCCTCCTTCTCTCTTGTACTCTGTTCTCTGAGGCAGAAGTGACCCTTTTCAAAAAGTTGACATCTCTACACATGCCCTTGATTCTATCTCCTTCCATTTTCTCTATCAGCTTGTCGTTTCTCTATTCTTCAATCTCTCCCTTTCTACTGGTTACTCTCCTACTCCTTACGCATATGGCAAATTTCTGACCTAAGGAGAAAAACATATTATTAAGCCCTATCCCATTACCTCAAGCTATCACCCTATATTTCTTTTTCCCTTCACAGTTAAACTCCCAGAAAAAGCTCACTATACCTGTTGCTTCCCTTCTAGTTGCTCCTTTAACCCTCTTCAATCCTGGGTTATGATCTTATTACTCAAATGAAACTGATCTCTTCAAATATGATTGTTTCGTTGTCAAATTGGATGGCTTTTTCTTAATACTCATCTTTCTTGATCTCTAAAGCATTTGACACTATTGATCGCCTTTTCTTTCTGGATTTTCCTTTTGTGTGTAGTCTGTGTGCGTGCGTGCATGCGTGTGTGCGTGTACGCGTGTGCGTGTGCGTGTGTGTGTGTGTGTGTGTGTTTTGGACTCTACTCTTTGTTCTTTTCCAATCTGACTGACCACCCTAACTCTGGGAACATGTGGGGGTGTCTGGTAAATGTTTAACAATAGGCTCTGAAAAAAATAGCACAGCAGACTGCATTACTAAGATTTTCTCCATCCCTTTCTTAAGTTTAGACAATCAACAAAATAATAAGTTAATCCTTGATTTGAAATTTGCTGATTTCTGAGGTATAAATACTCATTCTGAAAATTTAACAATTAGTTCTTGAAAGCCTGTTTGAGCTGCCTCTGGCACACCCCCAAGTATATCTTGAGGCTCTGGAAAACAGAGGAGTGCCTAACCAGGAGCATAATTAATAGAATGCAGGAAATGGTATGGAGGTCCAGCTACCAGCAAGACAAGCAAAAGGCTCACCTGCCAGAACTGGTGGATCCAGACATAGAGTCCAAGTTTCATGTGGTCATGAGGTGAGAAGAGTATAAGATGTAGAGAGAAAGAGATGGGTGGCAGAAATGTTATGGACATAGAAACAAGATTTGACAATTGATTGGATATGGAAGGGTGAAAACATGGATAGACTTGCACAAAATAATGAAGAGCAAAATGAACAGAACCAAGAGAACATTGTCTACAGTAACTGCAATATTGTTTTAAGAACAACTTTGAGCAAAACAAGTCATTTTGACTAGTATAAATGCCCAAATTAACTACAAAGAACATATGAAGGAAGACACTATCTGCATCCAGAGAAAGAACTGATAAGTAGAAATATGAATAGAATTATTTTATATATTTTATATGCATGTTTGTATATGTATAGTGTGTCTAATGGTAGCCATTTCTAGGGCAGCAGAGGGAAGGGAAAGAAAAAAGGAAGAAAGAAATTTACATGATAACTTTATTATATATTTAAAAGTAATAGCAATTTGTACATAATAGATTTGCAGTTTTGTGTGCAATCATCTTTTTTTTTATCATACTATGTCATAAAGATGCTTGTTATATTCCACAAATTAAAAATAAAATAAATAAAAATTAAAAATAAAACAATATAAATTGTATGATAAAAGAAAAGAGAGTAGTTAGAAAGTAGTTAGTAGTTCAAAGGAAAAAAAAACGGAGGAAGGGAGCCTCCTGATGTAAGGCAAGAGAATGCACGGAGCATCATCTGTCAAAGAGAAAATATTCTATAAATTGATTACTTGGTATATTGTTGAAGAGAACAAAATTCATCAGGGAGAAGTAGAAGTAGTAAGGATAGGTTGTTCAAATCTTATGATCTTGAAAATGGTTGAAAAGACGTACGTAGAATATGAATGTTTGAGTACTTGCTAATGCTCCCGAATTTACATGAATAATAAATCAGTTTGCTTCTCATAGTTGACTTTAGAATTTGGGCAATAAATCTATTTTATCTGTGCTAACTAAAAATTCAGGTTCCAAAAAAAAAAAAAAAGAATGAGGAGCAAAGGATAAAGTTAAAGTTATCAAATTGTGAGACTAGAAGGATGGTGTTATCCTCAAGAGAAAAAGGGAAGGTTGGAAGAGGGGTAGGTTTAGGAAGAAAAGTTAATGAGTTTTGGACATGTTAACTTTGAGATGCCCATGAGATACCCTATTTGAAATGTCTAATAAACAACTGTAGATGTGTGATTACAAAACACAAGACTCTACTGGCTAAGTTCTCCACTACTGGTAGGTGCCAATGACTAGCATCCTAGTTCCATTTAACCACTTAAGATCACCCTACTTTTTAGAAAGGTTTATTTATGTCAAAGAAATTGCAATTGAAGTAGAAATGTTCTCCCTTCTATTACCTTAAGTGACACATTCTCTCCTATAGCAACTCAGTCTCTGGTGGAATGGTCTTACTTAGCACAGTTTCTTCATAACATTGGTCCTACCAAATTCATGTCCAGATGAAGTATTACTGCCAGGTCAATCCTTGTCTCAGCTACTGTTGGACTAGATCCAAAATGTCACTCCTGAATGTCACAAGAGACTGAAGCTATAAAACTAGACTCTGAAATGCTGGGATCTAGCTCCCCCGTAACCTTAAATTGTTATTGTTACTCATCCTTTGTTTTCAAAAAAGACCAGTGACATCATGAGTGATGTCTTGACTTGCTCATGCATTGGATTTAAGGGAGGTAGAGTTGCATACAGCTTCACTTTCTCTTCTAGAGTCATCGAAGTCCAGTGGCAGGATGAAAGTCAAGAGGACTATTTGATGGCCTAGGATGCAGCGAATGACCTTAGTTTCTTTGATGTCTGACCAAGCTTTAAGTGATCCACAGGATCTGTTTCAGCTGTGGTTCCAAGAAGTTGTAGCATGTGTAGTGGCCACACCCTAGTAAAATAAGTTTGGTAGAAGGGCTAAACCAGGTTAAGGGTAACCAAAAAGCCTCAAACTTATTGGTGAGTGAGAGGGATGTCTACCCCAAGCATGAGAAGATACTCCCCAGCAGAACAGGCAGATGAGAATGATTGGGTTGCTTATAATGGAAGAAGAGCAAATGAGGAGGTGGAAAACAGAATAAAACAAAAACCCCAAACCCAGGCTGTGGAGCAGAGAAGACCCAAGGATACTCCCCTTATAGCACTTTCTCTTACCAGATGCTGTGAACGAAGGATTGAGATCAAGAAAACTGAAGTGAAGAGAGTGGGTGAGGCTGGGTAAAGTCTTTTCTGGCCATGCAGCCAAGTCCCCTCCCTCTCCCCTGCCCGCCCATCCCAACTTAGCAGACCAAAGCAAGTTACAAAATGTCAATATGGGAGAGTCATCACAACTCTCCCAGAAGAAGGCTCCTCCACCTCTCCACTTGAGGAGGTGCCATCCAGATGGCCATCACAAGTACCTGTAGAATGTAATCTCTTTGAGGTTTCATTTTTGTCTTAACTGGGCACTTGCTAGATGTTTAATAAATGCTTGTTAATCAGTTGGCTGGTTGATAGTCTACCATGGGCAATCGAGGATGAACAGTCAAATGGGAAGAGAACAAAGAGAAAGCAATATCAGGTAATTCAAGGGAGAACAGAATATTCCTGTGGAGAGATCAAGCACCGTAAGGACTGAGAAAAGGCTATTATGCTGAGGAGTCCCCAGATATAAGTAATGTTTGAGGAAGCAGCTGCAGTTGAAGAGTGGGTCTGATGAACAGGGCGTCAGGAATTAAGAAACGAATTGAGCATAGATGAGCATTTCTGTGAGTGACTGTGAAGGGGAGCAGAGATCATAAGAAATGAAATAATATTTGTAGAGTGCTTAGCATGATACCTGGAACTCTGCTGTTGTTCAGTTGTGTCTGACTCTACATACCCATGGACTTGTCTGTGGGGTTTTCTTAGCAAAGACATTGGGGTGGTTTTCCATTTCATTCTCTAATATGTTCCCATTTTATAGATGAGAAACTGAGGCAGCTAAGGGTTAAGTGACTTGCTCAGTGTCACACAGCTAGTACGTGTCTGAGGTAAAATTTGAACTCAGATCTTCCTGACTCCAGGCATAGTGCTGTATCCACTGTACAACCTGGCCCATAGTAGGTGCTACATACACGCTGCATACATCCCCATTTGAGGGGAAGGCAAGATCAAAGGTAGATTTTAAACAACAACATCTCACTCCTTACCGTCATAATATTTTGGTGATATATTGCAACCTGTCTATGTCCACTATTTGTCTTTGTCTTTCCCTTTCTAGGTGATCATTATATTTCACATGATTTTCCTACACTTCAAATTTAATGTATTCCTTTATTCAACAAATGTTTATGGAATGCTTCCCATGTGTAAGGTGTATATAAAGAATTTATTTTAGTCGAAATTTCTGGCATTGTGATAGATTGCTTAAGGATAAGAACTATGTTCATGACTTCATTGATATAGGGAACTCCCAAGTCCCTCTATCAATTCAGGTTGTCACCTTTTCTGCAATGTATAGTCTGAGAGAATTGATTAGAATACTATGAAGTTAAGTGACTTGTCAGAATTGCACAGATATTATCTTTCTACATCTTTTCGACTTTGAGAGAGCTATCTATCATTCTATGGGCTAATTAAAGGATATTTTTTGGACAGTCTTTTGTCTTCCCTCTTCTGTTAACCCTCCCTCTCTCAATCACAGTACTTTGTTAGTTGTAAGTACAGAGTCCTGGACTTTGGGCAGGCATTAGTAAATGTTTAATATTGGCTTTGGCAGATATATTCACAGGTGGGGTAAATCAGACAATCACTTGACAAGCTTTATTAAGTGCCTACTATATGTCAACTGACAAAGTATGTGAGTGTATATTATATATCTACATCCTGTACTCAGTTCTAGGGACACAAAGACCAAAATGAATCAGACTTTACTTGTGTCCTTTTAAGGCAGACAACATGGACGCAAGAGAGTACTCATGTAGGAGGTGCTATTTGAGCTGAATTTTTAAAGAAACTAGGTATTTTAAGAGGCAGAGCTAAATGAATAAACAAAGCTTTTATTAAGTGTTTACTATGTAAAAAGTGCTGTTCCAAGTGCTGGGGAAGCACTTGGATTACTACAATAACCTCCTGGTGGGTCTGCCCGCCTCACGTCTCTCCCCATTCCAATTCATCCTCCATTTAGCCACTAAAGTAATTTTCCTAAAACACAGGTCTGATCACGTCATCCCACCTACTCAATAAACTCCTGTGGTTTCTGTTGCCTCCAGAAGCAAATACAAAATGCTGTTTGATATTCAAAGATCTTCATAACCTAGCCCCCTCCCACCTTTTTAGTCTCCTGTCCTGTTCCCCAACATGTGCTCCTCGATCTGGTGATACTGGCCTTCTGGCTGTTTCACAAATAAGGCAAGTGATCTGTCTGATCTGAGTATTTTTTCTGGTCGTCCCCCATGCCTGGAAAACTCTCCCTCCTGCTCCAACTACTGAGCATCCTGGCTTCCTTGAAGTGCCATCTAAAATCCCATTTTCTACAGAAGCCTTCTATAACTGCTCTTAATTTCAGTGCTTCCCCTCTTTTAATTATTTATTTATCTTGTATGTAGCTTGCTTTATATGTATTTGTTTGCACGTTGTCCCTTTAATTGAATTGTGAGCTCCTTGGGAGTAGGGACTATCTTTTGCCTTTTTTTTTTTTTTTTGGTATCTGCAATGCTTAGCACAGTGCCTTAATAAATGCTTATTTATTTATTGGGGAAAAAAAGTAAGGCAGACCTTTCAAGGAGCTCCTGTTCTGATGGAACAATCAATACAAACAGGGAATTTCCCCTGCAAGCCAAATGGAAAAGTCCCAATGTCTGGAGGGTGCGGTGGTGAAACAGATAGTAATGACTTTTCTCTAATGTCATTTCCACTGATAAAAATCATATCAGTTTCTGATGTTGAAGCATTTCAATGTGCCAAGGGCTTTGTTGGCAAGAACTTTCTTGTCTGGGTCTTCAGTAGCTACAGGTCTAGCATTAAGAGGAGTAATTGCCTCCATAGGATTACTTTCCTGCTGATGACTGTGGGGATTGGACAAGACACACTGTTATTATTCTCTGAACTGTTTTTATCAGAGTCTGAGGGGAGATAATAGTCAAGGTGGTTTGACTTGTCTGGCACATGCTTTCCCTTCTGTCTTTCCTCAGGGTGCCTTGCTGTTACAGATGAATAAAGATTATGTTCAGGTATAGGGGCCATATCTGTATGGGAAAAGGAATGGAGACCAGAGATAGAAATCAAATTCATACTATCTCAGCACCTATGAAGACCTAACTCAAAGATTACTCAAGGCAAGAAATCTTACTTTATTCCTTTGCATGTGCTAAATTTCCCTCTAGCCTTTGACCTATAGCAAAATGCAGATGTCAGGAGACCATAGGGTCTCCCTCTAGCAAAAGAGTTTGATAAAGGGCTCTCTTGATGACAGACATTGTTGTGGGAGGTGGTGAAACATAACTGGTATGAATAGATTTTTTTTTTGGCCACAGCATCTGCCCCTGGAAAATGCTGATGAGGCAAATCTCAAACATCTGCCACAGCCTCTGACATACAGATTGTCTCCAAAGTAATCTGGTGAGAACCACAAGATACAGTGGAGATGGTGTGTTGAGTGATATTTCTTATTGTAACACCCTTAGCCTGCCTGTCTCAACTTATCTTGCCATCTCTGAACTATTAACACTGAATCACAGAGTTTAGCTCTTAATTAAAACTGCTGTCTTGCATTGCTTCATAGTAGTTTCATGTGTCTATGTCTTGTCTGACTAGCTAGATTATGGAGCTGTTCAGGAAGGCAAAAATCATGCCTGGTATAGATGTCATAGAGTTATGGACTTGGAACTTGATACCTGGCTCACCTTCTGACTCTGTCATTAGCTACTGATGTAATATGCACCATGAATTATACATATGGACATTATACAATGGAATTACAATATGTAATATGTATATATAAATACAATATGGTATTTGAATAGTGCTTTTTTTGTACCTAGAGCATTTGCAAGCATATGGTTAATAGTGATACTTTGATGATGATGCATTTATATAGCATTTATATCAAATTTTAAGATTTACAAAGCACTTTATATGTTATATTATTTTGATCCCCACACTAACTCTGTAAGTTCTGTTATTTTTCCCACGTACAAATAAGGAAATTGAAGCCTAAATTGAGAGACTAAATAGCTAGTAAAAGCCTGAATCAGGATTTGAACTCAGGTTTTTCTGACTCCTGAGGTCTTTTCCATATTTGCTTTGTCACCTACCTACTCCAGGGTAGGTGACAAATTATTTGACAGACCCAAATAATTGTGAAAATATTAATTGTTCATGGGTGAGATGAGCCAGTATAATAAAAATGACAATACTATCCAAATTAATTCACTTTTTCAATGCCACAAATCAAACTACCAAAGCATTGTTTTATAGAAGTAGAAAAAATAAAATTCTTATAGAGGTAAAAAAAGTCAGGAATATCCAGAGAAATAATAAAATAAAATGGAAATGAAAAGGACTTAGCAGGGCCAGATCTCTTGAATAAACTTCTGGTGCAGATCTGGTAACTACAAATATTGATGCCCTTTCTCCATTCTGACACTTAGTTTGAAGAGGGATTAGCCTTGTGCTAATTAGCATGGAGGGAAGAACTAGGGTTAATGGGAGTGGGTGGGCAGTTGAAGAGTGGCAGATGGTCCATGTAGGGAAAAAATTCTTAATAATTAGATGTATCAAAAAATGTAATGAATTGCCTCAGTCAGTAGTGAGCTCAAGATTGATGGTCTTCAGGCAGAGGCTGTATAATTGCTAGAGAGTTTTGTAGATATAATTCATCTTTTTAGTGAATGTTGCATCTCTTCCATCTCTTCAAAATCTTAAGATTTTAGATTCTATGGTTATTAGATTAATTAATCCTTTGAAAGGACTGGTCAGTTTAGAGGAAAGTTAGACAAACTGATTGTTTGATTCAATTCACCAACTCATTCAACCCAAACAGTGATCCTATAGTCTAGTGAAAACAATCTCAGGTCCAGTATTGTCAATGACTTTCATACAGGTCAACAGATAGGAATGGAATATGTCTACCTTGGAGAGGAGAAGATGTATGGGGATATTACAGTTGTCTTCAAGTTCTTGAGGGATTAGACTTGGTCTGCTTGACTCCAGTGAAGAGAACTAGGAACAGAGAGTGAAGTTACCCAGAGGGAGATTTGTACTTAATGTCTAAGAAAGCATAATAATCAATAGACAATCCTCACTACAAAAAGGGGGAATAGGTTTCCTATTGAGACGTAGTAAGTTCCCTCTTACTAGAAGTCTTCAAACAAAGGTTGTTTGGATGCTTGTTGAATAGGTAGTAGAAGTAGTTCTTCATCCATTATAGCTTTTATTTGTCTGCTTTTGAAATCCTTTCCAGTATTAAAATTCTGTGATTCTTTGTTCTTCCTTCCTACCCTTACCTTAGGGTAAACATCCCTAATTTCTATAATTCATCCTGCCATCCAAGGTATTAGGATCCTTTTTGGAGTCAGATGATCTGTGTTCAGGTACTGTCTCTGAGTCTTACTTGCATGATCTTGGGAAGTCATTTAATCTCCTTGTTTTTAATATGACAGCATCGAATTAGACGAACTCTAAGGTCCCTTCCAGCTTGGAATTCTGTGTTCTAAGGGAAAATTTTAGAAAAATTAGGTGCCACATATCTACACTGAAAAGACTTATATATACAAAGGATACCTGCCAGTTTCCCCAACTCCTTACAACAGTTATTTGACATCATCCTTATCAATCCTAGTAACAAATGTAAAGGGACAGATCCAGAAGGGAAGATTACATTTGGGCTTTCAGTGTGTAGGCACTGCTCAGGGATATGATTATCTTCTTTATTCTATAGGGAAATAAGCTCAGAGAGCTTTGATAACCTTTTTAAAATCATACAGCAAGTGATTAGTGCAGTTGAAACTAGAATCATCTGTCCTATATCACTCAAACAATAACTTATCAACACTGAACACCTTGAAATTTGGGAAAAAAATTTAATGGATGTTTCAGTTTTCATTCAGTGGTTTGGCATTATGTAGATAGAGTGAATGCCATTGGGTGTCATTCCTAAATACTTTTTGGGGAAAGTGGTATAATACAGGTAGGGACTAAGAACTTAATTACCTGATATCTTATATATCTATCAGTCATCTATCAATCATTTCTATCATCTATCTTTCTTTCTTCTTACACATATCATGTATTTCTCACATATATGTGTGATATATATATTTATGTATGTGTATGTGTGTATATATGAATGAATGGAGAATTTATCTTTAATATTTGGGTCCTTGAGTCTGTCTTTCAGCTTCTCCTTGCTGAATTGCCAAGTCTCCAAACTGGATATGGGCATATTTGCAATATTGAGATTGAGGTGATGTTCCATAGAATAAAGATAAACTCTCCATCACTAAGAACATTCAAGTAAAGGCTAAGTAACTATCTGATGAAGGTGTTGTAGAAAAGATCTGGAAGGGGTTGAGAGAGGTAACCCGTTCAGAGAAGGGTTTTGGGGATACTGAAGGCCTTCCAGTCCAGATCATGTACAATGAAGATTACCTGGAGGAACTAGATGGGTTTAAGTTTGAGAAGAAGGCTTAGGGGAAACTGTGATAGATTTTGAAAATCCCTTAGGCTGAAGAGGGATTAAATGCCTTATGCTTGACCCCAGAGGACAGACCTAGCAGCAGTGGGTGAAAGTTGCAAAGAGTCAAAAAGTCTTGATAAAAGGTACACATGGCTAACCATCAGAGCTATCCCAAAGAACAATGTACTGCTGTAGCAGCAGGGAGTAGATTCCTTCTCACCAGAGATTTTCAAGCCTAGACTTGACCACTTTTCATTTAGGAGATTGAGGTAATTTTTGTTCAGGGACATATTTTGCCAGGAAGCCTCTGAGGTCACTTGTTCCTCTAAGTGAAGTCACTTCTCCTCTGAGAATCTGGAAGAGAAAAAATGCTCTCCTTAAATACATGACCACTTCTTTGTTTGGAAATAACTAAGGAAATCACAAGATTGAAATTTTTTAGTTCAAAAGGAATCTTAGAGAGATTTTAGGCCTTCACTACCTCAACCTATACTATTTTAATAGCCTTCTGGTTGGTCTCCTGACTCAAGTCTCTTCCCCACTCCATTTCATCCTCTAGCTGTCAAAGTGATCTTCCTTAAGCTCAGATCTGACCGGGTCACTTCTCTATTCAATAAATTCTAGTGGCCTCTATTTTCTCCAGAAATCAAATATAAAATCCTCTGTTTGATTTAAAATCCTTCACGATCTGGCCCTTTCTTAACTTGTGTTGTTAAATCTCTATTAAGTGATTTGCCCAGGGTTACACCCACATTGTGTAAGAGGAGAGCTTTAAATCCACAATATTATGCTTCCTATCTTATATTTAAGAGAATGTGTGTATGTGTGTGGGGGCACAGGAATGTAGGTATAGCTTCCTATTCTGTTAGGATCAAATATTCTATTCTTTCTTTTACTTTGGAGCCTTTCTTAATGTGGCCCTTTCTTACTTTCCAGGCATCTTATGCCTTCCTCCCCTCCCACTTTAAAATTCAGTGTCACTGGCTTCCATGTTGTTCCTTTTGCAATTACTCTACTCTCTTTGTTCTACATTTTCCCTGACTGTCCCCTATGCCTGAAATTTTCCTCCTCCTCATCTCTGTCCCCTGGCTTTTCTGGCTTCCTTCAAGTCTCAACTAATGTTCCATGTTCTTCAAGAAGCCTTTCCTGATACCCCATAATGCTAATGCCCCTCCCCTGGAGATTATCTCCAAATCTCCTATGGCTTGTTTGTACAGAGTTGTTCAGTTGCAATCTTCCCCAAGACTGGGAGCCCCTCCTGGGCTAGGACTTTTTTTTTTCTTTTTATCCTTAGAGCTTAGGGAAATGTCTAGCACACAGTAGGAACTCAATAAATGTTTGTTGACTTAGAGAGCTTCTAGCCCAGCTTCCTCATTTTATAGATGAGGAATGGAGTAGCTTGTCTGCAATTACAGTATAATTAAGTCACAGGATCTGGATTTAAATCTAGGTTTTCAGATTCTAAATTTCATAGTCTTTCTTCCACACCGTTTATCGACAATTAATAGTTGGCAATTTCCTACTGAATGATTTTCTGTCGTTCCTTTCTCTTGCTCCCCTCTCCCCAAACCCTACTTGTTTTATCCAGGCTAGAAAGGAACTTCCTTAACTTTGGAGCCATGAGAGAATTTCCAGTAATACTGAGTTTTTGTTGGCAAAACATAAAGGGAAGTGAAATAAGATGTGCATTTGTTTGGGCTTTACTTGTTGGCTGTGATGATTTATTTGAAAGAGAAAAGTACTAACAGTTTAAATAAGAACCATCCCATGGAGTTAGCTGAGGTCTTTTTCTTTTTTTCTTCTTCTGTCTTTTTGTTTTTAGCACCACCATTTTCCTACTTAACCAGGCTTGAAGTTTTGGAGTCTTCTTTGACTCCTCCTGGTGTCTGGCCTTTCAAATCCAATCATTCACTATGTCTTTCTTGTTCTTTTTATTCTTCTTCTAAAACCTTATTTTTTGTTATCTTTTGTTTTATATCATTCTTTCTGAATATCCACTCTACTTCCCCTACTCATCAATTCATCCCTTGTAAAAAAGATTAAAAATTCAAATCAGGCTTCAGACACTTAACACTTACTAGCCATGTGACCTTGGGCAAGTCACTTAACCCCTATTTCCCTGCTTTCTCTCCTCCAAAAAAAAAGATTAAAAATTTTTAAAAAGTTAAAAAAATGACTAGTTCAGCAAAGACAAAGACAATAAATAAAGACAGGGAGCATGACATAAGGATAAGGCAGTCTACTTGTAGTCAGGAAAACCTGAGTTCAGATCTTGCCTCTGACACTAGCATTGTAATCCTGGGTAAGTCACTTACACTCTCCATGCTTCATTTCCTTTATATGTAAAATAAAGCACTGGACTTCATGGTCTCCAAGGTTTCTTCCAGCTCTAAATCTACGATCTTATGAAGTCATTCGTGTTTTGCAAGTATAAGTAGTATGCCATACCTCTAGTCACTTGCCTCTGTAAATAGGGGAAGGATGTGCATTTTTCGACTCTTTTCAGGTCATTATAATTTCATTGTGTTTAATTTTTTTCTATTTATATTATTGTAGTTCTTGTTCATATTATTTTTCTAGTTCTGGGTACTTCATTTCTCTTTTTTTTTTGGG
>CM053580.1:496218817-496236162 GCA_028627135.1 Pseudochirops cupreus
AGAGAGGAATATAAAGAGAGAAGGAGAAAAGGAGAGATAGGATAGGGCAGATTATCTCATATAAAAGAGGCAAGAGAAAACTGTTACAGTGGAGGGGAAGAGCAGGAAGGTGAAAGGGAATGGGTCAACCTTACTCTCATTGAATTAGTCTCAAGGAGGGAATAACATACACACTCATTTAGGTATCTTACCCTACAGGGAAGTAGGGGGGAAGGGGATAAGAGGGGGGATGATAGAAGGGAGGGCAGATTGGGGGAAAGGGTTGTTAGAAGCACATACATTTGAAAAGTGACAGGGTCAAAGTAGAAAATAGAGTAAGTGGGAAGGGCAGGATAGGATGGAGGGAAATATAGTCAGTCTTTCACAATATAAATACTGTGGAAATGTTTTGCATAACTACACATGTACAAGCTATATTGAATTGCTTATCTTCCCAGTGGGGGTGGGTTAGGAGGGAAGAAGGGAAAGAATCTGGAAATCAAAGTTTTAAAAACAAATGTTAAAAATTGTTTTTTTATATGCAACTGGGAAATTAGATATACAGGCACTGGGGTATAGAAATCCATCTTGCCCTACTAGAAAGTTAGAGGGAATATGGGAGAGGATATAAGAGAGAGCAGATTGGGGGAAGGGGTATTCATTAGATTTGCTATCTTGAGGTGGGGGGAGTAGGGGAAAGACAGGGAGAAAATTTGTAATTCAAAATCTTGTGGAAATGAATGTTGAAAACTAAAAATAAATTTTAAAAAGTAAAAAAAGGAATGGTGGGGCAGGGAGTAATAGCGAGACCAGCCAGAAGGATGCTTTATTAATCTAGGTATGGGGTGATATGGACCTAATGGTGGCTATGAAAATATAAGAGAAAGGGAAAATCTAAGAGAAAAATAATGTTGTAAGATTTGGCCTAAATCAAAGCCAGATAATTGGTGTTCAGAGTCATGACTGGATCTAGTATAAGGGGAGCATTCGCAGCTTGTTTCCTCCAGTACCTTAGGGAAACTAATCAGAGTTTCAGGAATATTTGCATTGTTGGGCATTGGTTGCCAAGAGATATGATAGGTGTTGAAAAGGTATCCAAAAAGGGTAGGAGTAGGATCCTGTGAATTAAAATTCTAGAGAGAAAGTATAGTAAGGGTGAGAAACTCTCATGAAATGAAATTCTGACAACACAAAGGGAAACAGTTCCAGTGATGAGGAAATGCAGGAGTTGTGTGAAGAGACCAATTTCATAATAAAACTTATGTGACTGACGTAGACTTTCAAAAGATGGGAAAAAGGTAAGTAACAGAGAATGAACACAAAGCATTGGAATAGCCCTGTAAGAAGAGCATCAGGGTAATAAAGCTAAGAATGATCCTGGGATGATGAGAAGCTAAGGGCAGCAAAAAAGCATCTCTGCTTGTTTTAAGCTACAATGGAGAAAAAAAGAAGCATTAAAGAAAAGATAGGACTAATGTTGGGGTGAATGTGAAAATGATAACTGGCAACAAAGAGGAGAAGTACATGATTCATGATTTGCATCTGTTTTCTCTTGTAGTGAGAGCAACCTCTGGACTAAAAAGAACAAAACAAAAATGACTAATACAGAGAAGAAAGGAAATAGTAACAGAGTACCTAAGTGTCCCTGATAAATTTAAATGACTTGGGTCAGATTATATTCTCAAGTATTGAAAGAACTGGAAAGGGTCATTTTTGCTTGACTGTGATGTGATGCAGGGGTTGTTCCTTCTTTCATCCCTCTCTCCCTTCCTCCCTCCCTCCCTCCCTTCCTCTCTTCCTTCTTTTCTTCCTTCCTTCCTTCCTTCCTTCCAGGGGAAAATGAATGTCTAAGACTTTAGTTAAAAACAAAATTATAAAAAAATGTGATTGTAAGCCATTGTCAGTAATAATTAAAAGATCATGGAAAGTGGCAGAGGTACTGAGGGACTAAAGAAGACCAAATAGGAAAAAATAGAGCCTGAAAACCATAACCCAGTGAACTTGATATCAGTTGCTGGGGAAATTCTAGAATGAACTATTAAAGGAATGGTTAGTGAACATCTAGAAGAGGAAGCAGTGCCTGGGAGGAGTTATCATGGATTCTTTAAGAATAGGTCATGTCAGATTAACCTTGGCATACTATAAATATATTTTACTTAGCTTTTAGTGAAATTTTTGATAAAAGTATGTCATGCTATTCTTATAGATAAGATGGAGATATATAGACTAGATTGTAGTCTATTCAGGCACATTTGGAATTAGATGAATGGACAGACTAAAAGAATAGTTGTTAATGATTCAATATCCGTTTGGCAGGGTGTTTCCAATTGAATTCCCAGTGCTTGGTTTTGTTATATTTAACATTTGATTTGTAATTCATATAAAGGCACAGAGGACATGTTTATCAACTTTGCAGGTGATATAACACTGGAAAGGATGGCCAATGCACTTAATGATAGGATTAAAAAGAATCTTGACAATTGGAATATTGGGCCAAACCAAATAAGATGAAATTTAACAGGCATAAATGTAAAGTTTTATACTTGGGATAGAAAAGCTAGTTTCACAAGTATAAGATGAGGGAGGATACATTGTTGGATAGCAGTTTATTTGAAAAATTTTTGACATGTAGTAGCTATGTCACTGTGGATAAGTTAATACTCTTAGAGCCCCAAGACAGCAAGTTACAAATGAGTTGCTGATCTATATTTAGGAGAGAGTTTCTGTGTCAGGAATTCTTTGTACCAATGAAATAATAAGTCTGTATCAAATATGTCAGGAGAGAAAAACAGACAGACAGACAGAAATGGAGACAGAGAGACTATCCATTTCCCTCACAATGTTATGCTGGACTACAAGCTTAAGTCAATGGTATGAAACACCATACCAAAAGAGATAATCTAATGAAAGATAATGTGATCTTGGGCATCTTTGGAATAAGGATATGGGGTTCTCTGTGCTGGTTTGACCACATCTATATTATTATGTTCAGTTCTTAGCATCACATCTTAAAAAGAACAACAATAAGCTGGAAAACATGTACAGGAGGGCATTCAGTTTAATGGAGGGCTTTAAGTCTTGCCCTTTATACCCAAAATTGTATCCCTTCTCATCTCCGCCTCCCAACTTCCCTGGCTTCCTTCAAGCTTCAGATAAAGTCCCATTTTCTACAACAAGCATTTTTTGGTCTCACTCTATACAAGTGTCCTCCCTTTACTGATTATTTCCCATTTTTCCTGTCCATAGCTTCATTGTTGTTATGGGAATCTGAAGATCTTCCCGGCCCCGAGGCCCTTTGCTAAAGTGGCTTAAGTGACTCTGAAAACCTTCCCAGATTTGAAAGTATAGTCTGCCCCCAAATAGGCTGAATGTGGTCACATGGAGCCTGTGGCGGGAGGCTTGTTTTTTGGGAATGCTCACGCCTTGTTGCTTTGTGATTGGACAGTGGATCAAGAGGGCTGTGACATTCTCTGAGCCAGGAGAAGGCTATATATATACCCTGATGTGAGGTTTTGCTTTGGGGTTCACTTTGAGAAGAGTTGTGTGATTTGGCCAGATGAGACTCTGGGAGGCTGTTGAGTCCCCCGGCTTTGAAAAACCCAGATGTTGATGCTTCCCTCTCTGGTAACTGAATAGGTAACTGATGTAATGGTCAGACAGTTTGGAAGCCGGTCTGCTGAGCTATTTCTCTGTCTGCTAGTAACCTGTGCTTATAACTTGTGTTTTGTATTCTGTTTGTATTCTCTGAAGTTCAGAGTGCTGACTTTCCCCCCTGAACTAGGTAAATGATATTTGATCAATTAAAGTAAGATTGTTAACCCATTTTGAGTTGCTTTCCTTTAGAAAAGCAGATCTAAGAACCTGTGCTAGCAGCCGCCCTAGGTACGCTAGGGTGTTTGCGGCTACAGTTGTACACAATTATTTTCATGACATCTCTCCCAAATGAGTTGCTGATCTATACTGGGGAGAGAGTTTTTGTGTCAAAAATTCTTTGTACCAATGAAATAATAAATCTGTATAAAATATATGAAAAGAGAAACATAGACAGATAAATAAAGAAGCAGAAATGGGAAAGAATTATAACAGTACAACTATAATTGTACAGTATATTGTTTATCTTCAATTCTTTTTTTTTGAATTATTATTGAATTTTATTTTAAATTCATGGAATAAAACAAGCATTTCCACAACATAGTATAATAAAAAGGATGATTGCACTTGAAACTGCCAAAAAAACAATTTGCTATTCTTTTCAAATATATAACAAAATTATTATATATGTTTCTCCCTCACCCAGAGATGGCTACCGTTAGACGCAAATAGATGTATATACATACATATATAAAATCATTCCATAAAGTTTCTCTTTATCAGTTCCTTCTCTGGGTACCGATAGCATCTTTCTTCATAGGTACTTTATAATTAATTTGGGTATTTATAATAGTCAAAACAACTTATTCAAAGTTGTTCTTAAGACAGTATTGCTGTTATTGTATACAAAGTTCTATTGATTCTATTTATTTTGCTCTTCATTATTTTGTGCAAGTTTTTCATGTTTTTCTAAAACCATCGAGCTCATCATTTCTTATAGCACAATAATATTCTTTCACATCATATACCATATATCACATGCCCTATAATTCATCTCCAATTTTCAAAGAAGTCCCCAAGTTATTATCTTAGATTATGAACTCCTTGAGACCAGGGACTGATTTTTTTGCCTTTCTTTGTATCCCTGGCATTTGGCACAGTGCTTGGCACAGAGTAGGTGCTTAGTAAATGTTTGTTGACTTGACTTGATGCCATGTATAGATTAGTAGAAGGAACTGGGCATGTTTAACTGACAGAAAACCTCAAGGAGGACATGAGAGCTGTGATCCTATGCTTGAAGAGTCATCATAAGGCAGAAGGAACAGCTATATTCTCCTTGGCCTGAGAGGGCAGAACTAGGAGTAGTGCTGGAAGTTGTAGTGGGCCAATTTAGGCTTTAGGGGGGTGGAAAACTTTCAAACAATTAGAGTTAACTGAAAGTGGAATGAGTTTCCTTGAAAGGTTGTGACTTCTCACTGGAGGGTTTCATGTAGTGGACTGACCAACCACTTTTGGGCTATGCTACCTGGAAATTCCTTTTTGGGTTGCACTAGATGATTGTTTAAGTCCTTTCTAGTTCTGAATTTCTATAATTCTGTTTATCGCAAGCTTCACTGACATTTTGTAGGAGGTACTGACCAGAGCCAGTTTCTGGGTGAAGTACTAAGATACTTCAAGGGCACAAAGCTGAACAGCACAGAAAAATAGTGACAGACAAGAGTTAGGAGAGCTGGAGCTCTGTCCTTGGTCCTGACAATCAGTAGCTCGGTGAACTGGGGTAAGTCATATCACCTTTCCCCAACTGAATTCAGGTTCATCATATATGGAATGACATAATAATACTAGTACTACCCACACCAGAGCATTATGAGGGAAATGGTTTGTAAATAGGATAGTCTCTCTGCCTCCATTTCTGTCTGTCTGTTTTTCTCTCTTTACATATTTGATACAGACTTATTATTTCATTGGTACAAAGAATTCCTGACACAGAAACTCTCCTGAATATAGATCAGCAACTTATTTGTAACTTACTGTCTTTGGGATCTGAGAAGTGGTGACTTACCCATGGTGATGCAACTACTATATGTTGGAAGTGGAACTTGAAACTACGTTGTCCTGCCTCTGAAGCTAATTCTCTAACCATTATGCCATGCTGCCTCTCAGAGCATCACATAAGCATGAGTTATTAGTATGAGTGTGATGATGATGAAGACTTTTGCTTTGTATCTTTGTTCATAGGCCATCCCTGTGGTACTGAAGAAGCTTTGGGTATCACTTACATGTTGCCCAGTGTGATGGATGCTTCCTTTGATCTCCATCCAACTCAAACCCCATGCCACCATGGCACTCCTCTGGCAAAGTAGACTGTATGCTTTTGGAAACCTTTTCCCTAACAAGGGACAGTAAAGCTTTACATTTTTATGTAATGTGCTGAGATGTGGGATCCTGGCACACAGCTGTGGAGTGGGATATATGCCAAGTTAGGCATTCATCTTGGAAATGATTATGTATTTTGCTTGGCTTTTTACTTCTGAAATAACTTCTTTGGAAACGGATTTTTAATTTTGTATTGCTTTAAGCATAGTTGTCTGGATTTTATTGAGAATGGATTTTTACGTGAACTATTCATTGCTTTTTGTGGCAAACATTCCTCTCAATAGAGAAATGAAAGCCTAGCAGCAATAAATCCTCCAATTCAGCACACTGGGCTGGGTTTTGCTTCCATTGGTCTCTGGGCAACTCTTCTGTGTGTTCTCTCTCTCCTTACTCTCAACACCAGAATCGGATGAAGTCAACACAATAATGCCATTGAACCAGATTATCTATGAGGTTCCTACCAGGTCAAAATTCTGTCATCCTGTGAATGTAGAAAAGTGAGGAGGGGACAGTGGCTGCTTGAGTAGAGGAACTTTAAACCCAAAGCTCCAGAGAACTCTGGAAAGAGGTGAGAATTAGGCTAAATGTAGTAGATACGGGTGGGACCCATGTGAAATCTGGCAAACGGTCTTTTAGAAAGAAGTTTACTCTTATTTTGCTAGTTATTGGCCATGAAGAGTGTGATGACTGGTTGAAAGTACTGAAGATGTTTAGAATGAAGACCGTAGACTTAGAGAGGAAAAGGTGAAGAAATATTCAATTGGTTTCCAAAGCACAGAGCAGGGAGAAATGAGTGGGAGCCACAATGAGGCAGAGCTCATTGGGAAAACTTTCCTATGACTAGAGATATGCAGGGGTGGATTAGGTTGCCCAGGAAGCAATTGGTCCTTCGGTTTTCATTTGTTTCTTTTAAAGATTTTCTTATTTTTGTTCATATCCTTTGTTTTTATATTAAATTGTTTCCTAGTATATCCATCTCCTTTCTCCACCCAAATCATCACTTGTAAGATATTTAAAAAGAAATAAAATTCCAGCAAAACTAACCAAAACATCAGCCAAATCTGATAGTATGTGCAGTATTCTGCACTTATGGTTTCCTAGCTTTATGGCAAACAGGAGATGCATTTTTTCTCCACTTTCCTAGAGGACTAACCTTGATTATAACATTCAGTTGCAATTTTGTTGTTCATTTAGTTAATATGGTTGGAATCACCAATTGCATTTTAGATAGCACTTTGAAAATTTTTTGAAAAAGCATTTCCGTGTATTTTCCTATTTGATTATTTTCCTTCAAAAATCTTTCCTTTCTTTGTTCATTCATTCATTCATTTGTTCCTTCCTTCCATCTCTCTCTCTCTCTCTCTCTCTCTCTCTCTCTCTCTCTCTCTCCATCTTAACAAGCAACAAACAAAAAGACATTTCCATGGACATATTATAATAGATTATTCATGAAATTTCAGATCTCTCTTATGTACAGTTTGCTCTTCTTTTAAATATATAATAAATATTATATGTAATTTTAAAAGTTAGACTACTTGTCTATGATTCATTTTGGCCTTTTTTCTGTTCTTCTCTGTGCATATTTTCTACTTTTCTGATCAGATGTCAAATCAATTTCTTTTATCCTTAACTTTCTCTTCTGGAAAGAATGGTGATGATAATCCCAGTGTCATAGGATAATAGTGGGGAAAGTTCTTTTCATATATTAAGACTAAACTTATAAAAATATGAGAGGTTGCCTGACATAATGGACAGAGTGAGGAACTTAGAATTAGGAAGACCTGAATTAAAACCTTACCCTGACCCTTCCTAGTAATGTCACTTGGATCTGTCACTAAACTTCTCAGACATCTCCCCTGGACTTTTTTTTTCCCATTAATGGAGGAAGTTATTATGTGGACAATCCCCCCAAGCTAATGATGTCACTCTCCCCATTTTCTCTATTATTTTGCTATTACAATTTTAAGAAAACATTGTCTCATTTTACACATTGATAAAGGAAGCCTTATCTGGAAGGAAGCTCTAGGGTCTTCCCTGGACTACTGAAATCACACCCCTTGGAAACTGACAACATTTAGCAGTATTGTATTGATAGTTAAGTACTTTAAAGTAAATTTTTTTCGATATCTTTTTGCTTTCATATTGCCTAGATTTACCCTCTGTAACCTTTCCTTTTCCTCTCCCAAAGAACCTTTCGTTATAACAAATGATTTTTTAAAGAAAGAAAAAGAAAGAAAAGGAAAAAAATCAGCAAAACAAATCAATACATAGAACAAATTTTACATATGCAATGTTTCTCACCTATGGGCTTTCCTCCTTTGCAAAGGAGGGAAGAAACCTTTTTATATCTCCTCTTTGTGGCCAAGCATTGTTTCTTTTAATTTTATAATATTAAGTTTATTATGTGGTGATTCCCCCCTCCATTTGCTCTGTTATAGTCATTTTGTATGTATCGTGTTCTTGGCTCTGCTTCCTTTGTTTTGTATCAGGAAATATATTTCCATCTTTCTTTATATTAATCATATTCATTATTTCTTATAGCACCATAATCCATTCTATTCATATACCACAATCAATGGGGCTCTTTGTGATCACAAAAAAATATTGCTGTAAATATTTTGGTGTTGATGGAACCTTCCTTTTTGTCACTAACCTCTTCAGAGTATATGCCTAGCAGTAAAATCTTTGAATCAGAGGGTATGGACAATTTAGTCATTTTGTTTGCATGATTCCAAATGCTTTCCAGGATGGTAGTACTCATTTACTACTCTACCATTAATGTATTAGTGTGCCTGTCTTTCTACAAGCCCTCCAAAACTGACCATAACCATCTTTTGTCATGTTTGCTAATTTGCTGAGTATGAAGTCAATTGTTTTATTGACCCATTGCTAACAGAAATTTTAGAAAGAGGTTAGGCTACTTGGGACCAAAATAGGTAGTCTCATCCTGAGAGTCAATGTACAAACTGCTTCTAACTTCCTTTGGTACTTTTGTTTATGAAATGTTAATGCCACAAGATTGTCCTGTAAGGTCACGGAGTAAAGAAGATGTCTTTGAGGTGGGGTTGGGGGTGGGGATGAGAAGGATGGAATTTGAGTGACTTTAGTTTGAGGATATTGATCTATGTTTGGGCCTGACTAAATTTATAGCTAACAATCACCAGAGTGTTAAAAGGATAACGAAGACAAAAAGACAAGTCTAAATCGGCCAGTGCATAAAGCTAGGAGCTATTGAAATATAAAAATAAAGACTGATTTTCAGCCACATAGGTTGAACAACTGCATACCACAAAATCAAAGTAATTTAATATGAAACTTCAGTAAATAAAATTCCAAAGTCAAAAGTCAGATGCTGTTGTGTATCTCATAAGCCAGCTGAACAATATGAGGGAAAAGGGGATGTTGTGTCCTCTTATTGCGGGGCATATTGTGACTCCAGTTCAGAGTGACTTTTTTGCCCTTTATCCTCTGAATATCGCTAATGTGTGCCTGCCCAGCAGGAGTATGGCACAGTGAGTGGGTCTGATATTTTGAGCTAAATGGGAATTCTTTGGATTTTGAGATGACTTGCTCTGGATAAAATGCAATTTACTACTTCTGGGGTAAAAACACCCCAACAAGTAAATAAAAATCATGAGAGAGAGCTCTTAGATATGCTCTGCCTAACCAGTCTTAGTGGCTTATGCTTAAATGAATGAGAAACATATGCAAGAAAAGTCCCTAGATAAATATATGGAGTACACAAATGCTTAGGCTCCGGCATGGAAGGAAAATGTGCTTAAATAAATGCACTGTGAATCCCTGGACACAGTATTTGCAACAATACTTGGACATATTCCACCCCCTGCCATCAGGAGGTCTGCCTGCTTCCTCTGTTCTTAAATAATGTACCTACAAGCTTTGCTAAAGTTATTTTGTGCATCTCTGGAGGACTGAAGATCTGCATGATCTAACAAGTTTAGATAAACTATTTTATTTAGATAAAAGTTTAGATAAACTAAACTTTTAATTTCCTGATTGCACATAGTAGGTACTTTAAAAATATGTGACAAATGAATAAATAAAAGAATGAAAGCAGTCTTCTTGGAGGTGGACTACCCCAATTTATTTCCTCTTCCTATTCAACCAGAATTAATAGGTAAGAATATCTAATACATTGATATTTTCACTGATAGGTGTGTGTATGTGCATGCATGCCTGTGCATATGTGTGTGTGTGAAATAAGTGGCTTATGGGAATACAATAAGAATTTAGAAATTCAGAGTTTTAATCATTATAATAACTCATATTTATTTGATATTTTAAGGTTTGCAAAGGTATATGTATATCTATTGATCTATTTGATCTTCACATTAGGTTGTGATCTCCTTCAGGGCATGGATTTCCCCCTTCTCCCCCACCTCTTTTTTGTTGTTATTGCAATAAAATCATTTTTTCAGTCATGTCCCACTCTTTGTGATGCTTTCTTTGTATTCTCCAGCTATTAGTATAGTGCCTAGAACACAGTAGGAGATTAACAAATGCTTGTTGCTTGCCTAAAGGTTTGGGATGGATGTTTGTTGCTTGGAAAGCGGCTTAAGGTGGACGTGCTCATTTGTCATCATATTGGTTAGTCATAAAGTGATGAATTTTTCAACCAGAAGGATGTAGATTCAGGACTGAAAGGGGCCTTAGAGATCATATCTAGTCCAAACCCTAAGAAAACTGAGACCCAGAGAAACTAAGGTACTTGCCCAAGGTCACATAGTGGAATATTAAGTAGTAGAGATGAGTTTTGAAACCAGGTTGTCTAACTTCAAATCCAGTGCTCTTTCTACTGCATCCTAACAGCTCTGGAAGCTATTCATTAATGCATAGGGGGATTGTGATTTTAGTATGTGAATTGATTACCTGAAGTAACAAAATCACTGATCATCTAAGTACTGAAGAAGTATCTACTTTGCTAGAGTGTGTGGTTTTCTTTCTTTTAAAAAATTTTAATATTTTATTTCCCCCCAATTACATGTAAAAGCAATTTTTAACATTCTTTCAAAAAAAATTTTCTAGTTCCTAATTCTCTCCCTCCCTCTTCTCCTCCTCTTTGAAACAATAAGCCATGTGATCTTGGTTATTCATATGCAATCATGTAAAACATATTTCCATATTAATCATTTTGTGGAAGAAAACTTGAACTAAAAAGAATGAAAGAGAGTGAAAAATAGTATGCTTTGTTCTGTATTTAGATGACATTAGTTCTTTGGAGGTGGATAGTACTTTTTATCATGAACCCTTTGGGATTGTCTTAGATAGTTGTTTTGCTGAGAATAGCCAAATCATTCACAGTTCTCCATTATACAATATTGCTGTTACTGTATACACTGTTCTCCTGGTTCTGCTCACTTCACTCTGTATAAGTTAATGTTAGTCTTTCCAGGGTTTTCTTAAATCATTCTGCTCATCATTTCTTATAGATAAATAATATTCCACCATAGCTTGTTCAGTCATTCTCCAATTGATGTACATGCCCCCAATTTAAAATTCTTAGCCACCACAAAAGGAGCTGCTACAAATACTCTTGTACAAATAGGTTCCTTTCTCCTATTTTTAAAAAGTTTCTTTGGGATACAGACCTATTAGTGGTATTTCTGAGTCAAAGGGTTGTAATACCAATCACAGCCCACCTGAGGACTGCTGTTGTGAACAATTTTTAAGGGTCTAATTGCACAGTATAATGAACTCTGTATTTATTTAGCAACAAACTAAACATTGTTCGATAAAGTAAAGTACAACATTCATAGCAACATCCTTAAGCAAAACATATCACCCAATATATATGTATCTCTAAATATCTATATCTATATCTATCTATCTATCTATCTATCTATCTATCTATCTATCTATCTATCTCATAATACTCAGTATCTCATATGGCATGTAGCATATATCATTGCATTCAGTAGCATTCCCCAAAATACTTGTTTACACATCAGGGGGTCCCAAGTTGTGATCTTCCCTAGAGCAACACATCCTTAAAGGGTAGCAGAAAATACCTCATCATCCACCCCTAGGTCACAGTAAGAACATCACACTAACAGCATATATAATTACATCCCCAAAATAAGGGGGGTTCCAGACTAAGGTCTTTCCTAATATGATATATCTTTAAGGGGTAGCAGAAAATACCACACTGTCTACTCTAGGTCACTGTAAGAACAATTTCCTCAATACCAAGTGCCCAAGTTATTTTTCATCTTGATTTGAGGTTGACTTCCAAGTCCCATGGCTCTTCTTCTGTGGGCTGAGCACTCCCAACTCTCACCTGAATTCACATATAGGCAGCTCTCCACTCCTGCTCCAGGTCTCAGTTCATGGGTACTGCTCCACTCCAAGCTCTTACTGTTTGACAGCAGGCTCCAGGGGCTCCTGCCTGCAGCTTCTGCCTCTAAGAAAGGAAAGCTTAACAGGGCAACAACACACACTACCAGTACACCTCCATCTCAATCCACCTCCAAAGTCCAGAGGATCTGTGTTAACAGCTTAGTTCACTTTAACAGCTCTTAAAAGGGACTTAAGCTAAGCCTCCTTCCCATGGGCAGGTTTCTGTCCTACAGCTCTATTTCCTTTTGTAGCTAAGAAACTCTTTCAGCAAGTCTCTGCCATCAAAGGTCTTATCTTTGCTCTTAGAGGTCTCCTCTTCACTCTCAGAGGTCTCCTTTCTGCTCTCAGAAGTCTTCCAGCTCAGAAGTCTCCTCCCCCCAGCTCTTTTAGGTTTCCTTTCAGCTCAATGCTCACAGCTCATTCTTTTCTTCTTCTTTGTCTCTTCTCTTGATTCTCTTCTTCTCAACACTGGGAACTCTCTTGATGCTGGCTTCCTCAATGTCTGCTCTCTCACACCGCTGGCTCTCTTTATATACAGTTCTAGTCAGCATCTGATTGTCTAAAACTCACATACTAGTCTCTGATTGGTTAAAACTCAATACACATGTCTAATTGACTAAAACTCAATGCAGATACAAGTCTCTGCTTAACTAGAACTCAATCCAGTAAAAAATCCCTCTTTGCTTGCCATTACATTCTACCCCTCCGAGATCCTTGGTTTTACAATTGAAATGGCCATGGATCCTGGAACAAATAGAGGCACTATACTTTGGGAGCCCATCCTCATCACCAAAATGTAATGCCAACGCAATATTAACTGCATTGATGGCAACTATGAATATGTTAGCATAGTTCTCAATCACAAAATATAACAGACTCTCCATATAGAAGACAGAAGCTAAACATTTATTCAGACACCAGAAAGTCAAATCCCAACACCAGAAAGCCAAATTCATCATAGGCACAAAGAAGTTAATACATGTTACCACCCCAGGGAGCAACTCCATACCTAGCTGTCTCTGTGCCTGCATCTTCTCTTCCCTCCTTTCTAACTGCTCTGACTCCCAGCTTCCTCTGGGCTCTGCTCCACCCATTCAGCAAGCTCCTCCCACCACAGACTCCATGTGAATGTATTTGACCTATTAAGGGACAGGGAAGACCTTCAAAGCAGGGAAGATCTTCAAATTCTCTTAGGCCTATTAAGGGGCATGAATAATCTTCAAATTCCCATCACCATTATAAGTGGATGTACAGTTTTATAGCCCTTTGGGCATAGTTCCAAACTGTTCTCCAGAATGGTTTGATAATTCATAACTCCACCAACAGTTCATTAGTGCCCCAATTTTCCCACATTCTCTCTAACACTTATAATTTTTTTTCTGTCATATTAGCCAATCTGATAGGTATGAGGTAGTGCCTCAGAGTTGTTTTAATTTGCATTTTACATATGTGAAATTTCAGGGTACAAGCCATGCAAGATAAAGAAATTTTAGGCTTACTTCTTGGTCACAAATTTCACTTGGAATGACTTAACTAGAACATAATCTTATTGTGGGTAGGGATTGTTTTATTTCTGTACTTATACCTCCAATGCCTAATACATTGCCTGACATATAGTAGGCTCTTAGATACTCATTGATTGAATATATAAGCATGGCTCTTTCATTTCTACTTGTTCTAATCTAGTCTTTCCCTTTCCAAGTTATGCTCTTTCTGACAGGGGTTCAGTAGTGTTGTCCTGGAAAATGTTTAAGAATTGGCTTTCTGATAAACAAAGTATGCATGATACACTTAACAGGTTAATCTATATTATTAACATTGTCTTCAATACTGTCTTAAGTCTAGACAATCAACCACAAAAAATAAATCAAGCATTGCTTTGTAGTATTTGCTGATTTCTGAGCATTAAATGCTCACACTGAACATTAAACTATTGGCTCCCATGGCCCAGTTTGAGCCCTTAGGTTCAGGCATAATTCCTTGCTTTCAGATCAAAACACTGAGAAGTCACTCAAACTCTGACCTAATGATTCATTCACCTTTTTCATACCCAGAACCTCTTTTACTCCCAGCCTGGATTAAATAACACCAGAAACTCCAGAAGCTGTACCTCTAGCTTTGAATCTCTGGTTTCTTTTCATCACCATAATAGCTCTTCCGTTGGTGGCCTCCTGAAATTCCTGTTGTTAGTTTGATTTTTCTCACATTCAGGCTTCCTCTTGATTTTTTGCCACCCTTTTCTTAGGTTGATTTCTACTTGCTGGTCTGTTGTACAGTCACCTCCTCCTTTGGATCCCTTTTTGGCCCTGAAACCTGAGCATTTTTATTGTTCTGTTTGTCTCAATCAATGTCAAGGTCCCTTGTAAAGCTAGCATCAACTAAACCTACTATATTCACATGTACCAGGCACTAATTTCAGTATATGGAAAGGGGAAGGGGTAGAAAGATTCACAGAGATGCTGTTATTGATGTGGCACCGCTGGGCTTGGGCAGGATCTCTTATAAACATCCTAGGTGTTGCTATAAACCCAACTGCTCTAGGTCAAGGAAATTGGAAAGAACTGAGAAGTTCTCATTGTTATCCTGGGCAGGGAATTGGATGAGGGTAAGGTTATTTAAGTGTATTCCAAGTTCATTAATAACTGAATCATAATAACTTAATCACTCTCTGCAGGATATAGCTTTTCTGTTCTTCCTTGGCCACCATATTTAGATTTAGTACATATGCATTTCCTACTAGAAGCTTTATTTTGAACACTTGTATGTCTTGGGCACTTTCAGGGGGTAGGTAGACCAGCATGGTGACAGGTCTTCAGTACCTTGCACTTGAAGTTCAGTTGAAGAAATCAAGAATGTTGTTTGTTCTGGAGAAGAGAAGACATGGAAGGATACAATAGCAGATATATGAAAGGCTGTCATGGGGAAGAAGGATCAGATTGTTCTATCTGACCATGGAGAGCACAAATAAGGCCTGGGGTGGAAGCTGCAAGGAGACCAATTGGGACCTAATGTGGGGAAAAAACTTTGTCATTAGAACTGTCCAAAAATGAATGAGCTTCTTAGAAATGTCATGGGTTCCCCTCAATGGTGGCCTTTAAGGAAAGGATGAAGTATCAGATTCCCTTTGGTCTAGACAGCCTCTAAAATCCTTTCCAAATCTAAAAATCTGTGCTTCTATGACTATAATATCTCTTGTTTCTCCCAGAGTGGGGAGATAAGAGAGGAACTAACTCTGTTAAGAGAAGGAGGGGAAAAGAAGAAATTTGTTTTTCTCCTTCTAGAGACTAGGAGAAGCAGGAGAAGAAGAACTGAAAGCTCACCAGATGAGAAAACTGATTAATCCAAAGTCACAGAACTAGTGGTAGCTGGGTGTTGCAGTGGATAGAATTTCAGGAAGACTCATCTTCTTGAGTTCAAATCTCGTCTCAGATGCTTGCTAGCTGTGTGACCCTGGGCAAGTCGCTTAACCCTGTTTGCGTCAGTTTCCTAATCTGTAAAATGAGCTGGAGAAGGATTTGGCAAACCACTCCAGTATCTTTGCCAAGAAAACATCAAACGGTGTCAGGAAGAGTCAGACACAACCGAAACCACTGATGATGATGATGACAACAACAAAACTAGGTGGGGTTTATCCAAAGGTCATACATTTAGAGCTCAGAGAGGCCTAAGAGATTATGTCACTTTCATTTTATAGATGAGGCCCAAAGAAACTAAGTGACTTGCCCAGGGTCATATAGTTAATAAGTGTCTGAGGTGGGATTTGAACCCAGGTCTTCCTTAGAATGTATGCTCCTTCATAAAAGATGACACCATAAGCACATTAGGAGAGCACAGAATAGTTTACCTGTTAGATCTCTGGATGAAGGAAGAATTAGAACCAAACAAGAGATAGAGAGCATTACAAAATGAAAAATAGATAATTTTTATTATATGAAATTAAAGGTTTTGCTTAAACAAAATGATTGCAACCAAAATTAGAAGGAAAGCAGAAAATTCGAAAAATTTTTTACAGCAAGTATCTCTGATAAAGGTCACATTTTTCAAATACATAGAGAACTGAGTCAGATTTATAAGAATGCAAATCATTCCCCAGTTGATAAATGGACAAAGGATATGAACAGGCAGTTTTCAGATGAAGAATTCAAAGCCATCTATAGTCATACAAAAATACTCTAAATCACTATTGACTAGAAAAATATAGATTGAAACAACTCTGAGGTACCACCCCATACCTATCAGATTGACTAATATGACAGAAAAGGAAAATGATAAATGTTGGAGGGGATGTGGGAAAACTGGGACTCTAATGCATTGTTGATGGAGTTGTGAACTGATTTATCACTTCTAGAGAGCAATTTGGAACTATGCCCATGGGGCTATCCAATTGCATATTCCCTTTGACCCAGCAATACCATTTCTAGGTCTGTATCCCAAAGAGATTAAAAAAAGGGAAAAGAACCTATTTGTAGAAAAATATTTGTAACAGCAGTTTTTGTAGTGGCAAAGAATTGAAAATTGAGAGGATGCTATCAATTACAGAATGGCTGAACAATCTGTGGTATCTGACTATAATGGAATATTATTATGACAGAAATGAAAAGGGGTATGATTTAAAAAAATACCTAGAAAGACTTACATGAACTGATGCAGAGTGACATGATCAAAACCACGAGAACATTGTACACAGTAACAGCAATATTTTATGATGGAGAACTGTGAATGACTTAACTATTTTCAGCAATTCAGTGATCCAAGACAATCCCAAAGGATTTATGATGAAAAATGCTGTCTGCCTCCAAAGAACTGATGGTGCCTGAATACAGACCAAAGTGCATACTATTTTTCATTTCCTTCCTTCCTTCCT
This sequence comes from Pseudochirops cupreus, assembly GCA_028627135.1. NCBI lineage: Eukaryota > Metazoa > Chordata > Mammalia > Diprotodontia > Pseudocheiridae > Pseudochirops > Pseudochirops cupreus. Next base: position 496,235,985 of record CM053580.1, read on the forward strand.
TCCTTCCTTCCTTCCTTCCTTCCTTCCTTCCTTCCTTCCTCCCTCCCTCCCTCCCTTCCTCCCTTCCTCCCTCCCTTCCCTCCTTCCTTCCCTCCTTCCTTCCCTCATTCCTTCCCTCGTTCCTTCCTTCCCTCCTTCCTTCCCTCTTTCCTTCCCTCCTTCCTTCCCTCCTCCCTCC
>CM053580.1:496236662-496270711 GCA_028627135.1 Pseudochirops cupreus
AGGATATAGGAGAGAGCAGATCAGGGGTGGGAGTATACACTGGGATCACTATTTTGGGGTGGTGGGTAGGGGAAAGATGGGGAGAAAATTTATAACTCAAAAACTTGTGGAAATGAATTATGTAAACTAAAAATAAACAAAAGTTAATTTTTTAAAAATTAAAATTAAAAAAGACCCCATTGTGCACTTTTGATATACTCCCCTCACTCTGAGGCTACTAGGATGACTCCCCTTCTGAGCTTGTCTTTCTCTAGGTATTGGTGTTCAGTCATTTCAGTCATGTCCAACTCTTCATGACCCCATTTGGGTCATAAAGATACTAGAATAGTTTGTCATTTCCTTCTCCACCTTAGTTTACAGATGAGGAAACTGAGGTAAGTGACTTACCCAGACTCACATAGCTAGTAAATGTCTGAGGCCATATTTGACCTCAGGTTTCCCGACTCTACACTCAGTATTCTATCTACTGCACTACCTAGCTACCCCTCTGTCTCTGGGTATTGCCCCATAATGCAAAACTGTCCTGATCTATACCTATTTATTTACTTAGGAACTATTTTGTTTATGTTTATACTATACATATTCACATATGTATATGTACATGTTATCTCTCCAAATACAATGTAAGTTCACTGAGAGTAGGTATTGGGGTGTGTGTGCGTGTGTGTGTGTGTGTGTGTGTGTGCGCGTGCCCATGTGCATGCATCCACAGTACATAGCATAGTGCCTGCCTCATCCATTCATTACTTCACTCAATGAACATCTATTAATTGCCTCCTATGTGCAACACCACTGAGCCAGGGTTGGGGAGGTAGAGAATATATATCATGATCCTTGCTCTCAAGTACATTCCAGTAGAGTTGGGGGAGATAAAGCATGTGGACAGAGAACTGTTCTTTAATAGAAATAAGAAGGGGAGGGAAGAGAATAAGCCTTCAAACAGTACCTACTGTGGGCCAATCACTGTACTAAGCCATTTTTTTAACAAATATTCTATCATTTGATAATAGGTATTATTATGATCTCCATCTTAAATTTGAGGAAACTGAGACACACAGAGGTTAAGTAAGTTGCCCAGGGTCACACAACTAGTAAGTGTCTGAGATGGGATTTGAACTCAAGTCTTCTTGACTCCAGGTGCAGTAGTCTATCCCCTACAACACCAGTTGCCTCTATGATGATGATGATGATGATGATGATGATGATGATGATGATGATGATAATGATAGATACATATTATATATGTATATGACTAATTTAAAGACTAAAATAAATTCAAAAGACAAATACAAAGTGATATTTGATCAGATGAAGATAAATTGGTGTCATATAGGAGACAAGAGAAGGCTTCCTAGGAGAGATAGCACTTGTGCTAGTGGTTCTCAACCTTCCTAAAGCCACGACCCTTTAATACTCCTACGTGGGCATATCTGCATGTGGATGGACCTCCCCTGGAGATGGATAGAGGAGCAGTGTCTCGGTTCCTAAGACCATCAGAAATATGTGTTTTCCGATGGTCTTAGGTGACCCCTGTGAAAGGGTCATTCGACCCCCAAAGGGGTCGTGACCCACAGGTTGAGAACTGCTGACTTATGCTGTACCTTGAAAAACGGGCATATAGGAAGTTGACATACAGAGATGAGAAAAGAAATGGTGAAGGAAAGCACTGCTGTCACGGAACAAGGTCAGGAGGAAAGACTAATTAAGTGCTAGAAAGGACAATATATGGTCAGGGAACAACGAGTAGTAAAGATTGACTGAAAGAGAAGATATTTTGGGAAATAGCCTGAGACAAAGTCAGAAAGTTAAGTTGAGGCCACATTGTGGAGGGCCTCGAATGCCAGGTTAAGGAATATGACTTTATCTGAAGCCACTGAAGACTCATAAATAGTGAAATACCTTGCTTAGCTGTTTGCACATGGAAAATCAGTCTGGCAGTTTTGCCAAGGATAGATTGGAGGATGGAAAGACTGAAAAGAGGGAAATCGTGTAGGAGTCTCTAACTATAACCCGAGTAAGATGTACCAAGGCCCTAAAGCATTGAACTAATGTATTAATGGCTATTTAAGCACATGGAGTTGTAGCAATAATTATTATAATAGCCAGCATTTATGCAGCACTTTAAGGTTGGCAAAGCACATTACATAAAATGTTATGTCATCTGATCTTCATAATAATCCAGGGAGGAAAGTTCTGTTAGTATCCCCAGTTTACAGATGATGAAACTGAAACCATGAGAGGTTAAATGATTTGCTCCAGAACTGGGCTGGAGTTCAGCTCTAGTATTTAGCTGTGTGAGCCCAGGCAATTTATTAAACCTCTCTGTGTCTCAGGTTGTTAAATGGCAATAACAAACTTATTCCACCTACATAAGAGGGTGTAAAATCTAAGGTGCTTTCTACATGTAAACTAGGATGATGATGGTGTTCTTTCTAATACATAGTTTTATTTTTAAGAGGGACCTTTAACATGATACCAAAAAGGAGTAAGGTGAATGTTGGGGCAGCTAGGTAATGCAGTGGATGGAATGCCAGGCCTAGAGGCAAAACTCATCTTCCTGAGTTCCAATTTGGCCTAAGACACTTACTATCTATGTGACCCTGGGCAAGTCACTCAACCCTGTTTGCCTCAGTTTCCTCATCTGTAAAATGAACTGGAGAAGGAAATGGCAGACCACTCCAGTTATCTTTGTCAAGAAAACCCTTAATGGGGGCATGAAGAGTCAGACATGACTAAAATGACTGAACCACAGGTGAATGTTTCAGGTAATGTAGCAGGTTGGGAAGCAGAGAGATTTGGAAGCATGAAGACCTGCCTAGTTGTTCTTCAAACTATACACAATAATAATGTTAATTCTAGGATCTGCATAAGACTTCATGGCACTGTTTCAGCCTTGCATTTATCCCAACCTTGTATTTTCCCTAATTGTGAGGGAAAGAGATTACATCGATTTGAATCTTTCCTTGTTTCAGGGTCCATATGGTCCCAACAAGATAGGTAAATGAAGATGTCCCCAGGTCCTTGATTCCTTTTTTGGAAGCTGAAGGGAAAAAAAATAGCAAGGAGATGGTAACAGAAAACCCTAAGAAGTTGTTTTCTCCATGGTCCTATGGGATTTCCCCATTCAGGGCTTGGTCTCCTCATTTGTAAAGGAAGAAGGAAGAGGGGTGTGATTAGAGTATGTGACCAATAACAGCCCTTCCAGCTCCAGGACTCTATGATTCTGCAGAGATGCAAAACAGCTGAGTGGAGCAAGGACCAGCCTCGAAGTTAACTCTCAAGTACAGCCTCTGAAACATACCTGAACACAATGTTTGCAACAGTATTTGTTACGGAAATGCATTGATGGAGGAAATTTCCACCCAGGAAGTTCCCTACTCTAATAAAATCACAGCTCTGGACATTCCTCTTACCCTAAATTTTTTAAAAAGCTACAATTTTGGCCAATGGAATAACCTAGTAAAGTATTAAAAGAGTCATTTAGTTACCAAATGTGGTTATGAAAGTCAATTATATTAAAAGGAAAAGGACCCATTGTTGTTGTTGTTCAGTCATGTCTGACTCTTTGTGACCTCATTTTGGATTTTTCTTGGCAATACTGAAGGAATCTGACATTTCCTTCTCTCAATCATTTTATGTGAGTAAATTGAGGTAAATGGGGTAAAGTGACTTGCCCAGGGTCTCACAGATAACAAGGGTCTCAGTCTAGATCTGAACTCAGGAAGATGAATCTTCGTGACTCAAGGTATGGCATTCTAAACAATGGGCCACCTAACTGCCATCCCTACAGAAAAAAGGCTGTCTCCTATCTTGTACATCATACCCTCAAGTACCAGGGTGACACTGTCTCTAAATCTCCCCTTTTGACCTTTGGAGACTGATCAACATCAGCAGAGTCTGAAAATTTACATTATTGTTGCTGTTCACTCATATCCAACTCTTTGTGATCTTGGCAAAGATACTGGAATGGTTTGCCCTTCCCTTCTCCAGTAGATTAAGGCAAACACAGGTTAAATGACTTACCCAGGGTCACACAGCTACTAAGTGTGTGCAGCTAGACTTGAACACAAGTCTTCCAGACTCCAGGTCTAACACTCAACCCACTGAACCATCTAGCTGCCTAGTAGAGAATTCTACAAAGTTATAGAGTTCCCCACATACCGCATCCTACTACTCCTGGCTCAGCCCCTTCCTGTCCCAGAGAAAATGACTGGTGTATGTGTATATATGTGGATAGATATCTATATATATACTTATGTATTTGTATGTAAGTGTATGTGTGCATGTACATAAGTTTATATATATATATATGTTTGTGTGTGTATGTGTGTGTTTATATATCTGCATGTGTGTATTATATATATATACACACATATATGTATATATTACTTGTATGTATATACATGATTAATTGTAGTCTTCCTTGGGGAAGGGAGGAAGAAGAGGAAAAAAAGGAACAAATTAAAAAGTTCACAGCAGAGAACAAAAGAAAACCTACAAGGAAATAAAGAAAAGATGGATACCTTGGAACACAATATATAGTGTTTATTGTGTAGACTTTCTTGAAATGGAAATTTATTGCTTTTATATTTCAAATCTCTTATGTTCTGCTGCACACATGGCAATCTTTTTTTCTTTTCTTATTTTGTATTTGTTTAAAATATGTTTCTTTTTATTTTCTTATTTTGAATTTAAGTTTGAGTATTTAAGTTTAAAATAAATTAAGAAAAAAAGCATGCTTGCCAAAAAGAAAAAAAGAAAGTGATTGTTGGCTGCCTCTCAAAGAACATTTTTTCAAGAAAAGCCCAAGTCATGTTTTATTTCACTCTCAAGAAGTACTTTTTCCTTCATTCACTCTTTCATAATAACCCTGAAGGGGACATAGAATTGTCACCACTATTCCTAATTTACAGATGAGGAAACTGAGGCATTATTAGACTTAACCAAAAGTCATGAAATGTGTTCATAGAAAATCGCAAACTCTGACTTCCAGCTCCACAGTGCTCTTCCACTAAGCAATTGCCTACTCTGTCAATAAGTAGGACCAGTCTTGGAATTATTTAATAGCACTAGTCTCCCAGATGCTTTTCACCTACAAATTGCCTCTGACATTGATGCTAGAAGCTACCAAGGCTCTTCCTAAAACATTTCTAAGTAATACACACACACACATACACATATGTATAAATATATGCATACATATATATGTATATAATATATACAGGTGTAGAGGTATATGTATAATTTACACGGATGCATACATACTGTATAAACACAAAAAAGAGGAGAGGAAAGGAAAAAAGAAGAGATGGAAGGGATAAAGAGAGAAGGGAATGGAATGAAGAAAAGAAGGGAGAAAAGAAAGAGGGAGGGGAAAGGAAGAGAGGGAAAGAAAGGAATAGAATAGGATGGGATGGGGATGGGATGAGAAGGGAAGAGAGGGGACATGCAGTTGAGTAACGGCAATATTCTTTGATTAACTAGCTAATGAAAACTGAGTCTAGCCCTGTTTGAAATCTTCTAAGCATCCTCTGTTAACTCAAAACATTTGAAAATGTGTGGCTTAACATTTGATGAAAAACAGTGCCCCGTTGTGCGGGTCCCTTTCTAGTTTCGGCTTTGAGTGTAATCTTCTATCCCGAGCACAGATGTTTTCAATACCTCACATGTGGCAGCAGTTACACCAGGAAACCACTCCACGAGTAGTTGAGAGGCTTTGCCTATCTTTCAGGCCCACCTAACATTCGCTTCCATCCCCTAGTAGGGGACTGGGGGAATTATTAATCAGCCCAGCTTGCCTACTCCACAACCACGACTTGAGTCATCAGAAGGTCATTGTTCAGAACAGCTGGCAGGGCAGAAGCTAGAGAAGGAAGTACATCTGCTCAAGGCCGAGTCTCCATTTGTCGGCAGCTCCCTGGGAGTCCAGACTTTGAGCTTTTTCTCCATCTCCTCTAAACAGACCAAAGAGGATTTGCTTTTGGCTATCTGAAGGTAAAGCCTCTCCTCAGAAATCCCCCAAGCTTCTGTCTGATCCCGTTTGGGTAATCTTCACTTTGGTCCTGAGTCTTGTCAAGCTTTAGATAATGTGTGAACAACTGTCCTGAAATAGCCATTAAAATGGAGATTTTCCTTCAAATAGTTGAACCAGTCTTCATCTCTGAGGTTTGGCTTGAGCAGGGCCAACAGAATTAAGATGGAAAACAAATCCCAGGGTCTCCTAAGGAGCCCTCTTCCTCAGTAAATGGAGAAAAAGTAGCAGCCACTGCCAGAATGCCAAGGTTTAATCTAGAAGGAGCCCTCCCCACCCCAAACCCAAATCTCTCTTTCCCTCCTTCTGTTCTTCAGTGTGCTGTCAATAGTACTATAGATTTAGAACAGGGAAGGATTCTTCAACCCCTTGATTTTGTCACAAATGAGGAAACTAAGGTTGAAGAGGTAAAGGAACTTAGCCAAAATCACACAGGTAATAAATTGCAGTAACTTTGGAACCTCTGGCTTCAGAAACCAATGTTACCAAACTGCCTGTCTTTGGTAAAGTTATGTGCAGTGGTCTGAGAGAAGGAAGCATATCTGCTCAAGGCCAGGCCTCCATTTGCCACCAACTTCCTGTAAGTCCTTCACATATGTAATACTTCACATATAACATGAGGAGGCAGCTAGATGGCTCAGTGGATAGAGTGCTGGGCCTGGAGTCAGGATGACCAAAGTTCAAATATGATCTCAGACGCTTACTAACTATGTGACCCTGAACAAGAGACTTAATCTCTGTCTGCCTTAATCCACTGGAGAAGGAAATGGCAAACCACTCCAGTATCTTTGCCAAGAAAACTCCAGGGACAGCACTGGTGTGCTATGGTCCACGGGGTCACAGAGTTGGACACAACTGAACAACAAAATAAAATAACATGAATGTTATAGGTAAAGAATTTTAAATTTCTAAATCCCTATCCCAGCACCTCAGTGAAGTACCTACTTAAAAGTATGGTGCCATGCCAGCTACCAATACCTGTCTACAAGCATTTACTTCATTTTTCCCCCATTTAATCAACAAAGATTTGATTCCTTCTCAAGTGCCCAGAACTGTACATATCTATGTTGTCAGGGTGTTTACAATCCAGTTGGAAAGATAAGACTTTGTTCACAAGAAATAATTAAAGAGAATAATACAAGCTATCACAGGCAACTGCCCACCCACGTGGTGGTGGTCCCACCATCATTTCACAGAATCTTGAAGCTGGAAGGGAATTTAGAGCCCATCTAAGTCAACCCATACCAGAAAAATGAATTTTCTCTGCTCCATCTCCGATATTTGGACATCCAGGCTTTACTCAAGTGAGGGGGAACACACTTTCTCCTGAGTCAGACTTTACATTTTTGGATAGTTTTAATTATTAAGAAGCTTGTTTTTCATTCATGGTTTTTGGGTTGTTGGGGTCTTTTTGGTTGTTGCTGTTTTGTTTTGTTTTCTTTCCTTGCAGAAAGCCTGGATTTTCCTCTTCCTTCCATTTTTCCTAGCACTGCCCTTTAGCACCAAGCAGATAGAATCTAAACCCTCTTTCACATACAGCTCCTCAAATACAATGAGGCATCTATCGTGCTCTGCCCCCAAGCTTTCCTTCTCCAAGCTAAACTCTCCCAGTGCCTTCAATCGTCTTCAAAACTCAAAACCCTTCATCCTCTGGATCTCTCTTTTCTGTACACTCTCTAGCTTGTCCAGCTGAAAATGAGGTTTCCAGAACTTAATGCAATATTCTAGGCATCATTTGACCAGGACGGAGAGAATTGGAACTATGATTTACTATTTTTCTATGAAATTAAATTATATTAATATCTTCCATTATTATTTAATTTCTCATGTGTCTCTATCATCTCCCTAACCATTATAGCCTGTAAGTTTCCTGAAGGAAGGAAATATGAAATAGTACGTATTTTTTTAAGAAATAAAAGGGCCTTTGTAGATCCTATTTTTCAGTCCTCTCACTTTAGAGATGAAAGAAGTGGGGACCAGAGGATGTCATTACAAGCATTACATTGCTAGACCCGGCCATGATATTATCAGCCTGGTTACCCTTTTAAGAAGATCATTCCGTTCAATAATACTGTCTCATGTAATCTGTCTTAAAGTTTTATGTGTTCGTGTCTCATCACCTCCTAATCAAGGGCTCCTTAGTTCATCCTTTTATCCCTACTGCACAGGACAGGAACTTTTTAATAAAAGTTTGCTGAATCAAAAATAAATTCAAATGTTCTTAAGCATTTAAATTTCGTGAAAAAGTACTGAACTTGGATTCAGAAAAAATAGATCCAAACCTTGCCTCTGACACTTATTAGCCACAAAATGAATCAATCAGATTAGATATCACTATATTCACATCAATGTATCACTAACTTTTGGGGCAGCTAGGTGGCACAGGGAATAGAGCACTGGCCCTGAAGTCAGGAGGACCTGAGTTCAAATCCGACCTCAGACACTTACCACTTACTAGCTGTGTGACTTTGGGCAAGTCACCTAACTCCAACTGCCCTGCATTCCCTCCTCCAAAAATAACATATATATATATATATAGATATATAGATATATATATATAACTAACTTAGACATAACATCTAGGTCTGCATTCTATGAATAGTAACAATAATTTTTGTTGTTGTTCACTCGTTCCAGTCATGTCAGACTCTTCCTGACTCCATCTGGGCTTTTCTTGGCAAAGATACTGGAGCAGTCTACCATTTCCTTCTCCAGCTCATTTTACAGATGAGGAAACTGAGGCAAACAGGGTGAAGTGACTTGCCCAGGGCCACACAACTAGTAAGTGACTGAGGCCAGATTTTTAACTCAGGAACATGAGTCTTTCCTGACTCTAGGCCCAATGTTCTGTCCACCTTGCCACTAGCTGCCCCAGCTAGCTTGTGTGACCATGGGCCAATCACTTAATCTCTCTGACCTTCAACAACCCATTAAGTCTATATAACTGAATCCCGGATATATTGATTTCCTTGTGGCTTCACTTCTAATTTTTCGTCGTCTAAATGAACACAAATTAGAATTTATCCTCTAACCTAACGAATTAGGTTAGAGGATAAAAGTCCTTACTCACCAGGTAGCATTCCTAATAGCTAACATTTATAAAGACCTTACAAGTTTACAAAGAACTTCACATGTAATATTTCATGGGTCCACTAGGACCTTGTGAAATATGCCTTATTATCCCCATTTTAAATATAAGGAAGCTAAGGTTTGAGAAATAAAGTGAACTGACCATAGTCATATAATATTAAGTATAAAAGGGGAGTTTGAAACCTAGGCATCTCCAAATAAAGTACAACACTCTTCCCAATACACTGCCATACATTCATACTTTTACAACTTGCCTCCCTAACTATAAGAAAATTCTTGAAGGTAGGGGCCACATTATCTTTTTTAGAACTAAAAAGGACCTTAGAGACCATTCTGTTCAACTCACTTTATTTTACAGATTAGGAAACTGGTACCCAGAAAGGTTAAGCCCCATGTCACACAGAGACTTATTCACAGTGTCAGGACTTGAACTCAGGTCTCCTGACTCTTACTCCAAATAGTACACTATCACACCACATTGTCTCTACTTCAGATGAGGCACCTGACTCATACAAAGGAATAGCAACGGGTCCATTTGGATCAATAGAGAATTTCCTACAGGAAAGGAAATATCAAAATAAAAGATCAGAAGGGAAGAATGAGGCCAACATATGGATGGCAGCCTTCAATGCCATTATAGAGAGCCAGAATTTTTTTTGCTCTTAGTCTTCTCTTCCATGAAGAAATCTAATGGTTCAGACTCAGGGAGAAGGTAGGTGTCTCAGTAGGCCTGGAGTCAGGAAGACATGGGTTTAAAGTTTGCCCTGACTACTTATGTGACCTTAGGCAAGTCACTTAATAAACATCTCAGCTTCAATGTCCTTATCTGTAAAATGACAATAATAGTAGCATTTACCTCACAGGGTTGTCATAAGGATCAAAAGAGGTAACATATGTAAAGCACTTTGCAAACCTTAAAGTACAATATAACGGTGAGCTAGTATCATATGTTATTTATACTATTACTAGGGGATAGAGCTCAGGGCCTGGAGTCATGAAGTTGTTGTCTAGTCATTTTTCAGTCACGTCTAACCCTGTGACCCGATTGGAGGTTTTCTTAGCAGAGATACTGGAATGGTTTGCCATTTCCTTCTCCAGCTCAGTTTACAGATGAGGAAACAGAGGCAAACAGAGTAAAGTGACTTGTCCGAGGTCATGCAGCTAATAAGTGTCTGAGGCCAGATTTGAACTCAGGAAGATGAGTCTTTCTGACTTCAGGCCTGGCACTATACCCACCATGCCACCTAACTGCCCCAAAGTCAAGGAGACCTGAGTTCAAATCTGGCCTCAGACACTTACTAACTATGTGATCCTGGGCAAGTCACTTAACCTCTGCCTTATTTTCCTCATCTGTAAAATGGGAATAATAAATAACATTTATTTCCCAGGATTGTTATAAGAATCAAATGACATAATAATCGTGAGGTGCTTAGCACAGTACCTGGGACATAGTAAGTCTACGTAAATATTAGCTATTATTAAATAAGACATTAGATTATTTATTAATATTAAATAAGATACTAAATAAGATATTCAATACCCTTGAATAAAAAAAAGGAGCTTATTTAATAATAGCACATATAAGACACTAGGCATAGACACACTGATTCAGGTACATGGGCCTCCTTATCTCCATGTGGAAATACATCTGCTCAACAGGGTATGTGAGGTCAGATAGGTGGTCATGATAACTCTGGTAGCTATTGGATGTCTGACAGTTCTGAGGGGCATGGACTCCTCGTGGCTGACCTTTTAAATTTTAATGCCCTTGGGTGACCAAGAAGATGTATCAATGGCTGGAGCATTAGGCCCTGGACCAATAAGGGGGGGAAGAAAAAGGCCTAGCCTACAAGGAAGGGACCCTGGTACATTTTGCTCCTCCCACACTTCTTTTACTTTAACTTGGAGTGCTAATACATCACAGAATGTCATGGATAGAAGGGACTTGAAAAATCCAATCTCTGCATTTTACAGACGGGGCCCCCAGGAGGTAAAGGTCACCTAGAAGAAAAGTCAGTGGCAGAATGGGATCAGAATCAAAGCCTTTTGCTTCCTAGTCTAGAGCTCTTTCCACTTCATGTTATTGTCTCTTCTGTGGTTGGACTTGGCCTAACTTGCTCATTTTGTCAGTTAGCCTGTGGTTTGGAAAGCTGTCTACCATGACCCATTGCCTTAAAAATTTGCAGGATTACAGAATCTCAACTTTGGAAGACCTCAAAAGCCATGTATTCCAACCCAAAATTAAACAAAAATCCCATATATACAAAGATATTGGGAAGCTCAAATGAGACAATGGATGTAAGGTACTCTGCAAAATTTAAAGTACTATGTAAATATCAATTATTATTATTTATTATTAGCCTACAGCCAGCAGACCTCCAGCCTGGTGATGATTTCATTCTGTGAGCTTTTTCCTGCCCTCCTGCCGAGTTCAAGAAATGTTTATTAAAGCAATACAGGAGTGTGCTGGCAAATGTTTAACAACAGGCCTCTCTGGAGGAAAAATGTATGTGTACACTTTTTAGTTTATCTACATTATTAATACTCTCTTAAGCCTAGGCAGCTAGGTAGCACAGGGATAGAGTGCAGGGCCTGAAGTCAGGAAGACTCATCTTCCTGAGTTCAGATCTGGTCTCAGAAACTTACTAGCTCTGTGACCCTGGGCAAGTCACTTCACCCTATTTGCCTCAGTGTCCCCATCTGTAAAATGAGCTAGAGAAGGAAATGGCAAACCACTCCAATATATTTGCCAAGAAAACCCCAAATAGGGTCATGAAGCGTCAGATATGACTGAAATGACTGAACAACGCAAAAGTCTAGGCAATCAACAAAATAATAAGGACCTGATTTGTATGGATTCTCCCATTTTTGAAGTACAAATGCTCACACTGAAAATTTAGCAATTAGCTTGTGTGGAGAAATAGTATGGGGTACTCTGAACTTGTATTTTTGATTTGCCGTATTTTCCAGAAGCACTGGACTCAGAGAATGCAAGAGGCCCTGAATGTGTCAAGACCACCCCACCCCCAAATGACATAACGTGTTGTTTACATCCCAAGCTGGATTGTATATTGTATATTGTGTAATCTTGGGAGTCAAGACAGATGCCAGTCAGTCTGCATTAGGCTTAGAAATTGTTTATGCAACTGGGAGCTGTGTAGATAAGCAGACCATCCTAGCTTCATGGTCTTGTTAGACCATAGGTTCCCAAAGTAGACAATACCACCCCCTCTCGGCACTAGAATGATTGGGTACAATGCAGGGGGAGTTGAATAAAAACAAGGGGGTAGTGGAAGAATAAGGAAAGAAGAGAAGAAAATTTTGAAAAACCATTCAGACATGTTTCATCTGTTGTGTTACAGAGTTAAAGTCATAGTGATTACATTATTTTCAAAATAAACAAACAAAAGGCAAGTTATAACTAATCTGCGGTCAATTCTGCCAACAAGTCTTAACAAGCAAGTGTTGGCAGGTGAGTGTCTGTTTCACATTGTCAGGAAGTCCAGCACACATGGGCAGGAAGATGTACATTTAATGACTTGTTTACAATATGGTACTATATAGGGTTACATGACACAAAATTGCATCATCACTATTTCAATTCAAGAAAAAAAACCACAAATTTAAAATAAATTATACATTTTAAATGCATCATTTTTTATTTTTTTAAATAAAAAAATTTTTTTAAAACACTAAAGGATTAAAGAAAATAGATTTCTTCAAATCCAGCCTCAGACACTTAACACTTACTTGCCATGTGACCTTGGGCAAGTCACTTAACCCTAATTGCCTTGCCCTCCTCCCTCCAAAAAAAAAAAAGCAAGAAAGTAGATTTCCAGAGGGGTGCTGAGTAATTTTTTTTAAAGGGGCCTGGTCTAGCAGTTCCCAAGTGAAAAGAATACAACTTTTATAATCACTTTGCTCCTCCCCTTCAGGAGGGGTTTTGTCCTTTTTCCACCTTTACTGCACTGTTCCCCCTCCCATGCCATGCCCCTTTTGGTATCTCCTCCTTCCTTTTTCCTGCTGTTATGAAAATGCAAACTTATGTGCGGATTGTGGACTTTCTGGATTCCACATGCATGTTCATTTCTCTTGTAATAAACCTGATTTTTATATAAGCTTTGTGAAGTTTTGATTCCCTGTTGACACTTGAAAGCCGATTAGAACTCATTCTGACACACCCACTGCCATATCATCCCCTACAAATGGTCAACCAGTCTTTACCTTGAAGACCTTCAGCAAGATGGAACTCACCAGCTCCTGAAGCACCCCATTCTACTATTGGATATTAGGAAGATGTTTGTTACATTAAACCTGTATCTGCTCTGTAACCTGTTGGTGCTAGTTCTGTCCTCTGGGGCCTGGTAGAACATATCTCATCTCTTCTCTACATAATAGGCTTTCAAATACTAAAAGATAATTATGACATCCAGGGCGTCTCTCCCCTCATAAGTAGTTCCACTTGAATTCCATCCCTTAACCCACTACATATACTTCACAAAATCACATAATCTCAGAGTCAGAAGGGAGCTCAGAGACCATCAGGCCAACTTGTACCTGACAAAAAATTCCCTCAAGGGCAACAGCACTAATGAGTGGTTATCCAGTGTCCACTTGAAGACCTCAAGTGAGGAGGAACCTGCTACCTTCTGTTGCAGCCCGTTCCACTTCTGTAATTGCATGGAATTAATTGCCTTCAGAGTGAGCCCACAGTATGAGCCAAATGGCCAATCTCATTCTGTACCTAGCATTTCAAAATCCTGGCAGAAATGTGCATAATGGAGGAGGGAGAGGCTATTTGGAAAGAACACATTGTTCTTCCTTCCTGCTCCCATCCCATCTCCCTCAGACAGACTGGTGATATTGGCAGCACTCATGATATTGTAAGAAGGGACAAACATCCCACGACCCACTTCCAGGCCAGCACACAATGGTAGCTGATGACAAGAACAGCTGCTTCCAGCTGCTTATTTTAAAAAATGTACTTTTGAGGCAGAGATAGCCAAGAGGATCTGGGCATCTATTCAAGGTTTACCTTCTGCCATAAACAGGAAGAAAAAAAAACCATGAATCTCCAGACACATCCATAACATGCGACCTCAGTAATACAATGTAGCTTTTCTTGCCCCTTCTTTCAGGTAAATGATAATTGAAAGATCTTTCAGAGAGAAAACATATTCACTCACATCCTATTTAAACTTCCTCATAGTAACAGCAACTAGGGTAGAGCAGCAGATAGAGTGTTGGGCCTGGCATCAGGAAGACTCATCTTCCAAAGTTCAAATATGGCCTTAGATACTTGCTGTGTGACCCTAGTTGAGCCACTTAATCCTTTTTGCCTCAGTTTCCTCATCTGTAAAAAAAATGAACTAGAAAAGTAAATGGCAAACCACTCCAGTATACTAGCCAAGAAAACCCCAAATACAAAGTTGGAAACAACTGAAAACTGAACAACAGCATAGTAAGATGCATCTAACGATGAAATGAACTGCCTTGAGAAGTAATAGGTTCCTCTCCTTCGAGGTCTTCTAGCAAAGACTGGATGACTCCTTGTCAGGTATGTTACAATGGGAACTCCTTTCTGATAGAAGTTGAACAACATGATTGCTGAAGTTCCTTCCAACTCAGAAATTCTTTGAGTCACATGGGAGCAAGAGAAACAGAGGCATACAAAGCAGTTTGCCAAAGAGCAAAGAGGAAGGTAATCGAAATGTCAAAACAGAATTGAGTCTGGCAAACTGTCGCATTAAACTCAAAGACCTGTCCCTTGGTTTTCCACATAAATAATCCATTCTCAATGATCTGCTTCTGGCTATCCACTATGCCTATATTCTCCATCATGGAGGACAGATGACTCATTCATTCATTCTGTGAACATTCTGATAGATGGTCAGTTCATAGATATCTATAAACTAAAATTAAATGACTAATACACATTTCTTTATAAAATACCTCAGATAAACATTGGTTGCTATAATAATTAGTACCTCTTAGACCTTAGTTATGTAGCCTTTTGAGTGATCAGATATTATGGGCTATTAGTCTGCATTAATGTTGTCTGGAATGGGTGAGGATATAGTACTTTTTACTCCTGGATTCACAGAACTTCAGGATCAGAAAGGACTTTAAAGTTTGACCTATCCATTTGTGAAAAAGAATCCCTTCTTCTGCATTGTTGACCAGGCATTTTCTGGCCTTTTTTTAAAGACCTCCAGGGAGGTCTGCCCTGATCATACCACATGTGGTACATGTAGCTCAGTTCTGGTCAGCACATTTTAGAAAGTATATGGGCAAAATGGGGTGGGTCCAATGAAGATAACCCAAGACAGTGAAGGATCTGAATCCCATGATACATGAAAATCAGTTGAAGAAACTAGGGATACTCAGCCTGAGAAAGAAAAGACATTGAAGGGATATGATAACTATCTTCATTATTTGATAACTACCATGAGACACAGCTTGTTCTTCTTGACCTCAGAAGACAGAACTTGGGTGAATGACTGAAAGTGGTTGAGAATCATCTCAGAATAGTGAGGTTGCCATCCCTGGTGGTCTTCAAGTGGAAGGACATCCTCTTTTCAGAGATGTTATAGAAATATTTTCTGGTCCAGTTCTTTGTCACCACAAAGGAAGTTGCTATAAATATCTTAGAACAGATATATTCTTTTTCTTTTTTCCTTCATCACCTTTGGAAATAGACCTAGTAGTAGTATTGCTGTTCCAGTCTAGGTTAGACTCAACAGCCTCAGAGATCCTTCCAAATACGATATTTTTTGATTCATCACTGCTATAACAGTGAAAGCTAGTATTTATAAGGAATGAGATTGGCGATATGTCTCATAGACAATTAATGAATGACCTTAACCAGTTGCCAGAATTAATCAGTCAATCAACAAGCATTTATTAAATACTTAAAATGTGCCAGACATTCTGCTAATGCTGGAAATTCAAGGCAAAAGCAAAAACAGCCTTGTATATGTAATACATAATATTAATTGGATGTGGTGGATAGTATTGTCATTGCTGATTCTTGAATGTGAGAATAATGTGATCAAAATGGTCCAGGGGAAGAGACACAAGCAGTTTTGTGAAAGTAAAATAAGATAAGGAGATACATTGGGATCACCTCCTGGGGAAGCAATCTATTAGCAGGATTTATTCAAGGCCTGCTACTTCCCAGGCATTAGAGATGCAAAGATAAAAATAAAACGGGTCCTACTTATACTCTAGAAGGGGAGACAATATGTGTGTGTGTGTGTGCACATGCATGCATTTATGTGTGCATCAGGTAAGTACCAGGCACTGATTATTATTTCATTCGATCCTCACAGCAACCCTGGGAGGTGGGTGCTGTTATTATCCCCATTTTACCATTGAGGACACTGAGGTAAACAGAGGTTAAGTGACATGCCAAGGGTCACACAGCTATTCAGTGTCTGAGGCTAGATTTGAACTCAGACCTTCCCGACTTCAGGTCCAGCTCTCCATCCACTGTGCCACCTACCTGCCTTCAGGAAAGTTTTCACATAAAAGGTGGCATGTCATTTGATTATTGAAGCAAACAAGGGGTTCCAAGACGTGGGGATGAAGAAGGATTGCATTCCAGACACAGGGAACAGCATGGAGAGTAGAGATAGAGTGCCCTGTTGAGGACAGCCAGGAAGCTAGAAAGGGAATAATGTATAACAAAGTAAGAAAGAGCAGTTGAAGCTGGGTTGTAAAGGATTTGAAATTCCATTCTCCCTCAAATATGCAATTGCAGGACTCTGGAGCCTGATTATTAAATTTTCAGTATGAACATTTGCATCTTTGAAATAGGCAAATTCTTCAAATGAGGGCATGATTTGTTGTTTTATTGATTTCCAGACTTAAGAAAGTGATGGGAAAAAATAGAAATAAAACAAATTAAACTTTAAGGTATGAGCTGCCTTTTCAGAAATCTGATTGTTAAACATTTATTATCATACCCCCTAGGAAGAGAGAAGGATGGAAACTTCTGATCCACATAATTACGCAATATTGAACTGCATGATACTTAACATACAGAGTCTGAATTTTTATATATATTGAAGAATAAAAATTAGAACACAAGTAATAGTAATGATTAGCACTTACATAGCACTTTAAGATTTGCAAAGTGCTTTAGAAATATCTATTAGATGTATATTAACCTTACATATTAATATATTGCATATTGACATAGATATATTAGAAATATATTAACTAGCTATATTAATCTGTTAGACATATTATCTAAATGTCTGTAGTACATATTTGCATCAGTGATATCCATGCTTCTAATTCCCTACATCAATTAAAAATAAATTCTCCCTCCCCTTTTGAAAAAAACTTTGTTGGGGAAATTTATTGAGACTCAGTGAATAAAACATTATCTTCCACTGTCAAAGTCAGAGCTATAGTCAGTAATTTTGTGCCTCTGGAAAGTAGGGGCTTTTCTGAAGGAAGAGGCTTCGAGAAGGAATGTGATTACCACTTGGGGAGAAAACTGCCCTTGGGACACTTAACATGGTACAATTCCAAGCCTTCAGGTGCAGTTTCTAGCCTGCTTAAGGACTGGCTTCTGTTGAGACAGGGAGCTACGTCTAGGGATATGACCTTGTGACGTATGAAAAGTTCAATAATTTCTGGGTAATTAATCATTTTATTAGTTATAGCTAGTAAAAATTAATAAAAGGATGGTCATTTGGCTGCCTCTCATAAACCAAAGACAGCTTCTTAATGCTTATATGCCCTTGGAAGAGTGGGTATTCCTGACAGATGGCAATCAACTCTGATTGATTAATAATAAATGAGAAGAATGAATATTATGATGAGCCATGGACCTATTCTAATAAGGGGCTAGGGGCCTTGATTCAGATCACTCAGACCACCCTCACCTAGGGTAATCTAGATCAAGGGAGTCCATCTCCACTCAAATCATCTGACAGACATTGTAAGCTCCTGAAGGATCTGACTCGATGAAGACAGAAATGACTGAATAACAACAGACTATATAAGATAATGAATGGGAAAGGACTTTGAGGTGCTAAAAGGACAATTCATTACAATGAATTTATGCTGAGATGTGACTTCTCAGTTAGGAATTCTGAGTTTGAGTGAGGGATAGAAGCCTGTAGCTTAGGAGAGGTGCCTGAGCCAATGACATCAATAAAAAGTAGAGTCGGATGAGGAGAGAGAAGGAGGTCCGGCCTAGTGAGGATGTCCCACAGGGAGCTTTGATATTCAATCATATACCTGCTGAGTCGCTTACTCAATGTACAATCACTTCCATTGCCTATGGTTCTGTGGGGGTGCAGTATTGAGGGAGGGATGTTATGTCTTTTCGACTGGGCTTTCCAATGATGTCCCATCAGTGGGAGAGAAGTTAAGTCTACCCTTCCTGTTTCCTTTTCTAAACAAACTTCAGAGGAGATTCCTGCCCAGGACAGGGGTCACCAAATCAGAAACATGTTTGACCACACTGGAGATAGTCAGTTCAGACCCCTTGAGCTAAGAGAGAGAACAGGTTTTGGTCTTCCTGTGTACTATGGGGCTTTCCTTATTAATGATGTTAAGGCCTTTATTAAGACATTTTGTTTGGGTTGCAATGTTGTAGTCAGTGGTCTCAAACTCAAATAGAAGGAAGTCCCTGCAGGTGCATATGGATTTAGAAAACCACAAACTAACATTACATTTTATTGTATTTTGTTTATTTTGTTAAATATTTCCTACTTACCTTTTCATCTGGGTTGGGCCTCAGAGGTGTTGCCATCTGGTAGCCTGTTGGCTGTTTTTTATGATACTACCAAAGGGAATTGTCATTTTTAGCATCTTTCAGGGTTACCCTTCTGCTCACAAGGTTCCCCTCTAAACTGAGTAACAATGTTATGAGGAATGAGCATTGTAAACTATGAAACACAGAGTCTTGCACACAGTAGGCACTTAATAAATGCTTGCTGAATAGAGTTGAATAAACACTTATAAAAATGAATTGCACCAAGTCTTTGTCTCAAAAAAAAATCTGGAGAACAGTCAACAGCAAAGTCTGTGAGTGACATTTCCCCACCAGCTCCCCCTGTGCCTGCCCACACCTCAGGTGTAGCCAAGACTTTCACCTTCCATTGCTTCTTCCTTACAAGGGTCCATCCATCAGGGCAAAAAACCACATGGTATCATAAGATGTACTTCCTTCCTCTTTCCTGCCTCTCCCCCTAGATTGAGAGAAATGATTATTTCTTTCTAATATTAATAATCAATTATTATTGGGGAAATCCTTCCTATTTCCTCATTCTCTACTAGGCCAAATCATCCCCTGAAGAATAGGACTGATAATGAGATTGGACTTAACATTCTGGGAAATTTTAGATCTTATCAAAAAGTAAAGAGATTCTTGGGGGGTCTTTTTTGGAGGGGAGAAAGCAGGACAATTGGGGTTAAGTGACTTGCCCAAGGTCACACAGCTAGTAAGTGTTAAGTTTCTGAGAGCAGATTTGAACTCGGGTCCTCCTGTTTCCAGGGCCAGTGCTCTATTCACTGTGCCACCTAGCTGCTCCAAGAGATTTTAATCTATGACACATAAAAGATATATAGAGAGGATGTGAAAGGAACTGAAAGAAGATTAGCATCAGCAGCTAAGGAGACCAGGAAAGGCTTCCTACAGTCAATAAATAAACATTTATTAAACTTCTACTAAGTGACAATCACTGTGCTAAGACTCTAGGATACAAAAAGAGACAAAAGACAGTCCCCTGTCCTCAAAGAGCTTACAATCTAATAGAAGAGATAATAAGCAAACAAATATATACAAAGTAAACTATGTGTGGTTTAAGTAAGAAACAATTAACAGAGGGAAGGTGAAATTTGAGATGAGACTTGAAGGAAGCCGGAAACAAAACCCATGGGTAGAGGTATAGGCAGGCACAGCTCTCCAAGACCGTAAATTGCCAGTCTGCATTGGTGGGGGGAGTTCCCACACAGATGACTCCATACACTTAAGAACTAACAGGTCTAGACCAAAAAAAATGAGCAAAGAATTAATCAACAAGCATGTGCTAAGTGCCTACTGTGTACACAGAAGCAAATAGAAAGGATTTCATGTTAACACTGGGCAAAATGCACTTCTAGATCTAGTATGCAGTGGGGAACCTGCAACCTCAAGGCCCCTTAAAGTGTTCTATAAAACTTGGACTCAGTCCAAAGGCCGCACCCAAAGACCTAGAAAGCCACGTGTGGGCTTGACTCCACAGGTTCCCCACCCCTGATCTAGTAAGTTCTAGATCTAGGTGAATGGAGCCTAAAGGAAACCACCACCTTCCTATCTGGGAAGCCTTAATGGATATCGTGAATGATCAAAGAGAAGTTGCTTTCCTAGGTATATGACAAAATCTTGGTGAAAGCACCAAGGCAGCTGGGGTAAAGAGATAGCTTAGCACAGAGCAGTGGCTAAAATCAAATAGAAATGGAGTGGGGGGCCACTAAACCACATATAGTAAGGATCCCTGTGGCCACAGAGTGACTTAGAAAACCATATATAACATTTGATCTGTGATTTATCGAACTTTTTTTAGTTTGTTAAATATTCCCCAATTTTAAACAGTTTTGCAGCAAATTTCTCTAAGATCTCATTTCTCAAATATATATGGGGAACAGAGTCAAATTTATAAGAATAAGAGCCATTCTTCAATTCTCAGAGGAAGAAATCAGTTGTTAATAGTCATATGCAAAATTTCTCTGTCACTAATAATTAGAGCAATTGCAAATTAACACAAACCTGAGGTACTGCCTCACTCCCATCTGATTGGCTAAAGTGAAAAAAAAATGACAAACGCTGGAGGGATGTGAGAAAATAGGTACCCTGAAGCATTTTTAGAAGAACTGTGAACCAGTCCAAATATTCTGAAGAGTAATTTGGAATTATGCCCAAAAAGCTATTAAAACTGTGTATATCCTTTGACCCTGAGGTACCACTACTAGTTCTCTACCTGAAAGAGATCAAAGGAAAAGGAAAAAGATCTATTGTACAAAAAAAAAATCATAGCAGCTCTATTTATGATGGCAAAAAATTGGAAAATGAGGGAATCCCCATCAACTGGAGAACGGCTAAACAAGTTATAGCATATGTATGTGATGTGATATCATTGCCTATAAAAAAATATATATTGAAGGGAGATAGTTTTGTGAAAACATGGGAAGACTCATATGAATTGATGCAAAGTGAACTGAGCAGAACCAGAACGACTTACAGAGGAAAAACAATAATGTAAAAATAATCAACTGTGGAAGGTTTAGTAACTTTGATCAAGACAACGATCTACCACAACTCCGAAGATTTTGTGATGTAGAAAGCTATCGACCTCCAAAGAAAAAACCAATGGACTCAGTAAATATTTAAGAATATTTTTTTTCTTTCTTTCTTTTTCCTGATTTCTTCTCTTTTTTCAGAACACGGCTAATGCATAAATGTGTTTTGCATGACTTCATTTGTATAATGAATATTGTACCTTCTGCCTTCTCAATGAATAGAGAGGGGGTGGAAGAAAGGGAAGAATTTAGAACTAAAAATATCGTAAAAACTGAAAGATAAATGTTTTACAATAATATTTTAATCTGATTCAGGCCCTTCTCAAAAGTGTTGAAGCCTCTAGCATGAAGAGTTAAGGACTGCATTTCAGCAGCCCAGTTCTGAAACCACCTTCAATTCCATTCAATTCAAAACATCTGTGAACAGCTGCTGTGTACAAGATAGCATTGTTTCGTATTGATAGAGAGCTGGCCTTGACATTAGGACAACCTGGGTTCAAATTCTCCTGTGGACCCACACTGGCCACATGACCGTGATCGAGTCTTAACCTCTCAGTAACCCAGATAGCTCTCTCAGGCTCTAAGTCACAAATGAATTTCTCATCAGCCTGGGTACAAGGAATCTCCATGGTGGGAGTTCCCCACTCCCTAAAACACTGTTTTATATACATAAGGCACAATTCTAGGCCCTGGAGATCTAAAGACAAAAACAAAACAACCTTGCCCTTGAGAAGTTTAAATCCTATTGGAAGTATCCAACCTAGACACGAATAAGGAAACATAAGAGGAATTGAGGGTGTGGGGAGTTCTAACAATTAGGATTCAAGGATTAAGCCTTCAGAGGAAGGAGCAGTGCCTGAACTGAACCTTAAGGATGATAAGAATTCTGAGAGGAAAAGGTGAAGAAAGAGTACATCCCAAGTATGGGGAAAGGCTGATGCCAAGGTACAGAGGCAGAAAATGAATAGATTGTCAGGTTGAGAGGGAAGCTAGTAGTAGGCTAGAACGTAAGAATTTACAAAATGGAAGAGTTTGAAATAAGCCTGGAATGGTAGGTAGATATCAGCCAAATTTTGGAAGGTCATAGATGTCGGGCTGAGTAGTTTTTTCTTAAAGCAGTGGAAAGAGAAACACAGGGTGGGAGGTACAGTTTGGGAATGTCCCTTCCAGGCTCTTGGCCTCAGTTTCCTCATCTGTAATACGTGAAGATTGAACCAGATTGTCTCTAAGATCCTCTCTCAACCTGACAGTCTTTATACAGGTCTATTAGCTTGGACAAAGAGGATATTGAACATATTTGACAAATAAGAAATGAAGGGAGTGGGTGGGGAGAGCAGTTGACAAGGGGAAAGTTGCAGTCTCCAATATTACGTCCTTGATAATGACAGAGAGCAAGGCAGCATGTGATGCTTGGCAAGGGGGAAAGTCACAAAGATTTCTGGCTGTTGCACAAAGGAAGTTTTGTATCCCTTGGGTGTACATTGGATTAAGCTCACCCTTTCTCAAACCAAAGCCCAAGATGCTGATCAGCAGAAGGGAAGAGTGCGGGCAGACTTTCTGATTTCTCATCCCACTGTCCTGAAATCAAACAGCTGGGGCTGGAGCAGTAGACTACCAGCTAGGAGGTCTAATGATATGAGTAGCCAAATAGCCCAGCTGTCTATCAAAGCACAGGGAGAACTGGAAGTCTCCTTTCAAGCCTGTTCAAACAATGCTGGCACAGGAAATGACCAATAGCTGGGCCTTGAGCCCTTATTAATTCCTCTCTGCCACTGAAAGTCACTTTTCCTCTCTCTAGTATAGATGGAATATTTTTCCTTATATAAATGGAATAATGGGACCCCTTGGGGCCCCACTCACACTGAATGAGAAAATGTATTAGGGATGTTTCATTCATTCATCTACATGCATTTAATCACTCAAGAAAAATGTGTGTGGTGCAGTGGATGAGCATTGGCCCTTGAATCAGAAAGACCTAAGTTCAAATCTAGCCTTGGACTAGCTGTATGATCCTGGGCAAGTCACTTAACCTCTGTCTCAGTCTCCTCATCTGTAAAATGGGGGTAATAATGATACCCACCTTCCAGGGTTGTTGTGAGGGTTAAATGAGATAACGATTATGAAACACAGCACAGTATGTAGCACATAGCGAGCACTATGTAAATATTAGCTATTATTCTTATTATATATTAAGTTCTGCTAAGGAAGAGAGGGAGGGAGGGTGGGTGGAAAGAAGGATTTATTAAGCCCCTACTATGGACCAGGCACTGCGCTAAGTGCTTTACAAATATCTCATTTGATCCTCACAACTATTCTGGGAGGTAAATGATATTATTATCTCCCACTTTACAATTGAGGAAACTGAGACAGACAGAGGTTAAATAAGTTGCCCAAGGTCACATAGCTAGTTAGTATCTAAGGTAGGATTTGAACTCAAGTCTCCCTGACATGAAGTACAATCCTCTATCTGCTGTACCACTTAGCTCTCTCTAAAGTAAAATTAATTATGTGATAATGATAATAAAGCATGTAGAGAGGATGGTTGAATTTCCTAGAGCATAGGGGTTGAGCCCAGAGGCTGAATGGATAGACAAAAACAGACCACATCTCTAGACTGTTGAGATGAGCCCTGCCACCAACTAAAGGCATGGCACTAAGGAATGGAGATCTTCATTTCTCTGGGAACCAAATAGGGCTTGGCTTTTCCTGAGCATCCTCCATTGCCCATAAAGGCCAAGGTGAACATTAATTTGCCTGTCCTTATTGCTGAAAAGTGCTGCTTATAAGAGTTAGGGAGTTACGAGCAGGTCTCTCTTGTTCCTTTTAATATGATTCCATATTCATGTCATGGAAAACAGATATGAGCAATTTTTCACCCACAGATAGTAACACATACTATGGTTTAATTTTGCTTGTGGTTTGTTTTTTTTTTCCAGAATAGCTCATGTTGGTCCTTGGAAAATATATATATATACCACAAGATGGAGAACAGTCCAATTTGAAACTAGAAGAGGAACGGATAATTCAGAAATAATCTCCTCATAGAAACTTAAGATATATCAAGAGAAAAAAGTCAGCAGCTAGGTGGTACAGTGAATATAGCCCTGGGCCTGGAGTCAGGAAGACCCAAGTTCAAATCCAGCCTCAGACACTTACTATTTGTGTGACCCTGAGCAAATCACACCCTTTACAATTTTCTCAACTGTAAAAAGGAAATAATAAGAGCATCTATCTCCCAGGGTTGTCTCAAGATTGTTTTAAAGCACTTAGCATAATGCCTGGCTCATAATAGGCACTATGTAAAGGCTAGCTACTATTACTGTTATTAAAATTAATCATGTCACCCAGACCTCTGACATCCAGCTCAACTTATAGAATACTCTCGTGGGACCTTAACTGGACATAGGGAATGACATAATGAGATGATTCCCTTTACAATGTCTGACATAAAACTCCTTCCACAACAGGTCCTTCAGAAATTATGTGAACTAATAGAGATGAAGGGAACATTACCTGGAATAATTCAGGCATAAATGAGCATTAACCATTGTGAAAACTAGCTGGCTTCCCAAATGGCCCCATGCCATCCATCTATGAGGAAAATGGCTCAGATTCTATATGCAATGAGCCCTGATCAGAACAAACATTCAAGGAGAAAAGAGTCTCAGGGGACTGGTAAATTCTTTGGCTTCCCAAAAATACAAAGCTGCTGCCAGATTACAGAGTCTGTTGACGTAGAAAAATTCTGTATCTGCTAATAATGGTGATCTGAAGGCCCCAGATGCCTTTCTCTTTGTTTCTCTGGTGTCCAAGGCTCTACCCCCAGCATAGATTTAAGAATCAACCCTACATATAGCCAAATGGTATTGAATCACTTAAGACTTCTCATTTCTAAACAAAATTAAAAGTTCAGGTCCTACTTGTAGGATACAGTTTCCAAGGCTCTCACCATCCTAAGCACCTTCCCCTTGACTACAGTATGACAATGTCCTTCTTCAAAGCACCACAGTGCCCAGAAATGAGTACAATCCTGTGGATGGAAGCTAACAAGGCAAAGGACATTAGTGCTAACACTTCCCTCTTTTTGAACCACTCTCTTTCTGTCAATGAAATCTCTGATCAAGGTAGCTTGGTGTGCCACCACAATATATTGTTGATTCATACTGAGCTTGCCAGTCACTAAAATTTCAGTAAACAGTGTTGGTGCCAGGGGCTGCCTCCTTACTCTTTCCCAGTCAGCTCTCTCCACTCTTATTTGCCAAATGTTTTCAGCGAAGTCAGTGGCAGAATGAAGACTAGAAATTCAGTCTCTCGATTCTCAGTTTATTCTATTTTACACTACTAAGCTCTGATTTCATGGTCCTAACTGTGCTGGTTTAAAACACTCTATTGGGAGACAAACCTGTATGGACACTCCCCTTTGCTAACTTTTGATGAGAGGTTGGTGGACAGAGAGAGGTAGAGGGGAGAAAATAAACATTTATTAAGTGCCTCCTATGTGCCAGGCTCTGTTAAGTTCTTTACAAAAATTATCTCATTGGATCCTCACAACACTCCTAGGAGGTGGATGCTATTATTATCCCCTATTTTGCATACAAGGACACTGGGGCAGAGGTTAAGTGACTTGCCCGGGGTCACACAGCTAGTGTCTAAGGCTGAATTTTAACTGTCTTCATCCCCCCCAGGCCCAGTACTCTATCCATTGTGCATATACATATTTATACAATGTGCATATAAAGTGGGACTACAAGTTTCCCATTGATAACACAGATAACATATGCTATCTTAGGATCACCGAATTTTAAAAGTAGAAGGAACCTCAAAAATCATCTAGCCTATCAACCTCATTTTACAGATGCTGAAACTGAGGCCAACTAAGACCAGAAGCCACCTCTCAACTCCCAGTCTATTTCTCTTTTCCCCACATAAGGTGTAATTGGGCAGACCCCTAACTAGAAAGTGGCTGGCCAGAGTGGACAGTATGGTTTATTCTGTCCTGGTATGTCATAGTCAAAAAAAATTTGGGAAAGACCAGACCATCCCACAGTGCCAGTTATCTGTCATGCTTTTTGTTCATTGAGAACAATTATTACCCAACTCTTCTTATTTTCTCAGACCCGATTTATCTGGCAGATCCAGAGTGCATGGACCTCATGGAAACGTCAGCCATCTTCTCCATCCCAGAGAATTTACTAATTAGAGTGACAGCAGAACTTGGAAGCAATGACTTCTTAGATAGTTTCTCTTGGGAGCCAAGAAAGATCAAAAGGTTTCCTTTCACATGAGAAGTGTCGGGATGCTGCAGGGCCTGGAATGCTGTATTCAGCCAAGAAGGGAGCTGGGAATGTCCTGTGTGGGGCCTCTCAGTCTCTGGGGAATTCTTTCCAAGGGAAAAATTCCTGAAACTCCACTTCCCCTCTGGAAACTTCAAGGCAAGATTCCATCATCCCAGATAACAGATTTTCATGCCACTATAATTCTGACGATCCTTATCCTCTGGGATTTTTAAATCCCCTTTATATGGGACATGATCTAATTCTCTGGGCCTGAGGCTCCACTTTGGAATGGATGGCAAATCCAGACTTTATTCCCCCACTCCTCCTTGGAGCTCCTCTGGTCCCAATTCTGAGCATGAGGTCCTCCAAATTCAGCTGCCTGTCTAAAGCATGTGAGAGAAAAACAAGTTGGGGAGAAAGCAAAATATCCACTGCCCTTGGTAAAATTGTAATTTAAGGTATGCTTTATTTCTTAGTTCTTTTCTTCTTACTCTCACCCCCAATTCAGTGATAAAATGATCTTTCTAAATCTTCTATCTGATCATGTCATTCCTCATTTCAAGAATCTTCAGTGGCTCCCTACTGTCTCTAAGATAAAATATAAGCTCTTCAGTTTGACATTTAAAGCCTTTCACAATTTGACTAACTTTCTAGATCCTTTTCATATTATAGTTTTCCCTTCTGTACCATGACTTTCCCCCTAGCAGTTTCAATATATCAGCATAAGAAATTAAATGGGATTTTGGGGGAGTTTTGCAGAAGCTGCAGATGACCCATGAAAGCCAGCAAACAACACAAAAAATGTTTAGGAACTCAGAAATGCATAGAATATGTGTATAGTATTGTGTAATATCAATATATTTTATTTTAATACCATAATAATTCAGACTTTTTCTCTGGTGTGAAGAGAGGGTCAAATAAATTTACATGGATTTTTCAACATGTCCCTAATTCCCATGATGTGGAAGGGATAGCTGTATTTCTTTTTATACATTATGCATCCACACTAACCTAGACTACCTGATTCTCCCCGAATTTGGCATAAGAAAAAGTATCAATCAATTAGTAACAAGTGTGTATTAAGCTCTTGCTTTGTTCTAGACTCTGTGGTGGCTGAGAGGGATAAAAATACAACAAATGAAATTATACTTACTTGTAAGGAACTAATATTCTAACAACAAAACACTTCCCCCATTAACTTGGGCTATACTTTCCCATACATATACATAGCACCAAAGAAAAGAATGGATGCAAGTAGAGAAGTAGAGATCCCCTACGTACATGTAAGGAATACATTGTAACCATGGTACACATGTGGCAGGATGTATACATGGGGAACTTGCAGCTGGAGTTCATCATTAGGGGATGAATACATAGGGAATATATATTCCCTGGGCACACAGGGAGAGAAGCAACTCAGACCTTTGACAATACAGGACAACTGATATTGATGAGTGAAGTCACTGTGCTGCTCCCTGCTAGCCCCATAGCCTCCGCCAAATGCGGTGTTGCTGGATTCCTCATCTTTTGGTTTCTGACTTGGCTGAAATCTTCAAGGGAAGAGCAGGTGCTGCCATGATCTTTTGGTTTAAATTAAATTCAGGCTTTCTCCAGATATTTTAGAAAAGGCAAAAAACTTTTGTGCTGGAATGATCAAAAAGCCTCTCTTTCCATACTCCCTCAGGGACTTGGAAACTGAGGCATCTCATCTCCCCGGTAGGATACTCTCGACTTCATCTACCAAGCTCTTTAGAACAAAGAGCAGGACTCCCCCAGTTAGTAAATGTTCTCTGGATCAGTGTTCTCTTTGGACCTGTCTTTCAGATCCAAGGGCTTGGTTACCTCTGACTCACCCTATTTTGCAAGGAGCATCACATATGCCTCCCAATTTCACTCCCTGAGGGTAGACTATAAGCCATTTAATGGAAATTTTTCCAACAACTAAACATCCCTGAGATTCAGGGTTCCCCAGTTTTCAAACCTTAGGTCCCTTCTACTTTTCCATGTAAATGAGTAATTGTGGAAACAAAATCAGAGTTTGGTTTAGTCCATTATTTCTTCTTCTTCTTCTTGTCTAACCTCATTCTTACCTTTTTCATGCACAGATGCAAGTGCCCTAAAGCAAAGAAGGACTTGGGAACATTTCCTCGAATATGCTCATAGACTTTTAGAAGGCTGAAGCAGGGAGGATCATGTGGTCCATTTGGCCTTAATTTTATAGTTGAGCAATTTGAGGATCAGAGGAGAGAGAGGATAATTCATAAACATAAATTTAGAGAGAGAAGGGACCTTCAAGGTCATCTGGTCTAACCACCTTATTTTACAATGGAGGAAACAGATCCCAAGAGATTAACATCACACAGTTAGATAAGTGCCAAGCCAAGATTTGGAACTAGGTCCTATGATTCCAAATCCAGGACTCTTTTTGCTACTCTATACTACCCTCCTGGCATTATAGAAAGAAGCAAAACCAGCCAAGAAGTTTATCTTAGGGTTCTCCAATTACCTTATTCTGTAACGAGTGGAAGCTATAAATGGATTCAACAATTTTGGAAAGCAATAAAAAATGCTATTTATTTCCTGGCAGAGAGGTGATAGATATGGGATGAAGAATGAGAAAGATATATGGATATATGATATATCTACATGTAGATATATTGGTAGATGGACAATGAGGGAATTTACTTGACTGTACATATTTTATAAGGAATTTGATTTTCTTTTTTCCAGTGGAAGAGAAAGAAATTTTTTTTATTAATTTAAAAAAAATTTTTTTTAATACAGAGCATAGGAGTTTACAGGCGTGAAATGTTGCATGCATTTCAGATGAGGATACTCTATTGTCAGCTTTGGCTAATTGTTTTACTTTATCATGAGAGAACCCTCACAAAGTGGGAGTGATCTGGAAATGTTTGTAATGAAAAAACAAAACCCCATAAATAAAACTTTTTTTTAAAGGAAGAAATTTAGAATTGCATGAGAAATGTCTCAAATTTTTCATGCTCTGATCCAGAGATTCTATTGTTAGGCATTTTCTCTAAGTCAAAGACTTTAAAAAAAAAAAAAGAAAAGAAGTACAAAGGGCAGCTAGGTGGCGCCCTAGAGTCAGGAGGACCTGAGTTCAAGTCCGGCCTCAGACAATTGACACACTAGCTGTGTGACCTTGGTCAAGTCACTTAATCCCAATTGCCTTGCCTTCTCCCCTTCAAAAAACAAAGACACATGAAGAATATTACTGATAAGATTTTATGAGCAGTGAAGACCTGGAAACAAAATGAATTCCCATTGATTGGAAAATGGTTAGAAAAGGTATGGTAAGGGGCAAAGCCAATTTGGCACCTGAGCTCTCCCAAATTCCCCTTGAAATAACATTAAAATAATGCCTCAAAATGAATTCTGGAGTGGGAGAAACAACAAAATGATGGGGTGAAACAATTTTACAGCCCAAGACAACTTGGAAGATTGACAAGAAAGGTCTGTCTCACTGGAGTGAGAATGGAGTGCAGTCCAACACAGGCTGTACCACTGCAGATCATGCTCCAAGAAGTCAGCAGCAAGTCTTGGGGGAGACTGAATCAGAAGCTACAGTAGCAACTTGTGGCATTCTCAGCCCACAGATGGTAAGGGGGTCAGAAAACTGGTCAGAAGGAGATTACAAGGAACTCTTCTGGCACTGGGTGCAAGACTCTGTTGCATTGCTTATATGTGGTTTCTTGGTCATACTTCCAGGAGAGTAGGGCCCCTGGTCACAGTCCCACAATGGAAAAGACACTTATAGTTGCTCACAGACCAGAGCTCACAGACCAGGAGAGAATTGATCACACCTTTTTTTAGATCATACTATCTCGAAAGAATTAAACACTTAGAGACCCCCAGAAGTAGCTCTGAACACAATTGCACAAAAAACCTTAAACTCGAGACAGTGCCCGCTCCACCTCAAGAGCTAAGACCAATGAAAGAAAAAGGCTGGAAAAATAAGCAAATATCAAAAAAGAACCTGACCACAGAAAGTTGCTATGGTGACAGGGAAGATAAAAACACAAACTCAAAAGACAATGAGATTAAAGCATCTACATGCAAAACCTCAGAGAAAAATGTGAAATGGTCTCTGGCCCTAGGGGGAAAAAAACTCCAAAAGGATTTTTAAAATAAAAAAAAGAGGCAGAGAAAAATGAGATAAAGAAATGAAAGTTATGCAAGAAAGAGTCAACCGATGGGTAAAGGAAGCACAAAAAAAATTGAAGAAGATAACACTTTAAAAAAACAGAAAAGGTCAAATGCTAAAAGAGGCACAAAAATTCACTGAAGAGAAGAACTCTTTAAAAAGTAGAATTGGCCAAATGGAAAAATGAGTACAAAAGCTCACTAAAGAAAATAATTCCTTAAAAATTAGAATTGGGCAAATGAAAGCTAATGGCTCAATGAAACATCAAGAAGCAACAAAATCAAAATCAAAAGAATGAAAAAAATAGGAAAAATGTGAAATATCTCATCAGAAAAACAACTGACCTAGAAAATAGATTGAGGAGAGAGAATTTAAGAATTCTCAGACTACCTAAAAGTCATGATATAAAAAAGAGCCTCAAAATCATCTTTCAAGAAATTATCTAGGAAAACTGCCCTGATATCCTAGAACCAAAGGGTAAAATAGAAATTGAAAGAATCCAACCATCACCTCCTGAGAGTTATCCCAGAATGAAAACTCACAGGAATCATATAGCTAATTCTAGAACTCCCAGGTCATGGAGAAAATATTGCAAACAGCCAGAAAGAAACAATTCAAATATCATAGAGCCACAGTCAGGATAACACAAGATTTAGCAGCTTCTACATTAAAAGACTGGAGGGTTTGGAATATGATATTCTGGAAGACAAAGGAGTTAGGATTACAACCAAGAATTGCCTGCCCAGCAAGACTGAGTATAATCCTTCAGGAGGAAAAATGAAATTTAATAAATTAGAGGGTTTTAAAGCATTTCTCATGAAAAGACTAGAGCTGAATAGAAAATATGACATTTAAACACAAGACTCAAGATAAGGTAAACAGGAAAGAGAAATCATAAAGGATTCGGTAAAGCTGAACTGTTTACATTCCACATGGAAAGATATTTGTAATTCCTAAAAACTTTCCTTTATTAAGGCAGTGAGTAGTATACATACACAGGAGGCATGGATGCAAGTTAACTATGACGGGATGGTACCCAAAAACATAAAACAAAGGAGTGAGAAAAGTGACGCACTGGAAGAACGGGGAAGGGGGAGTTATACTCTCACATAAAAGAGGTTCAAAAGATCTTTTGTATTAGAGGAAAAGATGGGGGTAGCAGGAAATGCTTAAATCTTACTCTCATCAGAACTGATTCAAAGAGGGAATAACGTATGTACTCAGCTGGGTATAGAAATCTAATTTATCTAAGGAGGAAGGAAGGAGGATAAGAGAAGGAAGTACTGATAGAAGAGAAGGCAGATTGGAGAAGGTGGTGGTCTGAAGCAAAACACTGGCAAAGAGGGACAGGGTAAAAGGAGAAAGAGGAAAAAAAAAGATAAACCGTGGTGAAAAGCAGGATAGAGGGAAATAAACAGTGAGCAATCATAATTGTGAATGTGAATGGGATGAACTCTCTCATAAAATGGAAGTAGATAGCAGAATGGATTAAAAATCATAGTCCTACAATACACTATTTACAAGAAACACATCTGAAGCAGAGAGATACACATAGAAAAAAGGTAAAAGACTGGAGCAAAATATATTATGCTTCAGCTGAAGTAAAAAAAAAAAAACAGAGGCAGCAATCCTGATCTCAGACAAAGCAAAAGCAAAAATAGATCTAATTCAAAAAGATAAGGAAGGGAACTATATCCTGCTAAAAGGCACCATAAACAATGAAATAATAATACTAAACATATGCACTAAATGATATGCATTCAAATTCTTTTTTTATTAATTTGTTTATTTATTTTTAGCTTACAACATTCAATTCCATAGTTGCCTTGAGTTTCAAATTTTCTCCCCCTGCCTCTCCTCCCACCCACCCCTGCCATGGCAGCATGCATCCAAATTCTTAAAGGAAAAATTAAATGAGTTACAGGAGGAAAAAGACAAAAAAACTATGGTAGTGAGATCTTAACTTTTCTCTCTCAGAACTAGATAAATCTAACCATAAAATAAACAAGAAAGAAATGAATAGAATTTTAGAAAAGTTAGATATGATAGACCTCTGGAAAAAAATTGAATGGAAATAGAAAGGAATATGCCTTTTTCTTAGTGGTACATAGCACCTACACAAAAATTGACCAAATATTAGGGCATAAAGACTTCACAATCAAATGTAGAAAACCAGAAACATTAAATGTATACTTTTCAGGTTGTAATGCAATAAAAAATTATATTCAATAAAGGGCCATGGAAAGATAGATTAAAAATTAATTGGTAACTAAATAAGAGTGAGTAAATCAAAGAACAAATCATAGATATAATGAATAATTTCATTTTAAAAAATGACAAAAATGAGACAACATACCAAAATTTATGAGATACAGCCAAAGCAGTACTGAGGGGAATTTTTATATCTTAAATGTTTACCTCAATAAAATGGAAAAAGAACAGATCAATGAATTGGGCATACACCTTAAAAAGCAACTAGAAAAAGAACAAATTAAAAATCCCCAGAAACATCAAATCCTGAAAATCAAAGGAGAGATTAATAAAATTGAATGTAAGAAAACTATTGAAATAATAAATAAAACTAGGGTCTGGACTTTGAAAACACTAATAAAACAGATAAACCATTGGTTAATTGGATTTCAAAAAGAAGAAACCCAAATTACCAGTTTAAAAAAATGAAAAGAATGAATTCACCACCAATGAAGAGGAAATTAAAGCAACTATTATGAACTATTTTGCCCAATTATATGCCGATGAATCTGACCATCTAAATGAAATGGATGAATATTTACAAAAATATAAATTGCCAAGATTAACAGAAGAAGAAATAGAATACTTAAATAACCCTATCTTACAAAAAAGAAGCTCAACAAGCCATTAATGAACTCCCTAAGAGAAAATCCCCAGGGCCAGATGGATTCACAAGTGAATTCTACTGAAAATTTAAAGATTAATCCCAATGCTATGTAAACTATTTGGAAAAATAGACAAGGAAGGAGTCCTTCCAAATTCCTTTTATGACACAAATATAGTACTGATAACTAAACCAAGAAGAACAAAAACAGAGAAAGAAAACTATAGACCAATTTCCCTAATGAATATTGATGCAAAAATTGTAAATACTATCAAAGAGATCACAGCAATATATTACAAAGATCATACACTATGACCAGGTGATATTTATATC